>VZRV01002758.1:4155487-4346878 GCA_013398115.1 Falcunculus frontatus | reverse complement strand
AGCTTTAAAAAAAAAAAAAAAAAAAAATCAAACATACTGTTGAGGTACAAATAAGATACACTTTCCTAAACAGCTGGATATCTTTATTATGTGCAGGAGAGAAAAAAAAAAAGAGGGTAATACTAAGCAAGCCAGTCAAACTGTGCATGTACTCATGAGCAGGGGCTGGGTGATCCAACAGATGACAGCATGCCCCACTCTGTGCACCAGGTCAACAATGGGAAAACAACCCTCTTGCTTATTTGGTCATCATCATGACAGATGCAACCAACACTTGGGAAAACCCAAGGTCAAAGACAGTGCACTACCTAACTGTTCTTTAGAGTAAACTTTATATTCTTCCAATGTTCTCCAGACAATTCATCAACATGGCTCATATGAAGGATGACTTCCTTGCTTTCCAGGAAACAAAGAGCATCTATACTCAATAGGTATCCCAGATGGAATCACAGGGACACCAAACAATAAAGGTGGTGGCATGCCAGCTCCGATAGAAAAGCAGTTTCTTGAAGTTTTTTCAACTGAGACACAATAAAAAGAAATTTCCCCACACGGACTCATAAAAGCCAGCCCTCCCAACCCTTATATCTTTTTTCTTTTTAACCACAAGATCAACTTTCAGAAAACTACCTCAATTTTTGCTTTAATGCTTTGAAGTGAAGTTCAAGGTAAGGCAGTGCAGTGGATCTTGGTCTTGTGCAAGACTGAATACAATTCAGCACTTACAGGTTTGATGGAATTTAGCACTGCTCAGGGGAGTATTTCACTTTTGCACCTACTAGTGATTCTGAAAGACCAGCAAGAGGTCATGATCCAGATCACCACTCAAGCTATGCACCTTGAAATTGCTGAAATGGTACAACCTGTCCTTCTTTAGCCCAATTTCAAGTTACTTCTGTATCCAGAGAGTGATAGGTGGTACCATTCCCTTCCATGAAGGCTAGTGGATGATCATTCCCATTGAACATGGGCAATTCTGCTACACCACTCCACCAGGATGCTGGGACTAGAAGTCAGAATTTCTATCATACAAGTGTCAACATAGCTCTCAACAACTAACAGTCTGTTCCCTTCTCAACCTTCCAGCTTTCTGTTTCCAATGCCCTTCAGACAGCACAGGTAGTGAGGAAAGAACCGTTTAATAACAAATCCCTCTCAGAGCAAGAGGTTGAATGAGCTCCATTCTCCAAGACCAGCACTGTAGCCACTGAGGCATTCCTGCTCTCTGTGCTCCCCTCTGCTGAAAATTCTTGCCCTAGAAGAAAGTCTTTCACTAGCAGTAAATTTACTTGCCTTAGATTATGCTTCACACAAAGGAAAACATCACAAAACCACTCATTAAAAAGAAACAGAGAAAAAAGAGATATTTGCTCCTGCTCTTCTCACTCTGAAACTGTCTGCCTCATTGGGATACTGCCATAGGGGAATGCCATGTTATGATACTGAAGCCAATGCTGAATGTCACTTACTCCCTTGGCAGTCGCAACTGCAAATGCAAAAAAGGCCAAATCTGTGTTGACATTTTGTGTCCTATTCACACATTTATACACCTCATTTGCTGAACTCACTGTTTGTATTCTTTCAAAATGAGACTGTAAAGCACTTGTTTCATTTAGGGAAAATGGAATTAAAATAGAGTTATGTGCAGTTGATTCAAGGGGAAAAAAAGGTAGAAAGAGACTATTCTCAAAATTTCAAGACTACTTAACTGCTTTTAAATTTCTTGGCTTATCAGTTTCTCCTAAGACCAAGTCAAAACCCATACCAACATTTCTGTCAAGTCACATATTTTATGAAAGCAAATAGTTATTTAATATCACCCTACCACTGCCCATGAAAACAGATCAAAAGCCATTAGATTGTACCCTATACTGGCACTGGAGATTTTATAAACACACATGATGCTGAAATCCTGGCCTTGCCCCTGACACTAAAGTTCTAACAGTGTCTCTTTGCCAGAGGCAGAAAGATCTGCATTTTGACTTTGACTGAAGCTGAGCAAGAGCTTGAGCCTATGTATCCCAAATCCCAGTAGCCAATCATCAGACTTCTGTTTCCATCTCTATTGCTTGAAATCTCTACTCTTCACACCTTCTCAATATTACCTGTTAATTCTACTCAGATCAAGCCTAACTTCAAGATCTCAGGTATAAATACAGTGTCTTCTACCTCACGGGCGGTTATAAAGAAGATGCCACCATTTTCTCAGATGAGCGCAGTGAAAGGAGAAGGACAATAGCCACTACTTGCGATATTACAAATTACTGATAGATATAAAAGGGAATAAAGGTTCACAGTGAGCATGGATAAGCACTGGAGCAGATTGCCCTGAGAGGTCTGGGCATTTACATTCTTGGAGCTATTAAAAATTCAGCAGGACAAGGCCATAAGTACCCTGACTTAACTCCGAAGCTAGCTCAGCCCCTGTTTCAAGGAGGGGCTAGACGACCTTCACTGGTTCCTTACAACCTTATCATTACATAACTCAAGATTTATGGTCTTTATTTTTAAATATGATTGCCCAAAATTATTATCTCGATAAAGAAAGACAAGTTATTCTTTTGTGTTGACATGTGCTAAGAATGATTCGACATAGGTCAAGCATCCAGCAGGTAGGAAAAAACCAAGGTAATTCCCACCCGTGGACTCACATTCTGGTGTGCTCAGGAACCAGAGCAATGACAGTAGTGACAGCTGTCATACAAACAGGTGGAAGAAACAGCAATGCCTTATGTCAGGCAAAAAGCCTTTATGTAAACAGTTGTTGGGAAATGCATTCTGTCACTGTAGCCTCAGCTTTGTAGCTGACTTTAAAAGGATCTTTTTCTTTCCCTGCAGATCCATTATCTAAAGCCAGACTGTTTCCTCCCATGTCAGCCACACATTAGTAGCTCACATTCCAGGTATGAGCTATCACACAGAATATGAAGAACAGCCTGCACCATGTACTCAACCCTTCTGTAGATTTCAGTTAATTGCATCTACCAAACTGTTTTTAAAAAGTTCAGCTTCCTCAGTGCCCCCTGATTTTTGTAACAGAACTTCAAACAACTTTTGTTTGAAAGCCAATTAGAGAGAGGAGTCATTCTTAAGCTGGTAATATAAGAATTTAATTATTTCAAGAGCCACGAAAATGGAGAACATAGAAGAACTTACAGGAAATGCCTTCTGCAGCAAAGATCTTCCATAACTTCTAAATTCAGTCTATCTGTTCTACCCTACCTGGGATGATACTAAATACTTCATATCCTCAGAGAATCATCTGATTTCTTCAAACAAAAGACCTCCTTTTCATTAATTAAAAACAAAGAAGCCAAACTAAACTGATTGTCTAGCAGCAGAGGTCCCATATCTTAGAAAGAGCTATTGGGATACTGTGTCATCATCTAATTAGAGCAATATTCAGGCAAGTGGAAACCATGTCTTGAGGGAATCACAAAATTGCCTGAAAAATTCATTTATCTAAGTTAGTAAGAAATATATCTATTAATGGATTTAGTCATCAGAATTAAACATTAATCCAGTGCTTCAGTGAAGTACTAAAAAAACCCCTTGAGTTTGCATTTGCATCCAGCTAACATTTATCCTATTTAACATAGTATTGGTTCACACTTCTCCTTCATTTCGATGAAGAAATCATGTTTATTGATAGAAATTTATTTATAAAAATGTATCTCTCTCTCTTCCTGCCCACCAGGCCAACTTACTTCTTGTGAAAGTCTAGACACTTCAATACATTTCTTGTCTCATTAGAGGGTAATGAACACCTAGCAGTCACAACAACCCCTCTTCTTCCACAAAAACTCTTGTGATTGTTTCATAGACTTCTTCCTGTCCTTCCACTGATTAAAAAAATGTTCTGTCAGCACTCTATTGGAGAAAAAAGAGACTTACCAGCCCTCTGTAGAAAGAAACATCATTATTAAGAAAGTAATGAACAAGCAGGAGACCAGTTTTTTAGCCTCAAGAACTACTGATGATTAAAAGGGAAGTCAGAGCTCCAGTTCATATTGTTAAGATGGTATTGCTCCCCTACTCCCTGGCCCTTGCTGTATTTTGAAGAGCTAACCAAAAATCAGGTGACATTTATCTTGACCCATGCCCACATTCACAGCAACATGCAGAAGGTTCAAATGAAGAAGAAACAATTGTCCCTCACCTCTATGCAATAATTCATTTCTTTAAATGAGTAAAGGATGAAGACTGATGTTTAACTCCCTCTTCAGTTGACAAGAACCACACCTTCTCCTGTGTGAGGCAAAGAAAGAATAGTATTGCAAACTATTTTTCCAACCATTTTTGACAGATCAACCCAAATCTGTCCAGACACAGCAGGTATAATATGAGACTGAGCTTTTGTGGAAATAAGACATTTCACATAGGATACAGTTGACTCCCAGAAGAACCAGAGGCAAGTAAGATCTTCAGCTTAGGGCAGATCCTGACATGGAGAGTTACAAAACAAAGTAAACTTCCTAGAAAAAAACCTGAGTTCAAGTCTGAGAAAGTCAAGATGAACAGAAGAGAAACATGCTTAGAATGTTTTGGGTTCAATACATGAGAGAAGGTGAAGGAAAGGATTGTCTTCTTCCTACTTAAGCATCAAAAAGCCCCATAATTTGGATGCCTGATCCCTTTTTAATACATAATTGTAGAACCAGTAATATTACAGACCAACCTGTTCATTTCATAATAGGCAAAGACTTTTCAAGAGAAAGTTTATGGTAGCAAGAAGGACATTCCTTATCCAGTCAGGATTAAGAGACTTCAAGTTTGCTGTATTTCTCCACAGTTAGAAAAGGGAAGAAAAAAAAAAATAAAATCAGGTGCCAAAGCACTGAACACAGTACTGTTTTCCACACCCAGAGGCCTTCGGACTTGGGAAGGCTCGTCCAACAGAATATTTCACCAGGCTCCTGACAGATTCAGGAATTTATGTTATCAGTATTTCCACTACCAACTTCTGTTAGCCAAAGAGATAATAAACAATAAGCATCGTATAATTCCCTAAGGCAGAGGGAAAATGAAATCAATACTTATTTCTGCACAAGTGTTATCATTTTTATGTAGAATCAGCTGCTGGTGGCCATCAGGTGCTCACCACTGCTGTTCAACAAACAGTTCATTACCCAGTAACATGACAGAGAACAAAGATGTTATTCCTAATGACTTCCAATCCTCATTTCCATGAGCTACTTGTGAAAGGCCTATAACAGAGAGCCAAGAAAAAGAATGTTTGTTCTGCATTTCTATGTACAAACCCATCGAACAGAATTTTAAATAAATGCAAGAGAAGTCCATCTCTGAAACAGAAAATAGGTGAAATATTCTGCATCCTTGATCTAAGGTGGTATACCACTAAAATGCGTAATTTTTCTACTGAAGGAAGACATCTCCACACATGGAAGACCACATTCACATCTGCATAATTGCTCATTTGTAATAAGGCCATGTTCTGCAACTTGCACATTTTGAACACTTTTCTGCAGCTGCAGCCTCATCAGAATCAAACATGACCTTCTAAATTTGTTCTAATTCTTCTAACAGTATTCAGAAACAACACCATTTAAATCAGCAGATCCGCTTGCAGACCAACATGCTGCTGTGCTGAATAAAAAAGCAGATCTTTGCATATATAATTGTTTAGTACTTCTTACTTCAGAATGAAAAAAGGATAGAGGCTCATATATTAGTTATTCCTCCCAACAGGAAAAACAATGTCATGACTCAAAAATGCACAGTTCAGTTTAAAAGAAAACAGCAAAACAAAAACATACCATTTTTTTCTCAGAGCATTATGATTCCAAGGAATGTAAAATTACTTTATGTTTATCCTCTGCATGTAGAAAAATGCAGAACTGTTGGAGTGAATGCCAAAAACCTTGAGTCACTAACCTCAAGCAAGCAATCTATAAATTCTTATGGACTCTTTTAAATAATGAATTATTTAGAAGGCTTCCTCTCCCCTCCACCCATTCATATTACAAATTGGAAGGAGTAATAGTTTGATCTCATAAATGATGAGTCAAGAATCCTAAAGAATGACCAAAAGACAACCCAAACTTCTCATCCAGCTTACGGCTAACAATATAAAAATAGAGCTCCATCTTCCAGGCAGGAAAGAAGTTGATTCCCACACTTTCCAAAAGTTAGGGGGAGAGAGAAGAAATCTAGAAGTGCATCTGCAGATCTTGCAAAAGCATTTGCGATGCAAGGATTTACTGGTGGTACACATTCTACCAAGGCTCATCCTCACACACTCAGTTGAGAAATTGAATGAAAACCGAGAAACTTGCCGGACAACAAAAATAAATACGCTGTTTAAATAAGGAATAAATTTCTATCAAAACAGTTAATAAAGGGTCAGGTTTAAATGGAACAATGATGTTAGTTTGCTTTTAGATCGTATATAAGCACAATGGAAAGTTCAGATGAAACACAAGCAGGAAATTCTCCTATGTGAAGCAGGTACAACATGACCTAGGTGCAATGTCAGCAAGTGTTGTCAAGAGAGCACTCACAAGTCTGTAAATTGTTTATAATCACCACTAAATTCATTTGTCAGAATTTTCAAATTCTTTTACCTAAATACATATACCTCCCCCAGGATCATTGATGCAGCACAGCTTCTGCCGGCTGAGCAGCCAAGACTCAGAGGAAGAGGAACAACGACCTGAAGGATTTCTCATTTTGTTTCCACTTGACACATCAAGCGTGTGAAGAGAGGGTAAATATACCAATAAAGGCAAGGTTGTTTCTACTTCAGCATGCATACATAAAGTGGTTTCAGATTCCCTTTGTCCTATTCCTTGTTATCCTTATGTCTCACACGTCTACGAAATATCTGCCCAAGCACCGAAATGAAGCAAGGAACTGTCTAGTCAACCAGCTTTGCTTTACTGGTTTTGGTTGGAATAGAGTTAATTTTCTTCTTTGTCACTGGTACAGTGCTGTGCTTTGGATTCAGTATGAGAATAATGATGACAACACACTGATGTTTTGATTATTGCTAACTAGGCCTTACCTGAAGTCAATGACTTTTCAGCTTCCCATGCTCTGCCAGCAAGCAGGTGCAAAAGAAACTGGGAGGGAGCACAGCCAGGACTGTGCTCTTCAGAAAGAGTCAAGGCTTGCAGTTATTTCATCAATTCCTTTTCTAATGTGAGAGACCACCACTAACTTCCTGCAAATATCATTATAAAAGTATGAAGTATCATACAAACAGCTAATGGCTTTAAGATTAGGTAAAGTAAATAAGAGTAGCAGATTATTGTTCCACAGTTATCACTGTCCCTTATTTTCTCTTCTGCTTTTCAATATGTGTCTCTTCTCCTAGCTCTTGTGGATTCCATAAACTCCTCATTTAGAAAGCAGCACATCTAAGCCAGCTCTCTTCCCGCTTTCAACACCAGGCAAAAGGGAAAGGAGCACAGTCACTGTAAGCATCTGCCAGCTTTTTCCAGGCTGTTTCTGGTAGAAAAGATTAAAAGCAAACACTTACACAATGATTTCTCAGCAAGCATTTCTTAGAGAACATCAATTAAAATGATTACTTGGTGGATGGAATGGCATCCTCAAAACCAAGAAACACAAATCTGAGACATCACCCAGTTTATGAAATATTTATTCCTGTTACACATCAGTGAGGCTGCACATCACTGAAAATGGTCCCAGCTATTAGTCATCCAGCTTCTCCCACTTCAAAAGCAACTCAGTGATCATCAAAAGACTTCTTGCTGCCTGTCAGGCAGACTCTAGAACACCCAGCACAATAAGACACCAGGTTTCCTTTTTTAGAAAGGGTTAGGGACTTTCAAACAGGAGGATTAGAAGAAATTTTTCTCTGGGCACTTCCCCTGCCCAGCTTCTTTTTTTCCGAAAAATTGTAACCAAAACAACAAAAATTACACAAATTATTTGACATAATTTTCAGTTTCATGCAAAGACTTCAGTTTTTCAGTCATTTCTCCCAACAAGTCAACTCTAATGTAACTTTTTTCATTCTGAAATCAGCATTTGGCTTCAATTAAAAATAGTGACTCAAAATTGTTATAATGCAAAAACATGGGTTTAAAAAACAAATGGTTTCAATGTATTTGAAATACGCTACTAGAGAATTTAATTCTTCCTCGGTCCATAAATCAATAAGGTCAGAACCAACTGCCCTAGATAGTTGTTATTACAAATAATAGCTAAGTCTGTTTTATTTTCACAAGAAGAAAACTGCACTCATTCCTTTTACCTCTCTGCCAGAGGCAAAAGAAAGAACTTCAGAGTCCTGCTCTAAAAGCCAAGCTGAATTCTTTGCAAGCTCTGCATCCTTCACCAGCAAGCAGTGACTCATAGCTCGTGCCTCTTGTTTGAAGCACAGGGAAAATCCATCGCTGCAAAGGGAAACATATTTAACCAACAGCAGCAGAAATTGAAGGGTATCTGTCAGGCCAGAGAGAAAGTGCTGAAAGTATAATTTTCACTTTGCCGGTCCTACATTAACGATTAATTTTGTGACAACTGCAGTAATTGCTGCTCAGCTCCTGATATCTTCATTACAGCTGGAGTAGAACAAATTCAGAATTAAATATTTACATGAAACAATCAAAACCTCAGAGTGCTATTGCATACCCAACAGTTACTAATTCAACTGCTCTTTAGTCAGAACATATACCTTGAACTAAACTTAAAGCTTTCAACCATTCCATACATACGTATATTTTCAAAATATGACAACCCCACAATTTTTAAAATACGTTTGGCATAATAAAAATCCTTCTTGCATCATTTCTAGAAGGTCAGCTTTCAAATATCTATCTTAAGTTTCTAAAACACGGAAGAAAAAGCCAACCTTGTACTTTAAAACACATACCTGTGTTTTATAAAGCCTTCATTGGAAAAAAAAAAGCCTCTAGTCCAAAACACTATAGTTTCTTAAGACATTGTGCTCCCTTAAAAGAAAAGGTAACTGGAATAATATTCTTTTAAAATTCCTTATTATAGGACTTTTTGTGGTAATTTGAAACGTACAAGGGTAATTGTTACAGCTATAACTCAGTACAGAAGCAACGTGACTCAAACAAGGACAGGCTTAGTATCTCACCTCTAATAAACCCTTTTATTTAAAAGACTTCAGTACTTCTTTGATGCAGCAGCCTTTCCATATTCCAAAGAAAAGCAGAATTCCTGCAGTAATGTACCATGATTTGTCCCCTGGTCTCTCAATAAGGTACTAGCAGCTTAATAGCCTTTGGGAAAGTCAAATACTGACTGAGGGCAAGTCTCTCCCTCCAAATAAAGTTTTTTTTAGCATTCAGAGGACTTTCATAAAAGCACTGGTACAAGAGCCAGCAGAAGTGTGGTATCTCACAGTTTCTCCAAGAGGGGCTTTGAACTCAATCGTGCATAACTTGGAACTATTTTTACAGAACCTAAAAATTATTGCAAGAAATGAAGAAGAAAGGGACAGCTTAAAAGAAAAAAATAAAAGAAAAAGTTCATTCATCTTAGGTTTTTGATCCCTCTTAAGTGACATGAAAAAGCATTACAAGTTCACTGTTCCCTGAACCCTCAGTGCCGATTGCAGGCACTCATCTGGGGGGCTGCCCCTTTAGCTTCCTGCTTAAAAAACAAGTACAAGTGAAATCCCATGGGAGCAGTCAGACAAAAACAGAACTATGCTAGTTTAATGTAGCATATCCACTCTGCCTTTTGCATGAATTTATTACCCAGCTGTACAAATCAGAAGAAAATCTGCTGCACAGCCCAGCCCAGCTGCAGAGGGAGTGTCCCTGAAGCACCCACCCAGACACAGACAACCTGCAGGCACTAAGGCTCTAAGGCATGTGCTCTGTCTCCTTGCACATCCAAAAATACTGTGCTTTGCCAGATGAGGGCCAGGAGGACCGAGTGACTACACAGTATACAGCTGATCAGAAAAGTGACCTGTTTCTCAGAAGAAAATAGTGAAGTTTATAAAGCATTCTAAACTTTGTCTGCCCAGTGAAACTTCCAACACCCACTGCACTGCCCCTGGCATGCAGCTGCATGGCAAGAACCAGGCCAACAGCAAGTGTTATGTCACGGTTAGAAACCGAGAGGCAGCAACAGAAATATGTTTTCAGCCTTTTCCAGCTAAGGATTTCGTTTCCATTAGAAAGTAAAACCAAACCAGCCAGTAGTGAACAGAGCTGATTAGCAGGCAAATAACTGCAATGCAGTGCGTTACTTGCCAGTAACATATTGAATCAATAGCTGAATGACTTAGTCACAAATCAATGCAACTAACCCAGTTGTTCTTACTCATAAATAAACATTCCAGATGATTCAAAATATGGCACTAGATTTACCTTGTCAGGGCAGTGTTTGGGAACAGCCAAAGTCAGGGCAGTGCTCAAGCTCTCTGAGAAATATCTGCAAACATGGATAGGAGAACACTAGGTAACCTACACCAAAGCCATCAGGCTACTCCCACACAAGAAATGCTGCATTTTACCATCCAGAGCTGGTCATCTAGAGGTCTTTATAAGCTCCAGTATGAGATAACTAGATTTCCCTCACCTTCTTTATTGGGCAAACTGCTATCAGCTTAGGAATTGAAGGTCATCTTTTCTCTGTCCAACTGTGCAGGTAAAAAAAAAAAAGTTAATCAAGGACCAAAAGGTGCTCCACATTTTGCCACAGTTACAGGAGTTATTCGAGGATGTGCTTAACCTGTCACCAGTCCTAAGAAAGCAAAGAAACTTGTATGCCTGCCAAATTCAGCAAGGTACATATTCATGTTTATGTTCAGACCAAAAATATCTTCAGCCAACTAATTAAAACATCAAGGTAGCTGAGCAATCAGAGTGTGATAGCAAACTCCTGCAAAATACTGATTTTAGATATTGAGTCAAACATTTAAACTACAGTCTCATCAGGCTTCAGCTAAGGGGAAAAATATCTATTATACATGACTCTTTGCACATTCAAATCAGAATAGTGTTCACATTTAAACCACGAGGCCAAAATATGCTCACAGAGTTCCAAATTCTTTCTGGAGATAAAGTCTGTAAAGTACTTTGATTGTGCAAAGGTTGTGTTCACTTTTCATTGACTTTTTAACAGTCTCATTAGAGCATCAGTTCTTTTTGTCCTCCAAAACCTTTATGCTACCCTTAGCGATACAAGTCTGAAATATTAAAGCTAAAATTATTGAATATGTGACCAAACTCTTTCATCTTCAGGGTAGTCTACACAGGACAGAAGAGGCCCAAAACATGTCTTCGGCATTTTGCCCACCGTGTTGACGGGCACTTTATCTCTTCAGCCCCATCTATGCTCCAGTTTTTAATTCCTTAGCCGTGTGTTGGAGCTTAATGAAGAGACTAACTCAGTGGTAAATCAGTGACCTTGCTGCATGTGACATTTCCCATGTTCCAGTACAGTCAAAAGCAGAGTAGCATAGTCTGGTCCCCGGGATCCTTTTCCCCAAACTAAGCACAGGACATCTGTAACTGCCTATATATGGGTACACAGATTTCATACCTGGACAAAAAATATAAACCCAGTCTAAAACCCAGTAAGATTCATAAAATAAATGTTGTGTGAACCACCCTGTGAATCCCTTTGGAAACAATACTCACCTCTATACATTACTCTAGACAGAGTACAACAACAGTTACCACATATAAGACACGATTTGGAGACAGCCACAAAGAGTGGAAAAATACAGAACAAATTCTTTTGACAAAACAGAAAAAAGACATGGTGCAAGCTATATGAAAAGAGGGCTGAAATATTCCATAAGTCTGCTTCAGATTTTTCCGTAGTATCAAATATCTAACTCTATTGTCAAACAAGCAATTAGCAATTAAATCTCTGCCAGAAGAGCTCAAGGACAAGAACACATCCCAAGGCCAAATCAAACTAGTGAGGACATCAAGAATCAGGTCTGCAAAAACTGATGCTGTGCTGTAAAGAATTAGATTAGAATATATAGAAAATTATTCACCACTGAAATGATGTACTCTCTTTTGGAGATAATTGAATCAGCATTCTGTTACACTAACTTTCCTGTGGGGAAACTGATGAACCTTTGTTACATCCCCTGGCTCACTGGCTGGTGTAACCCAAAATCCAAGGTAAATTCATCAGTATGTGCGGAGCAGCAGCAAATTTTATTTGTAATGTATAAGGTAGGTATAAGTTCTTTCTGAAATCTCTATTCCTCTGAAATGAATTTGAATTTATACTTGAGAAGAGCAAAAACGTACTGTGGGATGACTGGATATGATTGAAGGAGTCTGCTATGCCCATCCTATAACCTCTTACTTTGAATGTCCTACATAGCTTCTACAAATTGAGCTGAAACATCACAAGCTCTTAAATTAGAGCTTTAGGCAGAGGCCTAAAGCCAGACTGGCAGAATCTGTCTGTACTGAAGTTTTATTTTGGATAGAACTGTCACATCTCTAATATTAAAATGGAATTGTCTAAATAATTTATGACATGCTAAGTGTGTGAAGTGCATGATCAATGCACTGTTCCCACAACAAGGAATAGAGGTTTCACTTACTGAAAAATCAAAATATTATATTTAGAATGGTGAAATCCCTGGATCTGCAGATTCAGATATTATTTGAGCAAAATTAATTCCTGTGTTCTACACTTATGGTTAACAAATGAGAAAGACCAGATTTAGTAACCAAATTATAATTGCAGAGAGCTGTTTGCTGAACCAGCTTTCCTGGACTTCTACAAGCATAGTCCTCCTATAATCCTCCTTCTAAAACAGAAGACTGGAACCCTTCTAAGGTGTTAAGAAAGGCCAACATATCCACTAAGTTTGTGAATTTGTGAACAGAAAAGATAAAGCCTCAGAAAGACCAGCATTACATTCCCTGACAATTTTGCATATGACTAAGAAAATAACAACAAGCATCAAGCAGTTCATGACATTATTCCCCAAAGCCCAGGAGATGACATGGCATGTTTGATCTACTCATGAAGATAAGATCCACTAGTTACATTTCTGACTCTCCTTAGATTACCAAGGCAGAACTGTGATAAATTGCAGCTACTGCAATTTCTACTACGTAAAACGCACCAAAGTGAGTGCAGCCTGCTTCCCTGCTGGGCTGTCCTCATGGGGAAAATATTTGCTCCTCACATGTGGTCTGAACCCCTTATTTCAGCTTCTGCAAGCTGCCTTTCACACCCTGCCCATGTATCCTGCTAGCTGTTTTCCCCAATAACCTCTCCACAAGCATGCAGGGCTGCTGCTAAGAACCCCTAAGTATGTCCCTGCTCCCAGCCCTGCTCCTTCAGCCTCTTCCTACAGGGCAAGGGTTCCCACCCCGAGGGCCCCTGCTGAATGTCTTTCTTGCACTGAGAATGGGGCTTGCCCAAAGCTGCATGCAGCAGCCTAGATATGGCCTAACAAGTGACATGTAGAGGGAGTTAATCAATCCCCTTTTTTGCAAGTGATGCAGCTTGACTGTAGATTTTGTGACCAGAACCAGAGTGGTTGTTCCTCTCATTTGTTTTCTAGGCCTCACACATTCATATACATACGTTTTATACAGGTGTCTTTTGCCCTGTTTTATTGTTTCTGAGGAGTCCCTTGTAACTGCCTTTCTGCATCCTCATGTGTGGTATCCTTACTTCCCAAGTTGTCCCTTATTTGGGCTCTCCTCATCAGATTGGCCAGCCTGTCGGGAAAGGTGCCGGTGCCCCATTTGGTCAGGTAGATTCTCCTCTCCACAGCAATCCTGCATCTCTAAAAAGGGTCTTGTAGCCGTAAAAGCCAGTTTTTCACCCAAAAAATCAGCTCTAGCCAGGTCTCTACACAGAAATATCAATCTATTTTCTATCTTTCCCGGTTCTACACAGATTGCTCCCCCACTCCCACAGGCAGGTCACTGTATCCTCCTCCCCTGCCTGAGCCCAAGCTCCAGAGTTCAGCTGAAGGTCTGTGACGTATCAGGGAAGCTGCTGGAGGAGAGACTCCACCCTGCAGAGCAGCACCACCCAGTAGTAGCCACGTCTTGCATCCTAAGCTGAGTTTGGCCAATTTCTAGTTGCTTCAAGATTTACACTATTTCCCTAACACAGATTCTTCCTCCAAAAGTGACCAATATCTACCCCCTCATTAGACAGCCCCAGGAAGAAATGGGACCCATCCTGATTCAACAGAGCAATCCCCAAGTGGCATTCTGGTTATAGGAAGGCTAATAAATAAATCAGGAATTTCCCTTCCCTTTATGTGGTTGTCTCTTCAAGAAACTGCCACTAACCAGTTTCTTCTCTACACTCAGCCATAACACAGGCCCCACCATTTTATAGTTTTTCAGTCCAATACTAACTAATGAAAAGGGAAGACCAAACAACTTGCAGGAGGTTCAGAACAGCACCATGAGCAGAGGGACACAAACAGGCCATGGGCATGCAACAGGTACACTTGTCATAGCCACTGAGAGTAATTAGTATATAAAATTACTCAAGAGTATCAAGTAAAAAATAGACTTCTTATAAGGAGAAATTTTTCACTCCCCGTGGTGACAGTAAGTGCTGTTATGAGCTGTAAAAGCCCTCAAGAGGTGGCAAATATATAGATGCACTTTTAATCACTGAAAAATGCTGACAGTCGGTTCTTTCCCAAACCCTACTGGAAGGCATTTTTCATATATTGACTCTAACAGTCACTCTCTCAATTATCTTAGACACAAACTGTTATTATATATCAATGTTAATATAATTATGTTAGCTATCAAAAGGAGTTTTTTTAGAATCGGCTTCCTGCAAAATATTTCAAATTGAACTTGAATAAGCACTTCTCAGCAGAAAAGTGCTCTACTGAGACTTTAAAAGCAACTCTGAATTCAATTCCTCTCATAACAAACCTGATGTTCTCTGCTCCCCGACTTTTCTCAGCTCACTTGCAGACATTCTGGTTATTCTCACTCCTGCACCTTTCTCAAGCCCTACTGAAGACCACTCAGTATTGGGCAGAACTTGTAACAGAGAAACTGCCAGCATTTTGCAGTTGTCAATGCAATATAAAATAAGCTGTGGACTTACTTCAAAGGATTTTATTTTCCAGGTAAATCCTTTGGTTGGTAAATCTTGTTGAAGAGTCTCTCCATAATGCAAAGTAGAGGCTCTCTCTGAGCGGCCCTCAGGATTCCCTGGGAAGTGGGGAAGCCAGGCTAGGGACAGAAATGCTCAAAGGGACTTAAGTTCTTGAATTACTCCTTGAGTTTTTCTGCTCAAAAATTCCAAGGTAAAACCGAGCTTATATGGCTTTGATATGAAATTAGACCCCAGAAATCTTCAAAGCCAGAACTGAATTAATCAAAATTATTTGTGATTATTTGGAGAACTTTGCTTTATGTGGCTTCAGATAACATATTGTGAGAGAAGAGGGGCTTCTGCTGTGAGTGAGCAGAATAATAAAAGGTATTTGAAGATTCCTGCCAGCAGACTGAGGGACGAGATCCTTCCCCATTACTCAGCACTGACTTTTACCTCTCCAGCAAGAACAGATCTCTCCTGTGATGCACAGTAACACTTGTTACCGACTGCTGCAGAAAACTTTCACAAAGTCTCGGGTATTCATTATGACAATAACATTTTGAAAAGTGTAAAGAGGTAGTCAGAATGTAGGACGTCTCCCTTAAATTGTAAGTATTATTTAATTCTGTTCTTAAGTATTGAGTTCCTGCTGCTCTCCCAACAGCAGAAAACAAGCCAGCAGCTTGCAAAAGCAGGAACCAATCTGAATAAACATGGGTGGACGTCAAACAAATCTATTTACCAATCAATAAATGAGAGACTAATAACTGATTCTTTCTAGAAAGTGAAAATTTCATACTTCCAGAAAACACATTAGATTTTTTTCATAGTAATAAATGCATATTTACACCTGACTCCACCAACAAACACTTATATAATAAAAAAATACATCAATCCATTTTATTAGATATGGAAAGCATTTAATTTTATGCTGGATGCAAAGACAAATGTAAACATTCTGAAAGAGTGAGTTTTTAAATATTTACTCTGAACCAAATAATAGTAGAAAGAAGCGGTGAAATCATAATTAAATCAAAGCAATGGTATGCTATACTACTAGTCTGGAAATTAACTTCCCTCCCACCAAACATTATTACTCATTTTAAAAAAATGAAAAAAAAAGACCACAGAAATTAATGTCTCTTTAAAAATATCAAAGAAAGAAGACCAATAACATATTCTGGTTTTTAAATTTATACACTCAGGCTCAGCTTTGTAGCTGTAGAGTAATGCATGAATACAAATCAACTTTGCCCATTTCACCTAGTACTTGTGGAAAGGCAGACAAAAGAAGTGGGAAAATCATGCACATATCTGAAGATACAGACTACAGATAAGAGAGTCAGGAAAACTTGATCTTCTAGAGACCTGAATTCCTAAAGCATTTTCCCAATTTACTAGAAAATAAAGCAAAAATGTGAGTTTATGTCAATCATTTTTAGAACCACATAAGGACACTAACTCGAACTTGGCATGCTACAGTCACAGAAAATGAGTTCAATTTGAAGGCAATAAAAAAAGTCAGTTATGAGCTAGAGATTGAACTCATTTGTGCTGAGACTCTGTCATTTACTTGTGCAAGCACTGCGTGAAGGTGTTGCTTTACTGCCATAGTGCTATATAAGAGTAATAAACACATCTGCTAGGAACTCTTAATTATAGATGACAAACTATAAATCACCAGCTTGTTGCAACATCAGAAGGCTCAACATGTGATCCATCATGTCTACATCCCAATAAATAAATTAACCCCTCTGCTTTGTTTAGTAGAAGACATAGATTTATTATATTTATTGATGAGCATGACACTACTGCAAGATACAATTAGGGCCATGCTTGTCTTGCATATTGCTTTTATCCACTCTTCTGCTATTGCCTGCACTGTTTTGCACTAATACTATTTGATACCCCCTCCTATGAAAGGACAAAACAATGTAAGGTGCAAGGCAGTGAAGAAGCAAGTACTGTATCTTAAGACACATGGAATCCTACAGGATATTTGCTCTCATAAGAACAGTCCTATTCATTAACTTCCATGAACCAAGAAAAAAAACCAAAACAATATAATCCAGGCAAATAAATTATCAAATGTTCCCTGAGAAAGCACCAACTATATATATATATATCTATCTATATATATATCTCTATATATATATCTATATATATCTCTCTCTATATATATATACACACACATGTATGTATCTGTATATATTCACAAATGTATTTTGTCCAAGTGACTCCTATTGTAACCTAGGCAAGTGCTTTTTCAGATGTTCACTCTTAGATATTACAAACAAGCCCGAAACTTATCTGGAAATTTGTTTGCTTTAAATGAATAGTGACAAGCGCTCTTCAATGTCAGTAAGAAGAAAATCAGTTTGACAGGTGGAGGGAAGAAATATTGACAGCTGAAATCAGTTTAAATCCTGGGGTACCGGATAAGGACCTCTCACAATTATTATATTTCACTACTCTCTAAGCTCACCCATGTTGTTTTACATTATAAGGGTAATAAAAGTCAGGCATGCAGGCAGGAAGTTTTTAATGTAAGGAAAAACTGGCTGTGCTGTGGGAACACTGCCGGGGGAACAGCAGCTGAACATATTAGTCTTTTGTGTGTCATAGGGCACGATAAGCACAGCAGGACTAAATTACTCTTCAGAAACACAACTCCTTGACCATCATTACTGTGACCACCAACATGAAGCTATATACTATTACTGATGATACAAACATAGACCTTTATAGTCCATCTGAGCAGAAAAAAGCCCAAATTCTAGAGTAAATCTATGCAAATTAAAAAGGCTACAAAAAATGCTTTGTTGTTTCTTATGAGAAATGCATTTAGCATTGTTGGGACAATCTTTAATTGTCAGAAATAGTGTTTAAGCCTTATGAATGCCTTCAGCTTTAAGTGACAGTGCTTAATCCTGCATTAATTTGTGCAAGTGGTTATCTTAGCCTTTAAGACTGTGGGCCTGAGCAAGGCTGCTAAGAATGTATATCTTGGCCAGACCACATTGCTGGGATGCACCCAATGAGGAGAAACTTTTTGGAGGCCTGTGACCAAAAAAGAGTAATTTGAGGAATGGTACGTTTTCCAAACAACC
Organism: Falcunculus frontatus; assembly: GCA_013398115.1. Classification (NCBI taxonomy): domain Eukaryota; kingdom Metazoa; phylum Chordata; class Aves; order Passeriformes; genus Falcunculus; species Falcunculus frontatus. The sequence goes on along the minus strand of VZRV01002758.1, from coordinate 4,328,723 downwards.
ACCAGAGACTCTTAAAAGACCCCTACTCCAATGCAAATAAGCTTTGAGAAGTGCTTTAAATATGCAAAAAAAAAATGCAGGAATGTTTACCACATATGCACGAGTTTGCGGAAATATAATGAATATGTATAAGTTATATAGATTTAAACTGTCTGTTAGGTAGCTGCTCCATGTGGGTTAGGGGCAGATACTTCCCTCACACCCAGTGCTGAAAATAAAAGTGATGCCGCTTTCTAATACTGAAATTACAGTGTTAGAGAGTCTTATTCCTAACTTCCAGTGACAGTATAAAGAGTATATTTTGTCTCTCCTTTTTCAGAAGATTTTAATTACCAGTTATGTGTACTTTCATACCCACTGAGTTGCGGGTTCATGATAGACCAAAAGCCCTACAAACAGAAGTATAGATATATTCTGGCATTCCAGCATTTTGACCAAAAGACTCCTGCTGCTTGACATCATAATACAAGTATTAAATATTTGAACAAAGCTGCCACAGCATGAGACTACTGTGAAAAGAAAACAACAATAACACAGCAGCTTCTTAAAAAAAAAACAACAAAAAAAAAAGCTTTCCATTCTATGAAATTATGTACAAGAGACCTGATACTGGTACAGGTAGAAGATGATGCTCACTGAAAAGAATCAGTAGGATTATGCAATTTAGGAAATTAATCCTCCATAAGGTTTCAGGAAGTGGTTTTGGTTTCTCATATATCTCGTGAAGAAATAAGCGCCTGATTTAAGTGAGTTTATAATCACATACTAATTAAATTATAAGGTATAAATTAAGCTTTACTGCTTAATAGACTAGATATTTCCAATACAAGGCCCAGGTCACTGCTGTCTTGAATCCAAGGCCAATGAAAAAAACAAAATCAATTACAATAGCAGCAGTATTTACCTTTCCTCCCAGTCTCTCAGAGAACCAGATTCTGCTGGCTAGCTCAAACAATAAATATCCACAATGCTACACCCAGTTACATCTGGCCTGCGTTCCCAATTAAGATCTGCCCCATCCTGTAAAAGGCAGCAGCTGACCAACTCTGTTCATTACTCACACCCTGCCAGTTCTGAGATGAGCGCTACAGAAGACACAAATGCCATTGTGCTGATCCTCGCAGTAAGGCCAAGGAGATTGGAATGGATACAGGGCCTAATGCAATTGCAAAAGGCATCAACAGCTTATCTGCTGCATTAAACTCATGTAAACAGCCAATGTACTAAAAGCTGTTTTAACTTTCCTCAAATTCTCTGCCCAATTGATCCAAAATCATCTGAGTGCTCACTGAAGCTTAGCATGCTACTTTATCCCATTGATTGCAAATGGCCTCTTTGGTTCTCTAATATGCATTTCAGTGAGCATTGAGCTCAGTAGAAAAGGCTGTTTGTTGGCAGTGTCTAGCTATCCTAGAGACTGTAATACAATCACACAGGATATGAGGGTTCTGTGTTTTCTTTCAAACCCTGGGGGAATATATAAATGAAGAGTTTAACCTGAGCCCATGCCAGGCATCTATGAGATAGCAGGAGAGCTTGAAAACCTAGCTGAAACAAGAATGATGAACTTACTGCACTTAAATCGGGATGTACAATCACCAATATCATAAAAATCATCACTGAACTTGGAAATTGTCAAATTAGCTGGAAAACCTGATAAAGAAGACATGAATTTAAAGGCTGAAGAGACAACTTCTCCTCCAAACAGGGATAAGGCCAGAAGCAGAGAACAGTCATTGCGGAGAAATATATGTCTGCCATCACCACCGATGCCTGGGCTTCATTTACTAGTTTCAAACACTTTTCAAACACTTTAGGAAAATCCTTTTTCCTTAGAAGGCAAGAAGAATAGTAGGCGCAAGTTAACAATTCACATCCTGATGAGGAACCTATCCAGGCAGATAAAAGCCAAAAAGTCCTTTGAATTCGTATTTGATTGCAATTAATTTGCAAGGCTGTGGGATTCTGCTAGTATTGATCAGGGAAAGAAACAAAGTAAGTATCAGATCTGTCTGAACTAAAACATTTGTTTGAAACATTTAAACCATATCCTAATAAAAAAACTATTTCTATAAACTACAGCAACAGTTTCAATATTTTAATACTCCTTCCACTGACATCACTTCCTCCAAATCAGTAAGCAAGTAAGCAGCTGTGTAGCCTCTAGGGTAAGGCTTTTACTTGTTTTAAACAAAAAAGATTCAGTAACCATTAATTCCTCTCAAATAAGAGGTTTCAGGAAACATTTCCTTTACAGATAAACCTAAGCAAAGAGTGGCCAGAATTCACTGCAATGAATGTTGTTCTTGGAACTATTTGAACTCAAACTACTTGAGGTAAAATTTGCACGTTACTTCAAATAAAGAGACGTAGCACCCTAGAATGACATGAATAATGAGAAAATTTAAAAGTCATGGTCTGAAAACCTGATTCAGAGAGGTTTGGGGCAGTGAGAAAGTGCATTGCTACCTTGTATCTTCCCTACCAACTGCAGTGATCTGCAGGATAATGAATAAAGGTGAAGGATCATTCATTTATTTCTTGACTAGAAAATGCAGTTGTCTTGAGCACATGCAAAAACATTTTCAAAGGAAACCTCATTAAAGTAGAACATACATTAGTCGTTCTTATTTCTAGCAGAACAAAACATGAAATTCTGAGTTTAATTAAGCTTAAAATACAATGCTCTCTTTAAAACAATGTACCTGTATTTCTCATGCTTCCTTCCTCCATCTCTCACAGCTTATTTTGTAGGGCTAACATTCTACACTCAGAGAAGACAGAAAACTTGTAAATTATTGCTAACCTATAAGTGAGGTTACCCACAACTGCTTTGAAAGATGCTAAGTAAAGGGGTTTTTTTCTGCTTTTTCCAAGGAAGATTTCCATCTCAATGTTTAATCCTAATGATACACAGGGCCTGCATCTGGCACTATACAGATGCCAGATTGCATCCACAACACCTTCCTGGAACCATTGAGCAACAAAGATTTAGGTTCCCACCCAGTCCTTCAGTGAAGAACAAGCACGTCACTTCAGAAAATGAGTAGTGCATTAACTCTTTAACAGACAGCCTGTGTGCTTAGACACGGCAGGCACATGTTGTAAAACCAGATCATCAGTTTACTACTATCAATTAAAAGTAGTAAGCTGCTTTTAAATATATGCATATAAGCATCCTCACAGCGCAAAGACAAAAAAAAATCACTGCAGTAGTGATATATTTATGGTACTTACTACTTAGAGTAGGTAACTTTGGAAGACTTCAACACCAAGGAAATTCAGGTTCCTGTGCACTTTCCTAAATTAAAGTATTTTTGCAATTGGTTTTTTCCTCTAGAAACAGAATTAAGTTCACTACTCAACAGAGTGTTCATTCTTCTTGAAACTGCAGACATAAGGTACACCTGGTATTTCAACCTTGCTCTACTTGCATATGGCAAACAATTATCTACTACAATGAGAATGACAGAACACAAGCATGATATTCTACTGTGTGCAAACACTGCATAATTCATTATTTCACTGTTCATCCACGGTAATGATGTTTTTGAGGACGTTTATTCTTATCTCTTTTCATCCATTCAGTGGTTATGCATTGGTCTCAGAGGACTTACAGGGGAGGCTTTAAATATCAGAGGAAATCAGGTCAGAGTCTTTCTCCTCAGAGAAGCCCTGAAATCAGAGGTGGTGGGAAGTATTGCTTGCGAGACTCAAAAGAAATCTGCAACAGAAGGCACAGTGATAGTAGATCCTCCATAGACAGTTCCCTGACAACAAAAAAAGCTATTAAATGAATAGAAACCAAATTCAGCTTTAGAAGTCCTACAGTGAAAATGGTTAGCGGGTGGCAGAATATTCTGTCAAATAATCATTACAGTCTTGCTCTAGCCTTCTGCTCTCCCTAAAGCTCATGCTTTTAGCCACTGACAAGGGAGAAAAATAGAAGGAAAAAAGACTTCTCAAAGACAGGCTGCTGAAAAAGACTTGGACTCTAGTCAAACAATTCACTCCATGACCACAACCCTAATGTCTTTAAATGCATATCATCACATTTTCATTTTCTTATTACCAGAAATTATTACTTTTGGAATAAAGACTGTGCAGGAATACAAATTCTACCTTTGGCTGATGCATTCTAAGGCATTAGACTTGTGCCTTAAATATCATGGCACAGCTTTATTAAAACGGTAACTTAGGTCAAAGAGTTCATTACAATTTAACAGGTATTATAGTAAAAGCTGAATAAACAAGCAACAGTAGTACAGGGTACATCAGTACTGCATAATAAAATACTGTGATGCATGAACAAGACACTACAAATAAGATCAGGTAGTCTAGATATCGGATAAAGGGGTTTTGCTTTAAGCTGTTTAATAAAATACAAAACCCACGCTACACTCTTTAGCTCAAGTTTACATAAGCTGATGGAAAAAAACCCAAACAAACCAAACAGGAAAGGAATAAAATCAAGCAGCAGCAATGCAGTTTATGAAGGTCTGAGAGAAATGGGGAGAAAATAAGTATTTACAGGCTGTAAGTATTATAGGCTCTAAAATAAGAATTTATGGGTTTTGCAATCAGGCCAGACTCAGACTAAAATTCAGCCCAAAGCAAGGTCTTGCAGGCAAGTCCTGCACTTCCACTTTTATTGGTGAGAACAGCTGAGTCTCACCTACAACTTTAAAAATGGCAACTCTGCAGTTCTCTTCCACCTCAGAAGGCAGTCCTACCTCACTGTCAAAGAAACTTCAGAGCTATTTGTGTGTCTGCTTATATATCCCTTTCACTCCAATGGTTCTCCTGCATTTGAGCAGTGCTTGAGGACTCCAAACTCAGTAGAAGTGCTGCCACCACGGTGACTACTTTACAAGGGCTGCAGGAGGTAACAATTTAGGATATGCAAGACCTTCAATCAATGGTTTTACATTTAGCTCCAGTAGACCATTGTAGCTACATGCTGAGTCACAGCAGTTACCAAGCAAGTACTTTCTTAACTGAATGCTCCTATACTTTCAAAAGTAATAATCCCTTTTTTTAATAATCTTGTAAAAGAAAAAGTAGTTTCTTCTTTCAAAAACTACTTCCAACTGTGAGGATGTGATATGCATTATAAATTCACTAGTGTAGCTATAAGCATGCAAACCACCCCATAGATATTCTTTCCATTCCTGTTCAAAAATTTATTACCAGCTTTTGTGTAGGTACCTTCCAACTCATTACCTGCTCTCCTGTTTCCCATAACTAAACCAAATTCACAAGGCAGATATTTTGTGCTATGAAAAAAAACTTCACTTTGTATGTAAGTGGAAGTAGAGCCTTCTTTTTTGCAGCTCTGTAAGGGCTCACTGCAGTGGGCCAAGATTTTTCTAATCCCTTTTAACATCTAAAGTGTAATATTCCATTCTAATAATAAAAACCTTAGTAGATCAATACAGACCAAATTTTCATCCAAAAAATCCCACATCCTGGAAGCTATTATTTTCAATTTAATTTTTTAATCCAGCTTTGATAACTTTGGAAACATCTCCCCGAAACATTCCACAACCGACCTCTCATGAAAGCCTGTGACAAATTTGCACATTGTGACTTTGGAATTAACAACAAATATAAATAGCACATTTCCATCACCTCTACATCTGCAGTATCCTGGCATGCCCAACTTGTCACTCAGAATGCCTTCACTTCTACTTAATTTTACTTTGACACAAAGCAAGACAAGCCAACAGAAACTCAACTGGCCAAGTTCATAGAAGAAAAGTACATGCATGTCTAAGCAGCCACTATAATGCTGGGCATGAAGAATATTTCTGAGTTTTAGAAATTTCAAATGAACTCTTATAACATGGGCTTCCACCTAATACAGAAAATAACAGACTACAGATGGTTCATGGAATTAAACCAGGGATTTTTGTCAGGGAGATTTTGAAAGTTCTGCCACATCCTAATGCTGAAAAATGTGGATCTTCTCAATCACCAAGGAAAAGACAAAGCTTGTCATGCTCTCATTATAAAGGATGAGAGACTACAATCAAAGTAACAAATAGTTAAATGGCAGCTATAGTATATTGCTTTGAGCAAAATTTTATCTAAAATAGGATGTCTGTAAGAAAGCCTAGCTCTGCTAATATTCGCATTTAAAAATCAAAGTTCTTTCCACTTTCCTCAGAGTAAAGTTTAGTATTTTCTTGAGGATACTTGGTGTTCATTTCCCACCCTAACTTTAGTAATGAACTGGCCAAAGTAAGCAACTACAGCTTCTATACTATCAGCTGTGACTGGACCCTGTTGTTTATAGAACCTGATTCAGTAGGAATGTTGCAAATATTATGGCACTGCAGAGCCTGGTTGCAGTACGGCTTTTTTTTAAAATCCCAGGTAAATCTTATTCGTGACATTTCACATCAGCTCTTCTGTAAACTGGAAAATCATCCTTCAAGTGAGATCAAATATGTTGTATTAACCAACCAAGTAAAAAAGCAAAAATGTGGAAGCAGCAGCTTTCCCCACAGGAGATACTTTGAAATGTGCTATAACTGCAGATTAGAAGAAGTAATAAACACCAAATTAGAAAGGGCAGCAATCTTCTTATCTATTGCAGTGTTTTAATTGGGAAGGAGAGGAGGGAAGGAGGGGATATTGGGAGACGGGAATGGTTTCAACACTCAAAGTTTTAATTTAGTCTGTAGCTCAGAAATACAAGTGGTGTAAGTGGGCTTATACCTAAAAAGTTTACTTTAAATTTCAGGAGGTATTTTTGTGTTGCCTCTGTGAGCCACCGAGTCAATACCAGGCCAAAAAAGCACACATTTTCGATTTCTGAGTGAGAATAGGCAGTCTTCTTATTTTTCCCTAGGCGAGCAGGAATACAAGCACCGAGACCCTCGTTTCACTCACAATGTACCTCCCACCCCTTTGCTACCCAACAATATAAATGGCATGAGAGATAGTTGTAGCAAATAGTCCTCAAACTCTCGATCCTTAAAATGCCTCTATACCAGAAGAAAAGAAGATTTGAAATCATGCTGCAAATTTTATAGTCTTCCAAGTGAGATTCAGGAACTACAGACAAATAAACCTGACAACCGCAACTCTTGAGAACAACATTAGGCGGGCAGGACCCACCAAAGAAGAATCAGCAAAGCTTCTGTCAAGGGGAGTCACAGCTCCCACATTTCTACATTTTAGGAAAGAACCAAGAAGCAGATGGACAAAATATCCAGCTGATAACAATCTACTCATATTGCTGAAGGCCCTTCAAAAGCATTTGCAAGGAGAACAAATAGCCACAAGAAGAATTTCACACAGTTTAAATAAAGGTGGCAATAAGAAATAATCATGAAATGCTAAAAAACAAAAAACGTAGCTGTTTTTTGGCCTACTCTACTCCCTCAATGGATAGAAGGACCTTGCAGTCCCATATATTCATAATCAATCTAAGAAAAAAAAAGAAAAAAAAAGGAAAGGAGAGCCAAGGACAACTATACACAAATGGGATATGCTCCACTTTTGTCAAATATTGTCCAGCTATCCATAAATATTGGAATTCTGAATAAGAAAGAACATAGAAAAATTTGAAGAAGAGAGAACACTGTGGAGGGAGGACGCACATGAAGGAAAAAAATTTCCTCCAAATGTTCAGTGGAAAAACTGACTGTGAAGGAAAGGACTGAAATCAGAGTAAAAGCAGTCCTCTGATGCAATCCTCACTGAAAAAAACACCCTTTCAGTGCTGAAATAAAAATAGAAGGGAACCAAGAAGGAAGGATGGGAGAACCACCAAGCAAAGGACAAAAAACTTGCTATCAGACTAAAAGGGACAAATAATAAAATAAAGCTATCCTTTAACTTCACATTTCTTAACTGAAATTGCAGTAGTCCCAATGCAAAACCCTATTTGCATCCAAGAAAGCAACCAAGAAAGATAGACGAAACAACTTTCAGATATATGAGACTTTGGGAAGCTACTGTAAGGACAGAGACATACAGAAGGCTGAGGAGAAAGAGGGAAATCAAGCATGGAGAGGAGCAACACGATACAAGGATCGTCACAGAACTTTTCTTCATTCTGTAGGTTCAAGACAAACACTTGCTGCCATTTGTTGCAGATTGGGTCTCCAGTGAAACTCAGGTCCAGCTTAAAGCCTTCAAATACTTCCAGAAGTGACTGTACAGATTAAAATACAACAGATAAGCAGGTGTTTGAAGCACTCATCCAATGACAGGCAGATCTCAGCTATAATTTCGGTCTGAAGGATAATTTGGCACATGTAACATCAGTACTTTTGTGCAGTATATGAACTCAAGAATACGGTGGTCTAGCACTTCATTTCCCTGACATACTGAGACTATTATATTATCAGCATAATCCACATTGCCGTAAGTAATGATATACCAGTGCCACTTTAAAACATTTATAATCAAATTACTGTGTTTTTAATATAACCTAGGAATTATTGAAGGAAAAGGTCATCATGCCCAAATAATGAACCTGCTCAGAAATCAAAACTTCTAGAATTAGCACAGCAGTTTTTGAGACTAAAATCCTGGTTTGCACTGAAGATTTTGAGTCCTAAACTACAACAATTTTACTCTGCTTGTCTTGTTAAAGGCAAACTTCAAGCAGACCTTAACTTCTTGCTGATACTTAGCAAGAACTTTTGTTTGTTAAACATAAAAGCTTCTGTCAGTCTTGGTGGTATAAGTGAGCAAGGCAATACTAGCAGAAACTGAAAGAACTGGAAAAAAAAAAAAGTAGTCCCCACTAAAAACACTGAAAAAACCTCTATTTGCATATAAATAAGATTATGCAGGAACACATCTCAATATTGAGAACAAAATTCTAATTCTGCAGAAAGATTCTGCTGAAACAATAAGATCTGACAGGAAAGGTCAGAGAGTTAATGAAATAATAGGGCCTCAGGATGGAAATAATAAATAATACACAGTTTTATACATTATTATGCAGCTTTGTACAATAAGGCACTTTGTAGAAGAATTGATTATGACACTACATAAGAAAGTCATAAGCCATCAATCTGGCATCAAAATGAGAGATTATCATGTATTTGGAGAATATTCAGATGTGAGCCACATAAGTGTTCTGGGAAATGTAGTATAAAATATCCCCCAGCTAAAGTATTAATGCTGAGGTGAAAGTCATGGAAATCATTCTGAAAAGGTGAGTAATTGCCATAAAGAGGAAGATTGGCACAACCACTTTTAATCATTGCAGCTACTTTTAATATATTTGCATTCTAAAAGGCTTTGCACAAAATACTGGACTAAAATATGTACCTCTTATCAATGAGCATTTCCACAAGTCCAGTCTTTTTCCTCAACTATTAGAACAGGAATGACAAAGAGCAGAATACATCTGTCACCTGTCTGTCAACACACCACTCCTGCAATTAGATTCTAAAACCTAAGGTATTAAGCACTACAAGAATCTTCCTCAATACAAAGATTTTATTTCCTGCCCATGCTAAAATAGTCATTTTAATTGTAGAGAGCAGTTGGTAATGCAAATAGAGTGCACAAATACAAGCACTAAGAAAAGATTAGTAGCACTGATGTCACACACTGTACTAGACATAGATATCTTTCTTTCCCCCTCCAAGTCAGACTCCTTAGAATCTATTCATCATACCAAGGCAGATTTTAATAGATGAACAGCCTTAATTAAGTTGATCTACTAACATCCAAGTATTTTTTTATTCTGACCACCCATATTTTCAAAATGTCAAGAAGCACCTGCATGACAATGGCTTCTTTTTTTTTTTCAGATGGGCAAAGGAGCAATTATTTTAGTCATTTTATTATAGAGCAGTACCTTGCGAAAAAAAAGCAGGGTTGAAAAATGTTAAATGAAACCCTGTAATACCCTGTAAAAAAATAACCCTGTAAAAAAATTCTGTCTTGCCATTTCAGAAAATGGCAAATTTTAAGAAGTGACAACCATCACCCCCAACTACTCCTTACAAAGCTACCTATTTGAAAGATTTAGGATAACGCAAGTATTTTCTGTGAGGAAACCATAACATCTTGAAGGCATCAGCATCAGAAGCACAGTAACATAGGAGAAGTTCACTTACAACAGAGCCTGACCACTTGATAGAGTGACTGGCTGTAAGCACTGCAGTCATCACAGCCTTCAACCACTTGCCTTCTAGAATCATGCATAACTACTTTCTTAGGAGTTAACCTCAGATCAGCTTTTATAAAACAATTTCCAATCATCTCCAGCTCCATCATTCCTCTTAAAGGGATGATTTCCTCCCATGGATACCAGAACAGAGATATCCCTCAGGCAAGCGGCAAAATGAAGAATAACATGTATTCGATGCATGAGACAACAGCACACTCACTATTCTTTTAGAGTTAAACATTACTAAACACAGCTACCTAGGTAAATAAAGCCTTCCAGAAAATGGAAATGGGATATTATTAGTGTAAAATGAGAAGGCAGTTCCTCTTCCCCTCTCTAGTTTTTGCCAGGGAGGGAAAAGACTACAAAGTACACTGAGGAAGATGCACTATGCAGTCACATTCTAAAGAAACATGATGACTGCGTAAGAGACTTACATTATTAGATTTTCTCCTTTAGAGCAGTATTTTTTGATGGACAGATGACTGTATTTTCATTGAGTCATCCCCCTAACTGTGATGCAGTTTTTTGCTCTCCACAAACACACCTTTTCCCCACTGGCCAAAGGCAGCCTGCTTTGTGCTGCAGTTTTATCTTTATTCCCTGCAGTACCTGACAATGGGGTTTTGAGACAATATTGTTTAAAACGTCTCATGTAGTGCAGATAATTATGAGTTTGCACGAGTCTGTGTTGTCCATATCTACCCATTTATTCAAATACATACCAAAACCAGTAGGGTGCACTAACAAGATCCAACTGAGTGTGTAAGAATGTTATTCTACCTCCCCTAGAATAAACATCTACTGCTGTGAACAATTCAAAGTCTTTAAACGCCATCAGCATGCAAGAAAATAGAAAATTACAAATCAACGTATACCACAGATTTAAGTGTATTTTCCAGCTGCTAAAATAAATTACTCTCATGTGCACAACAGAGAACATCTGAAACAAATCAAGCCATGAAAACGCCTGATTGAGTGAAGTATGCAGCATGCAATGATTCCCTAACACTAGAACACTGAGTGTGTCATTTTTTGGAAGCAGTGCAGCCAAACAACTATTATAATTTAGTAATAATACTAATACTATCACTACTACTACTACTACTACTATTTATAATAATAATATTTATAATCTGTTCTTCAGAGCATTTTCTGTAGCAACATAGTGAATTATCTTATTTCCATCTTATCAGAAATTTTCTGCTACAATGCACATCTTGCTTTTTATTTCAGAAAAGCATTTATTTCTTACAACCTGCTAGAATCATCTTTAAGCTACCACTGGCATTGCATACCACTTAAGGTTAATCAACTTACTGCAAGTTATATCCATTATGCCGTATTATTTGGCTTCAACATAAACTGGACTATTCTTGTCCATCAGATATAAGAAATATTGTATAATTGTGTCACATTACAGTTGTGCCTCATTTAACTTCACCATATACATATTAGACTGTCCCTTGGCTACCTTCAGATGCTGCACATCGATTTCAGAATCAGTGTAGCCTGTAGATTTAATTTTTTTTTTTTTTTATTCCAGAGGAGGACTTTCTAATAACTCAGAATGCTTACAGTTTTTCAGCCTTGGGGCTGCTTTTACTTTTTTTCTTAAATCAAATTATGTAACATTTCATTATGTGCTGTGCAGAACAGTTCAGAAGAATACCCAAGCAAACACTTTGCTTCCAGTTCCTGAATTATATGGACACAGGCCTATACAAACACATTAGCCCTGTGATGCCATAGCTATACTTTTCCTTGAGCCTGCACACAGTTCTACAAATCTACACTAAGGAACCACTTTGCCAAAGGCTACACTGACAAAAGTTTAATACAAATTATGAGATTTTCCAAACCCTATAATAAAAATAATACTTGGGATTACTCCCCCAAAACTTTGCCTTTTTCAGGTTTTTAAGTGAAGCAGAACATTTTCTGAATCTATCCAGCTTCATCTGGTACGGAAAACTGAGCAGTTCTAAGGGAAAACTAGACAAAAACATCATGACACCAAAGACAAATATCTAAGTCATTTGAAGAGCAGGGGCAATGAGGAGTTTTAAAATCTATACAAATTGTTGGTTCACTGATGAAGATCTGCTGGCAAAAGAAACATTTCAAAGCAATCTCTTTCTTCAAATTAGTTCAGCAATTGTTTCAACCATAGTAATTAAACAGGAGGAAGTGAAATACAAACCACTTTCTTTGCAATCCTTAGAAGCAAAGTCCAACTCTGACCCCACTTGCACATTTTACAGTGGAACCATCCTGACTCTTCCACTCAAAGAAAGTTTCTTTATATATCCTGTAAAAAATAATGCAGCAGGATATAGAAACACTGGGATTGACTCAGGTATAATGAAAATAAGGACCTTGGAATAGAATTCGCTGAGGAGAGAGGAACTGCTAGAGGGTAGCTGGATTGCTACTGAAAAAGCTGTTTAGAGCATGCTGCTAATAACGCCAAGGACACAGATTCGATCCCTGTATAGGCCATTCACTTAAGAGTTGAACTCCATGAGCCTTGTGGGTCCCCTCCAACTCAGAATATTCTGTGAAATCTGTGAAAACATTATTCAAGACAAAAAGTGCAGAAGCCCCAAGGTCAACAGTGAGCGTGAACTAGAACTGCACACTCAGTAACTGGCTCTTCAGTGTGTGGCTCTAGGGCAGTGATAACCAAGCACATATCACCAAACGAATCCTGACCTACAAACTAAAGATTGTGCATCAGTGCAACCCTATGGGGAGACCAGTTATGTAACCACATGGGGAGAGTAGATAGCCAGAAAGGACATTTGCCTGACTACCCCTGGGTTTACTGCAGCAGTTTCAGGATACATTGGCTGGAAAAGGGAAAATGGAAAAGGACAGGAACACTTCGCTTTGCTCAGCTAACCCAGCAATATTGGAGCAGCAGTTCAGCTGCTTTTAGAATTCCTCTCGGCATCCATTTCCAATCATTAAACTTCACTTCTGAGAAAAAGAAAACAGTGTTTTTCAGAGAGACCTCGCAAAATCACCCTTCTCACAATAATCTGGTTATGAACCATTCCAAGGAGCTGTATTTTGCCATTCATTATATTACATGACTGCAGGTGCTTTAAGATCAGTGCTTCCTATGTAATGCTACAAAGATAAAGAAATTTTCCAATAAGCTTAAGGATATACCTTCTCAAAAAGTCATTGAGAGAAATGTGAACACAGAACGTAAATTATGTATTGACTGAACTTCAGACATTTCAAATGTATGCTCACATGTTTAACTATGCTTATCACTTAAGTCCTGCTGGGATCAAACCTTTTCCCACAGATATGCTTCTGTCAATATTCTCACTGAAAAAAAACCTGGGACCTGGGGAAAAGCAGATGGTGAATTTATTCACAAAAATCTAAATGAGATGTATGCATAGCTACTCAAAGAGATTTTGTAGAAAACATCTTTCAAGTCACTGGTTAAAATTCAGTCAAAGAAATTCAACATAGACTTCTTTCATTATCAGATAAGATATGCTACCTCACAGACTTCAAGGCAGCAGGATAAGATTGGGCACATAACTGAAAAGCAGGCAACATAGGCATGAACTGCTTGCATGTCAAAACCTATTTCTCCCCACAGTTAACTGAAGAAATGTGAAAGTCATGAAACTGCAGGTTTATGCTACTGCGAGTGGAATTTCTGGATGATGATGCTAACTTGCTGCATCATCCTCACTATCTCTAGAAGAAGCAAAGCTGAAAGGACATGACTGTGGAGCTACTTGCCTATGTCTGGAGGTGACACACCCAGGGTGAAGCTGATGCACCCTGCACCATTCTTGATCCACTTAGAATATCTCTGCCTAAAGGAATTACTTTCCACAGCCTTAAATTCACTTAAAATGCAAACTAGGGAAAGCATCACCTATAATATCAACAGGAGTTTTCTAAATCCAATGAATAAGATTAACCAATTTCAGTGTCAATTACAAAATTCCTTTTAAACTAACTCATTAAACTCACTCATGTGGTCTCATTAAATTCCCCTTCATACTAACATTCTTTAGTGGCAGGAACACGCACACACAGACACAAAGAGGCTCAGAGAAGTTTCTGGACTGTTACCATGCATGGCCACAAGCCCTAGCCCGACCAGGTTAGACACACCCTGCCAGAAATCCTCCTAGAGTGGAGTTTTCCTGGGAGTAGTGGGTCTGTGAGTGGATGCCCTTCCCTTGGGGCTGGGATGACAGGCAATGACATTTCCTGGGACTGACTGCCCTCAAAACTCCTCTTGTGGGAGTGATTTTTCTACTGTATACCCTTTAGTGACCCTTTGGGTTAAGCCAACCCAGGCACGCCCGAGTGAGAAGGGCTTGGGAAAGGGGGGTATTGTTGCTTTTGTGTACCTCCATGACAATCAGGAAGGCGCCACAGAAGTTAAATTGAACTTCTTCACAAAAGCACCCCATCTTTTCTCCCCTCCCTAATTTTACACCCTGAAAGTTCTGCTAGATGAGATAAATCTCACATGCCTGTGTGACTTCTCTTGCTGCCTCTCAATGTGAAAATGAGCATTAGTGAAAGTTTCAGGGGAAAAGTGCTGGTTTATGATTTATGTCCTTTAGAGAATAGATGACTAGAAACTTCACTACGTCCCTGTTGCCAGATTGCAGCAACATATTAAATTAATGCTTCAGTTCACATATTCTTTACAAATGGCTGAAATCTGTTCTATAACCTGTCCAATTCTGCCAGTAGTAAAAAGATGCTACCCAAGTGACATACTCTGTATAAACGTCACTGTCTTACAAGTTTATATTACAGTATAGTATATATTACTGTCTCCCAGTTGCTGTAATCCACTGGGCAGCTACTGTTGTTTTCATCAAGGACATCAGGAATTGCCCCCACAACTGCCTAAGATAGTTCCATGCTTTTGGGAAGAGATCAAACAAGATTTATGGTAGTCACTATGTGGCAAGACAATTTGCCTGACACTGATGAGGCTAAAAAAGATAAGGCAGCTCCCAGCAGCAAACCTGCCAAATAATTCAGCAGATAAATGAATCCCTCTGTGATCCTCTGTATGAACACCACTAGGATTATGATAAGACAAAGGCAGAATCTGATGTAAGTGTGGGAAGAAACAGGTAAAGAAGCAAAAGTAGTAGAACAAAATAAGAAAAAAGAGGTAGAGATTAAAGATTGAAGTACAAAACTTTTCTCCACCTTCAGCTGCAACCCTTATCTATTTTGTTACATACAGTGACTTGCATCTTGCCAATTCCTGCTGCAGTTTCCAAGCTGCAAAGAGTAGCATATGTTGGCTACATTTGTTGAACCAGTCCTACACCATATTCCCTGAATCCCCAACAGTGGTCCACAGCAAAGGAGACAGGTATCGTCAGTAACACAATTAAATCACAGAAAGGCTAGTCAAAAAACTCCATCAAATTACTGCTCAGTAAACTGCTCATGGGCGAACTTTGCATTCTGAGAGATATGCTGGAAATGAAAGAAATTCATCTCTCCATAAAGATTACAACAGAGCACTGCATTCCATGGACCATCCCAAATTACTTTCTGCTTCCACCTGAACTCCATCGTTCTTTTGGGACTTGTCCCATGACAAGCTCTTTAGTCTACCTTGGTCCAAGAAAGTTCATGTCTAAGGCTCAAAGGCCTTAGATTTATCTCATGTGTTTCCATGCACCTTAGCAAGTTCCCCGTTACTACAGTTGTTTGCTACCTTCATGGGAAAGAAAAAGGTACCTGAAGGAAGCCAAGGAGGGGGAAGCATCCATTTTGGAACTTGAGCTCTTCAGATGACGGCTTAGCCCGCTACACGGGAAACACTGGTAGTGACCTGTGCCTAAAAGTTACTAGGTTTTGTCTACACTGTAACCCCTTAGTAATAAAGATGTTCTCATACCAACATCTTTTCAGGATATAAAACTAGCAGGAAATGAAAGTAGCAGGCAAACATCTGCAGGACAAAGTCATTCAATGGAAAGACATTACAAAGATGGCCAGACCATCTTAGCTTAGACCAACTATTTAGGTGTCTTACAAAGCACCCTAACAGTAGAAAAAATGAACGCTTAAACTGCAGGTGACCTTGCACAGGTGCCAGCTGCTGCCTGTGACAGAAACAGAGTGAACTGTCATGAGCCATGCTCTATGAGCAAGGCTTTCTGTGCAAGATAGTGTATGTTATATATCACACTGAAACAAGAAAAAGGAAATTGAAGGAATGAGACTGCTCTACACACATGGTGCTGGTAATATCTAATGCTTGGTGCTTCCACAGGACTAGAAGACAAAATCATTAAGGGAACAAACCAAGAATTTGCTACAATGATGTGATATAGGTCTTCAGAGAGGGAACAAAAAAAAAAAAAAAAAGAAAAAAAATGTGGAGGTAGGTAAGAGATATCGACATCTGGTGGCTTAAAATCACATTGGGGTCTTGAAAAAAAACCAACTTCCCAAAACTCAGTCCTTGGAAAAATATTTTAATTGAAGATTTAAAGGAAGCAGCAAATTCTTTACAGATAGAAAAAGTTATGATTAGCTGTTCATCAGTTTTCACAGACAGATGCACACATATGCTCCACCTAGGTAAGAATGTCTATACTATGAGAACATAAATGTAACAACAACAAGCCTAACAAAAATATTTTATAATTATTAATTAGGGATAAATCAACTTCTGCTATTCTCCTCTTTAAAACAGAATAAATTACTTTTTTGAAGAGGAATCTCAGAGAAAGCTACAGTAGCTGCTACAACATTTGGATGGTATGCAATGCTTTCAGTTGACTAAGTCATAAATTTGAGGCAGTCTGGTAAGTTTCTATATAAATTCTGGCAAAAAAAAAAAAAAGTGAGAATCAAGACTCTTTTTATGTGACTACCCAAGTATTAGTTGGAAACAAGCCATTTGCTTAAATAGAATTTTCAATAGTCAAGACAAAACTATCAACACAAATCAAAAAATTTAAAGCTTTTTCTTCTTACTGAATGTAATTCTGTCCAGTTTCACTCAAAGACAATTTATTTGAGCTCTCACGGAGACGGGAGACTATAAAGGACATCGACACTGGAAATCCTTACTGCTGAATTAGTAGGAATAAACATAAAGAGCTGAGCTGAAGCTCCAACCAAAACCCCAGTTTTAATAAATCCTGGAATAAATGTCCCGTGTAACACAAATAGGGATGTGCAGCCTGACTTGCAGATGGGACTCTCTTTGGATTTCAAAATTTGCAGACATTTTCCTCTTTGCACTGCAGTATTACAGGACACAATTTGCACAAAATTATTGCAGGTGCAAAATGAGGGACCAAGGCACAGAAGAAGAAGAAAAGAGCGCTCTGTGACAGTAAATTTAAATTCCACATATAAGTGCACCGAGCAGCTGAAATAGAAGGCCCCAAGTACATTAGCAACTATGCTGTACTTGCAAATAGTGATTGTGGGGAGATGCCAGAAAAAAAGCCTCTGTCTCTCGAAAGTGATAAACTTTGCGGCAGTTTTTTTCCAGTTCTGCTTGCTGGCTAATGAGAATGAGCCAATGTACTTATCAGTAATGGATACATTCTGAATTCATGTTTTTTAGAAAGAATCCACTGCAGGTTGGCTCTTAACAGAACAGAGCTGCATAAAACAATGCAAACTTTTTCATATACTGTTCAACAACAAACAGGTTAACTACCACTTCAATCCAAAAGAGTACCCTAAACGAACCCACAGATAAAGGTCTCCAGCTGCATGAAACTAGACTCCCAATGCTTATGACTGGGACAGACTCCAGTTATGATCCTTCAGAAATACTGAGGAATATGGGCAAGAACCCTTGTGCTCCAGAAATTCCTACATAGTTACAAAAAACAGTGAAAACTGAAGGCCAAAATAACTGTCTTCTGCTCAGGCTTTGAATATATAAATTGTAAACACAAAATGCTGAGTTTATTAAAAAAAGCATGCTGTCAATTACTTCTACTACTTCCTAAAGACAGTGTTATTTCCAATTCAGTCTTTACCATATGTCATACAACATGTGAAAGCAGATGCAAAACTTGAAATTAAAAAATTAATAAGTAATTGCATTATACCATTACTTGTCCATTAAATGTCTTTTCAGGATGGCAGAACACTACTGTTACAAAGTTCTGCCTCTCCACACACACGAATATTCCATTAATTACTCGACAACAGAATTAAAACTGAAATTTTAAGATCCTGAAATACACGTGTCATTAGAACAAAACACGGTGGACATGCAGTATAGTTACTATGATGAGGTTTTTTTCTCAAAAATATTATTTTACTTACCACCTCATTCAGGTAGCAAACCCAGAATAAAATTATTTCGTTCCAGAGTACTTTACTTCTCTTTAAAGGTTTTTGTTAAACATTTTCACTAGGTACACAAATGTATCTCTCTTTGCACATTTCTATCAGAAAAGGCGATGTTGTAAATCAAGGTGTTAAAAACAAATGAGAAAACAATGAACAAAGAACCACTAATAATCACAAATAAAAATAACTAACTTTATTCATTATTTCCAGGTTTTTCCAAACATGGAGAGTCTTCAGTATATTTTCTAAGGTTTCCGGGGTTTGTTTTTAATCTATAACCTTTATTTTCAGATTCTTCTAAATATCCAAGAGGGTTTTTTCACCCTATTTGTAAATACATTGTTTCTTTGGTACAGAAGAGATATTGATGATCCTGAGCTCTGATATGCTAAGCATTTGCATTAGCTTGAGGGGTTTGGTCCTCGTATTTTTGGTTCAATGGTTAAATACTTTCCAACCCTGCAGATTAAACTGATTTATAGTATTTCAGTGAATAAACAGGACGTAATGTAGCTATTACACATTTTTCCCTACCTTGCATTTTTTGGGTAAGATTTCATCAAGACAGCTGAATTTAACTTTTTGACTGATTCAGGAGGGAAATAACTGTTAACACGCATTCTAACTGGCCTGTATGCAGAACAAAAGTAATTCTACCTATCAACAGATGATCAGTGTCTGACTGATAAGCACATTTCCCTTCAGAAGGTTCATCTCTCTTCAAAAGGAGATAACTTAAACCCAGAAAGAATAACTTCCATTTTAATTTTCTTCAATACATTTAAAAGCCTTACAGTTTTCAACTTCTTTATAAACCCTTCTACAACTGAAGTAGCATTAATACAAAGTATCATTACACCTTTTTCACTAACATTTTAAGAGGCACAGCATGAGAAAAAATTTTAAGCCATTTACGAGTCTGAGAAAGAATAGAATAAGCAGTGCTTTGACATTCAGAATGATAAATTCCTCACCACACTCAACTCCCTAGTTATCCTTGTTGCCACTATTTCACCCTCTGATTTACGATGAATGCAAGAGACAGGAAACAAGGACAGGACTTAACTTTTCATATTAATGTCCTTCCAACTCGCTACACACAGAGATTAAAACCTATCACTTTTTCTCATTTTAACTTCTTGAAGCACCATTTTTTCTGTGCAGTTTCTAATGCAATTAAGTTTGAGCTCAGATTCAGTTATCACAACTTAGTCAGACACAGCAGATCAGCTGAGCTGTAGTCATATGCGACAAAGGCAGAAGAGCAAATGCTTTTACCTAAATCTCCTTCTAATTGTTTGAATACATGGAACAGTCTGCTAGATACAAGGTAGGCTACCACATAACTGTTGCCAGGCAGTAAATCATTCAGATATACCTAACATAGAAAACTTGAGCACTTACCTAGATTCTTAATCTGAAACAGAATTAATCCATTTCAGCTGATGGTATTGTTGCCTTTCCCTGGTCTTAAAATCAGAGCCAAACATAGTTAAAAGGGAGAAAGGGTTTACCTCAGTATTTATTTAAGGATACTTAAGGTGCACTCTCCGTCCAGGTGGAATGCGCTGAGAAGCGCACCAAAAATGCTCACACACAACACAGTTAAGGCCTTGCAAATTAGCATATCTATCAAAGATTCCCCAGCGAGAGGCTCGAGTGAACCCCTTGTCTGAGGAGCTCTTCCCCTGGATGGGCCTATCTTAGTTTACAGAATGTGTTCTGGAAAGGACCTTGGTGTCTGGGGCTTTCTGACCCCCAACTACGAGGCTTCCAGGATGTTTGGTCTCCTGGCTTAATGGAATATTGGGTCTATGCTACTTATCAAACTTAAGAGTTAAAAAACCTAGGTGGGCTAAAAAGCACTAAGAATACATAAAAGCTATATAAAAGAGTATATAAAAATGGGTGCATAAAAAGGCAAAAATTCATCATGGCATCAGTATCCTTATTATACTATACATATATTTCTGTTAAGCACTCAATCCCTAGCATCAGGTAGCCATGTATCCAAAAAAAAAAAAAGGAAAAAAAAAAGAAGACAGTCCTTGTCTCAAAAAGCAAGCACATGACAAAGAGACCACTTTCAACAAAATCAAGACCATACCTAAGCATCTAATGGATTGTGGTGGCTTAGCAAAACTTGATTTGTGGAGGCAAAGAAAAAAAAGAGGAAAAACAGCTACTCGAAACTTCTGTGACCGGCACAGAGCCAACAGCTGATGGGTAGGTTGCCAGACCAGCTGGACAAGCCGGAAACGCCTCTGTGATGGACATATTTAAGAAAGAACAGACTGCGAGAAGCTCTTTTTTTCCTTGTTCCCCTGCGAGGGGTGGTGAGCAGGAGGGGCCCCCAGGCCCTCTCAGCGCGGTGGCCTGGGCCGGGCCACCGAGAGGAGCCACTTCGGCACCGGGAGCAGCCATGAGCAGCCGTGAGGCCAGAAACCACCCCCCCAATTGAGGCCAGGACCACATGGCCGAAATTCGTCTGAAGCTGTCATGGCCCACGCGGTGCCAGCAGGCGCCTGAGGCCAGAGCGGCTCATGCCGAACCGGGCAAAAAACACACGCAGCTGGCAGCAAGAGAGAGGGTGAGTCTTTCCCCGATGCAGAGCCCAGGGAAGATCAACTTCTTGGCTGCAGCTTACAGACACCAACTTTCTTCCAAGTCAGAGAGAAAGGAAAAGTGAGGTCACATGAGGAAGGCCAACATGGCAGCACCAAGGTTGGTGGGGGAAGGGAGAGGGCAGAGGTCCTCCCAGAGCCAGAGCTGAGATTCTCCTGCGAGCCTTGGTGAGGACTATAATACAGCAAGTTGTTTTCCCTATAAATGATGAGGTACATGGCAGGGTGCAGAGACCCACGCACAGCCCGTGAAGAGGAGTGCTTACACTGGAGTGCATAGATGCTGAGAGGCTTTTAAAGATTGAAGAAGAGAACCTTTGCTTCCAGGATAGAACAGCTCATCCTTAAAAGACTAAACTCCATGAACTGCTATAACCCACACTGGCAGTTGTGGGAAGATGCCAAGATTCGTGGGAGGGATTTTCACTGCAGCAGGTTTGGGCTGCCTGTTGCTTATGAAGGTTGAAACCCCATTAGAAAAGTTCACAGAGAACTATCTCCTGTGGGAAGGATCCCACAGCACAGCAGAAGGAACTCTTTTCCTTAAACATAGAGAAAGACTTGAAGAAGTGAAATATTGACCAAAACCCCATGTTTGCTTCTTTGCACGGTTGATGGAAAGAGGGAGGTACTGGGGGAAGAAAGGTGTTGTGTGAGTTTGCTTTAGTTCTCATTATCCTTTTTACTTTTAATTCTGTCAATAAATCTTTATACTCCCTAGGTTTTGAACCTGTTTTGCCTTAAAGTTTTTCTTTTTTCCTCAATAATCCTTATTTCAATTCATGAAAACGAAGTTTTAATTCCCCGTCCTCTGCTCAGCTACAGCAGAGGAAAATAAGTGAATCATTTTTGGTGGTGCTTGGCGCCTAACCAGCGTCAAACCACCACATGGATGAACGCAAATCAAAACATAGCTGCTAAAAAGGGAGAGAGGCCAGGTAGGGAAAAGAAGAGTCAGTGAGACTATCCACCATGTAACTGCTTTCCATATTAAATCACATTTACCAAAATGCACATTGGAACTGAAATGTATTATAAAAGCAATTGCAAAAAGAAGAAAAGAAAAAACCAAAACAACCGAAAGGCCAGTTAGAAGAAAAATACTGTGATTACTCGCCTATGCTACAAAGGCTTCAGTATATATAGCTGTTATTAGCTTCCCACTATAGTAAGCCAACTGCAGTAAAGAGCAATGATTCCAGAATGGCAGTATTAAAATTAAAGACAATTGCTAAGATAATATAAACCAACAGTTCCAGCTTGTGTCAATGGAAGATCACATTAAATGCCCAAAAATATTAATGAATAGCTCATAGAAGACATTTTCCCTTTAAAAATATCTCTTAAAAATAATCTTTAAGAATTCAAGAACACAGAAGCATTTAGGTACACAGCAGACATCTGGCAAAACAAGGATAAATGGCAGGATTAACATTTAGACGTAGTTCTATTAGATGACAACTCCTCCACTGTTGGAATAATCTCATGAAAGCCCTTTCATTAAATCACTCTTTCACACTGATTCCTTTTCAATGCAATTTAAACTCATTATGTTAAATAAGCACTATTATATTTGCACTAAAATAAACATAAGTACTGTTTTTATGCTTGCCTACCATGTAAATCACCCTTTAAAAATATTACCATTCTGTCTGTTGCAGAGTACTTAAACATACACACTTAGAAGCTGGTAGGGGCTGCTCTATTCTTAATTGGATGAGTTGGTACCTGAAGCGCACAAATACAAGTAAAATCTTTAACTTACAAGTGTTTATACTTCCACTCGCAGAAATTGTCTTACTACTTGTATAAATGATAAAATTACAACAAACACATTTTTCTGTCTTCAGTATGTAAGACAAAATTATTAAAAGCAGCTGCAAGAAATCCCGAGGCATTAAAGGAAAAATGTGCTGTAAGGCTTATTGTCACGACCAGTTGCGACATGGCCAGATTTCAGCTGGTGCCTCCATCTTTCCTGTTTGTCCTAGTAATTGTCTTTTATACAGCAAGAATCTTTTACTGTAGAGTGCTACATGCAACTCACCCTACCACCTTTTGCACCAGGTATATAAAAGGGGACTTAGAAGACCAGATGAAGATGTTACCAAAGCATCAGTTTTTAGAACAGATGCTTTCTTTCATGAAATGGGCCAGTGCAGTTTACCTAATGTAAACCCTTTCCTTTGAGGAAGTTCAGTGTACATCCTTACTTACACAAAGAAAGGAAGATGTGAGTTGAAGAAATGGAAGCTTGAGTTAAGGCATTTGTAACTTACCAGATTTGATCATACAGGTGGTAGCTACTGAATTTGCTTCTGTCGTGCAAGTTAAAAGCAACTGTCAGCTGAAATCAAAGGAGTGGCATAATAGTGAAGCAAGTTTAGGTCCATCTAAGGCCTGTTTCAGGACACATCCTTGTCCTAGGTTACAGTGTAAGATGTGCCCAAAAGTATGTATTCTATCACCATCTTCACGAGCTGTTGAAACCAGGTGGGGCAGTGTTTCCTTGCCTCCTCCCTCCAGACTACCTTCTGTTAATGTGCCCATCAATGCCTTGCCACGTGACCCATCATCCCATTGTGAGATGTTCCCCCCAGAGGGAGGAGCCAAGCATTCCATCCTGGATATAATCTGAGATTTCAAACACCACAGACAGTCTTTTCCACTGGATTCCCAGAGGACAAGAGCTACATAGCCACCACTGGACCTTCCGAGGAAAACCAGACCCTTCTACAGGATCACTGCTTTCAACAGAACCGCATCCATCACTTCAGGAGGACTGCAGCCAGCATTTTATCGAAATGCTACTGCCACCCTGAGTAACAGGGAGTTGGGTTGTATTCTGACTCTGTCAGTTTAAACCCATATTTTTTCTACCTTTATTTTTAATTTTCCTAATAAATTGTTATTCTGACTTGGTGTCTCCCACCGGTTTGTTTTTCAAACCAGTACAAGCCTTAGTATCTTCAGAAAGGATGCAATTATGGTCAGTGAAGATACAGAAGAACAGCTCTGCAACAGTTCAGTCCACTTTTTAAGATCTTGGAACAGTTTGCTTGGGTTTGCTGAATACACACGTTGTTTATAAACAACAGATGTCAGCAATAACCTGAGGAAACTGCTCTGCCTTGTATCACCTTTTAGGCTGACAGTGCTGCTAAAGGCTTACTCTCATCCTCATCAATTCAGTTAGCAAACTTTCAGGCTACTAGATGAGCCTGTCAGTGGTAGGGACAGCATACTCCCATTTCATTTCCAACAGTGACGCCAGAATTTTCTATAAAACATTCAATTGTATTAAATAATCAAATACTTTAGAAATTGAAATTGCTTATTAAAGTAAGTACTCTGTTTTTATTTCAAAAAACCCTAAAACCAGAAACATTGGAAATACAACAAAAATTCAGCTGGAATGAACAGTGACAGACCTTTTACCATTTGATGGCTGCTGGGTGCTCATTCACTTTAGTAGCTTCATAGCAGGGCAGAGAACACACTTGAACATTTCGAAGGAACAATGTAGCCAGAATAATTCTACATTTTTGTTTACAGGCTTAGCAGTAAGGCTAATGACTGAGAAGACTTTGGAACCGAGCTACCATTTCCTTGCTAAAGCTGGCATCTCAAAGACTAAATTTGGACAAAAACAAAAATCTAGACTGGCCACTTGTCTGTGCAGATCAATTTCAGTGTCTGTCATTCTGGCATTCCTCACACCCAGTCCATGTGTTAAAACCTTTAAATCACTTCAAGGGATCCCTGTCCCCATCAGCAGTCAGTAAGAAAGGAGACAAAATGCAGCTGATCATTCTTGTTAGTCTGGCTAACAACCAAATGCAGAAACATTTCTGCTGCTTCTTTAGGCAAGGTTAACAAGGTGAACTAGAACTCTATCAGCCTCAGCTTACTGTCTTTGAAAGTTACATTAAGAAACCACTCTCTGGCTGTAATATCTATCTCCTGCTACCTCTGCAGCACAGAAGACAAGTGCTTACATATGAACATTGCTTCCACAAACTAATTCATGTATGTAAACAAATAAAGAAAAGAGAGAATTTATTTTTAAGGAAATCATTACCATAATAAAGTCAGAGCAGTCAACAACATAATTGTCCTTGCTAGGTAATGACACTGGACTCACAATATAATGTAACTTTTTAATTTTTTTTTTTTTATACAGGGAGTAGAAAATTTGATTCTAAAGTTACTCTAAGGAACTGGAAAGATCAGGCACATATATTCAATTTTTATATGAATTCATATTGTTAGATAAACAGTATCAGATACACATTGTTTCCGAAACAACTGAATGTTACACACATTCAGTAAGAACAGAAATAAGCTCAGGTTGGCTGATAATTGGGACACTTATTCATAGGCCAATATGTGAGGCAAGTATCTATGCTCAAATCAGACAGAAGGTTAGAACATGGGAAAACAGAACAAACAGAAATTTAAAGAAATGTCATAAATTTTACACATGACTTTCTTAACAAATGCCTTGACTGACATATTTTTCAGATCTGACTTCCCATCCACCCTTTCAATCCTTTACTAAAATACATTTAAGTGAAGTTTTTCTGGAAAAAGTGTTTAACAAAATGCATTTAATAAAACCTGTCATTTACCAATAACACTCCAACGAACCTGGAGGGAACAGCACACATGCTGTTTTATTACTAAGCATAAAAGTCAATGTTCTCAAAACCAGTGTAGCTTATGTAACGTAAGGCATCTTCACAGTATGGCTCTCAAAAGAGGCAATTCCTTAACCATAGTAACAAGTGTCTAGAAGGAAGAATCTTCCTAAAAATAATTTCAGTATAGCCAGTATTAGAAACAGACTAATCATGTGATGTTCAGAGAAGAAAAACTCATTTATGTCAATATGTCTCTTCAATCCCCCAATTGCCTATTAAAAAAAATTAGGCAATTGCACTTATTACTGGAAAACGTGAAGGAACAGTCTTGCTTGTTGGTGTCAATCTTAAGCATCAAAGGTTTATTGCGTTTTTTGTTGTGGAAGGGTAGTTTGGTTTGGTTTTTAAAGCAAGAAAATTAGTGACCTAATTAAGTCAGTAGTTTGTTCCATACCAGCTATTTACCTTTCTGGTGCTTACATAAAGCACCAAACTGACTGTAATATATTCCTTGGTTTCTTCCAACCATACAAACTCAACACAGACTTTACCCTCTGAATCTACATAGTCTGCAGTATAGATATGACCCATGTAGTCATAAAGGCCAGATGCCTTGGAAGACAATTCCATGTAGACTGGAGCACTAAAACACCAGAAGGGCTTTCCAGTTTCATCCAAGAGAGTCAGATCCATCACAAAGCAGTCCTACAAACACAAGCAGAAGAGATTACTTCCCTATGTCACGGCATAGATGTGTCCCTGATTTTAGAAGAAATATCAAGGGTTCAGAGAGTTTTGTATGAAGGCTAAAAACTCAAAATATAATTGACAGTGCTTCACTGACTACTGCAACAAATACTTACTTAGAAGTTTCCTACAGAAATCAAAATCGCAAACTACAGACATCAAAGGCTGTGCTACAGAAGGTACCACTGCCAACCCAAATCAGAACATTATTTCTTGAACATTTTTAAGCCTTTAACATCTGTTTTTCTCAATTATTAGTTACTTTACCATTCAAATAACGATAGTCCTTTCAATATGAGAAAGCAACCTAAATTTAAACTCAGCTGCTAAACTTGGGTGAATGCAGCAATGTTTGCAAAGATACTCAGGGACCACCCAAGGCAGTGCACACACAATTACCCTTCCATGCCAGCTGTATGAATGGCTCACAGCTTCAGTTCCCAGAAAAGTAATATTAATAATCCTCATGTAATTCTTCCTTTCACAAATTCTTGAAAATATTTCTTTACATGATTACACAACTACATAATTTTAAAATGCTAATGCCAATTCTTGGGTCTTGCAAAATGATAGTTTTGCATATCCCTTAAAAACACAGGAGTTATGTGTCGTTGTTAGTATCAGCTGTTACTTATTCTCTTGAGTTCTGAATCACTAAATGAATCAAATTATCTTAATTATGTTGTATCTATGTTCCAAAAGCATAAACAAACCAGCAACACATATTCCATGCCAAAAAATTCATTTGGAATGTTTCATTTCTCTGTACTACATAGTTGTGCTTCTGTTGCTCTAACATTGCTTTCACTATTGCTTTACTTCAATCAAACAATACAAGAGCAGATGGCACAAACATGAGGCAATATGATACATACAGTTTCCCTAAGCTTTTTACACTAGACTATGCTGAAAATACAAAATTCAAACTAAACCTAATGATAATGTAATAAACGTATATGAGCTACAGAATCACTGGAAACAAGGAAGAATTACTATTTTCTGGTCTGAAAACTTGCACATAAAAGGCCAATTACGAAAAGTAAAGCGGGGTGGTCTTGAGTGGTGGAATGGTGGGGGTCTTCCCATGCATTTCTGTCATGGTTCTGGCCAGGACAGGGTTAATTTTTGCAATAGCCAGGAGGAAGCACGGCTAAGACACAGAGGCTGTTCTATACCACCTCACCTCATTTCCAGGGGCAGGGAAAGGCATGGTCAGGTTGGGCTCCGTGGTGAGCATTGCACGTGAATCAGTCACCTCTGTCGTGCATTCTTGTTATTAATATTGTTGCTGCTACCCTCCACTTTCTTATCTCATTGCTGTTTCCAGTAAACTGTTCTTATCTCAACCTGTGATCTTTACCTTTCGTGCCTCCAGTTCTCCTCTCCAGCCCAACACAGGAGAGGAAGGGGGGAGCAAGCCAGCAGAGTGTGATTTGGAGTGGTTAGAGTGAAAACACTAAATTGGAGAATACCATTACTAAGCCACAGCAATTTCTAACTATCTCTACTTCAGTAATTAATTTTTTTATTAAAAAACCCAGAAGTGCCAAGAAAGCTTTTGGGTTTTTTGGTTTTCCTTAAGAGTATTAAGCAAAATTCAAATAAATTCAAAGTAGTGGAATGTCCTACATCTGTGGCTGATGTTATTTGACCTTCACATGTTTTAAGAATTTTAGAGACTTCTGGTAAAAACCACACTGAATTCAACCCACAGCTATATGTTGACATGTTTAGTCTGTCACCACAAAATTAAGGGTTTAAAAAAAACTATATTCTTTATTTTGTCCTAGAAATAAATATTCAGTATAACTTATGCTGTAAGCACATAGGAGAGAGACTAAAACTAAAAAACTGAAAACTATAGCCATAGCTCTGTTTCCTCTCACAGATAACTTCCCAAATTCTTATGTGCTACTTATGATTATTTTCATGGAAAAAAAAATTCCTGCCAAGCAGCTGTTAATCCTATAGAATCATAGAATGATTTGGGTTGGAAAGAACTTTTAAAAGTCATCTAATTCCAGCTCCCCAGCCTCACCATGCTCAGCAGGGAGAAAGACTTTTTTACTTCTTTTTTTTTCTGACATCCAATTTAAATTCACCCTTTTTCAGTTTAGAAACATTATCCCTTGTTTTGTCACTACAGGCCTTGGTAAAAAAGTGTCTCTCGGTTATGTTATCAAACAGTATTCCATCCCACATTTATACAGGATTGGCAGAAACAACAGTTCTATTAATTTTGAGGGTTTTTTTCAAAAGAAGTGCCAAAACTGAAATCAAGTGTTGAACTAGATCATTTTTCAGTAGTGCTTAAATTACATTTATCAGAATTTTTGGGACTTCTGAAATATTCATGCTGATGGAGTACATTTAAAAATCTGTGCCTTCACCACTACTGAAAAATCTATAAAAGTACTCTGAAACTTTGTTTGAAATAATTCTTTTAGGAATTTTATCCAATAGAATGTGTGAGCATTCCTCTAAAATACCAAGAGTTAATCCAGCTGACCGATGTACCTGACTTGAGCTAGGTGCTGACCGTAGTTTCTGCCTCTCCACTGGCATTTTAACATGCCCCAGCAGTTCCTAACTTTCACTGCATATACAGCACAGAACGGCAGAGTATTTCCCCAGAGGCTCAAGGCTTATTGCTCACAAAAAATCCCAACCAACCAACAAAACAAACAAACAAAACCAAAAAAACCCCTCGCACCAAACAAAAAAAAAACCCTCACAAAAAGTACATCTGCAGTGCATTTTTTTGTCCAGCATTTCCAAACAGGGCTGGTCAGCCACAGCATCTTTGCTGAGTGGAAAGCACTGGAGTAATAACACATGCATCATGGGTCTATCATGCAATCCAGATGCCATGAGAGAAAAGAGAAAACTTTTTTTCTTCAAACTTCATATATTTTTTGGATTATTGGAAGAGAGGTTTTTGTCTAGTTACAGACACCTTCTACAAATAAAAAAATTGTTTAAAACTTAGCATATTTAGGATGCACAAACATAATTCTGTCTTGAGATAAGCATTTCCAGAAACAAAAAGTATTTCTGACCTTTACGTGGCCTTTAAACACATCTGTTTCCCAGCATATGCCAAATGTCCCAATAATAGGCAAGTGCTTCCTATTATCCTTTAAGCTTACAACTGTGAGCCTCAGGTATCCATTTTCAATGTCACCTGAAAATACAAACAATATACAACATTATAGCAGTATAAATCAAATTCAGCCCAAGTACATTGCAAATGTTCTCTGATCTTCTCTCCATGTCTTTTTCTTCCCACTCACCAATAAGAAACCCTGACATACACCAACAGCTAGATATCAAGCACATTATGGAGGAATTAAGTTGCAGTTCGGAGCTTTGATTCTGTGATCCACAGTAGAAACAGCAGCTAAAAAATTATTTTGTATTTTTTAGTATAAAAATAGGAATGCCACCTAAAGAACTTACACAAGGATGCAAGGAGTAAATTCCACATTCAGCATTTCAATTTCATGCCTCCCAGTGCCTCCATCACTGCCCACTCCCCAGAAGTCAAGCTCAACACTAACACACAAAATAAATTACGAGATATCTCCCCCAACATTTTTTTTCAAATTATTTAAATCTCTCAGCTCTGACTGGGAACTCAAATAACCCAATACAAAGGGGATACAGATAACTACTCCTCCTCGGAAAAGATACTGCATCATTTAAATTGACATGCAGTATGCTTTGATTTGAATCAAGTTTTTAAATTATTGATTTGTTCATTTTTAAAATAGCTTTCCAAGGGCTCAGGGGTTTTTTTGACAGAATTATTTTGATTTGTGATTTTTTTTTATTACTACATATAACCATATTTCTTTGGTATCTCTTCCTCTCATCTCAGTAGAGATCGACTTTTTTTTAATTGTTCTTTTTTCCCTTGCTATCACAGAAGGAAAATTAACCAGGGAGTCCAACAGTCTAATTATAACTTGGGGTACATTATAATGAACATATCATAATGAACATGACCTGACTACAAAGAAAAGTGAAAATAAAAGTGTCACATCATGACACAAACATATTTCTTAGTAGGACATCCCTTGAACATGAGATACTCTCTCAAAAGAGCAAAACAAAAGCACTAGAGACCTCAATACAAAAAAGAAAGTATCTAGCACCTGAAGGAGACAGATAGGAAGGGAGAGAAGGAATTCCCAGGAACATTATGCTTGTCCGGATCCAGCAGCAGGCCCTGGATGGTAAGGTAAGAAGCAAAGGGACTTGCAGAGGTTTAAGACGCAAGTGGCAGAAGTGAAAAAAGAAGTGTTTTGCCTGTGATTCTCCTTCAGTCAAGCCCAAGTAACAGCATGAGGCTACAGACAGAAGAAGCAACATCAGAAAAGCTGGATGTGAGTTAAAGGACTGCAGCTTGCACAGAGTGGCAGCAAAACCACTTGAAGCAGATAGCTGGAGGTAGTGATGGAGAAAGACAGACCACGCTTTACCACAGAAGCCAGAAACTACTCTGAATTGGTACAGCAGAGCCAAGCAACTCCCAAGATACAGCTGGCCACAACCCAATGCTGGAAAGGCATCACTCACCAGTGGGGAGCCCAAAGAATACTTACTCTGGGGAGGAAGCAGCCCAACACATGACAGAGAACAGCAGGTGCAGGTTTTTCAATACAGACACTGGAATAGGAGTGTGAATACAGTGAAACCAACATGACTACGCCCAGGAAAAATTGTAGGAAGTATTTTGTATGGTTGAAGGAAAATGCAATCCTCCACACCATGATACCCACTGTCCTTGCAGTGAAATCCAAAAGAAATCAGTGAGGAAAATGTAAGCAGAATTCATTCCCAGGATCCAGCTCTAAGCGGAAAAAAGCCATTAAGCTGATACCTACCCAAATGGTTCAGTTCCAAAACCTCAGTAAATCAAATTCAATGACAAAATTTCATTCAAGGTAAAAATATTTTCGATAAATAGTTGACTGACTAAGCACTGAAAGTCCACATTTACATCTGAGCTTTTATACAAGACTTGAAAACATCAGTCAACAAGCATTTTTTCCAAAGGACTATTTGGTTATCCACAATTCCAATTTGAATGGAAGTGGCTATTTCTCTTACTCATTCAAACCAAATAAAGTTTGAATGGAATAAAAACAGATTGAAAAAAGCGCTCTGCTAATAAATTAATGAAGCCCAGGACATCACTACTATCTCATGGCATTAATACAGCATTGTTAGATACATCAGCTGGCTAAGGTGTGTTGCAGTTACCTCTTAACGTTAGCCAGAATGGAAATAGGCAACAGATCAGGAATCTGAAGGCTAATTATTCATGGGTTAGTTAATCCAGTCTTTATCTATATATTTTTTTAAAATATCAAAGCTCCATTGCAGTCCTCACATTGAGAAGGAAGGAAAAGTCTGCCTAGAAAAGAGCAAGAAGCCGAAGGCTAGGTACTGAAATCTCCCCCTCCTCACTCCAGCCAGATGAGAAAATGAAACTAAAGGGCAGAACAAGCTATGTTAAACATACCAAGAGAAACACAGAGGACGCAAATTGGACAGGGCTTTCTTCCGTCTGATCTAGACTTTGTTTCATGGTCCCCTTATAATATCTCTAGTCCTTGGTTCATGCAAGACACGCATAGCAGCAAAGCAGCAGAGTAACTTATAGGGACCAAATATTTCCAAATAAAGGTAATACCAACAAAGAGAACATAGATCACGTAGACAAACCTCAGGGGAAGGAAACAAATAGACCAATACTTCCAAAGCACTTATTTTATCTAAAAGCCAAGGAAGTTTGTTTTGCTAACCAAGACTTTGCTGCAAGTTGTAATTCGATCGGTATTTTCAGACGAAAAGCCGTGGTTAACACTAATACTGGTACCAACAACCAGCCTTATCACAGTGAAATGGTTATTTAAACTTGCAAATCATTCTTCAAGGTCAAGCAAAACATTTCAAATGCCTGATATGAAATTTTACAAACAAATCGTAAAAGCTCTCTAAATACACAAAAATCACCCCTTACATTTTGCAAGCACAACACTTCAATTTACATCAACGAGAAATGACATTGAAAAACCAAAGCTTAAACTACCATGTGGCTACAAAGCTGTGCTTAAAAAGATGAAAACCTAGGTAAATACATTTCATCTATGTTTCTTAAGAAGCTATATTCATGGCTTCTGGGAGTCGTATGAAAAGCCTGTCATAACTTCCTGAAGACAAGGAAACTTTTCTAAATATTTTCAATTCAGTTACAAAGTATTTAGCATATTCACCCCACAGTATCTGTCAATAAGACCATATTACCAATTCTGTTTACATGAAAGAGAGCATAAAATAAAATGCTAAAACCCAACCAAAACAGTGGTAAAACAGCTAGTAACTGCAATGGAAGTATTAAAAACAGAAAAAAAAATCTGAAGCCATATACACTCCATCTGCTTAGTTCAACGAAGTGTGATATAATCTTTTTTAATTTAATATTAAGAATTCTGCAAAAAGAATTGAAAATGGAGTAGCGAAATGAAGCACAATATTAATAGACACTAACAAAAAGCAGAGAATAATTAAACTTGAACAAATAAATCAGTTATTCCGCAGAATACAAATGGGCTTTCTCTGGTAACCTAGGAGTGTCTAGAGCTTCCTAATGAAAACCAATAAATAAGTAAAACAACATTATAATAGCTGACAACTGATCTGTGTCTCAGGTTGTGGAAACTGCCATGGGCATGTCACAGCCATAATTGAAAACAAAACTGGACTGGGTAGAGAATGCTAAGAAATAGTAAGATTTCTTAGTATGTTGCAGACCTCCATGCTTCAGAGTCCTCCCAGAGGATGAGACAAAGAGTATTATTAGAATGGAGCCTAAAAACAAAGCACAAACCATCAATGACAACCAGCCTGGACAAACCTGGCCACATTCAGCGATACCATGTTCACCAGAGAGAGCAAAATGAACAACAAATTACAATGAAAAATGTGACAGCAGACAGCCACAAGCTGCCTCACTACACCATTTTCGGAGGAAGTTAAGCATTTTCCAAGAGGAATTATTGTGCAAGCACATGGAAGGGACTAAATGACAAATGAGCTTACTGTCTGCAGAGCCATGGCTTCAGCTGTCTGATGTCCTGTGAGACCAGAATCTGGTGGCTGTCATACTGCTGAAGGTCACAAAACCAAAGCAATTCAGAAAACTCTTGTGAGCATAAAACAGATTCTGTAACTTGCAAAGTGAGACAGCATCACAATGTAGCTCAGGGACATTTGCTACAATTTGCATAAACGTCAGATTAATCTTTTGTGGAAGTAGCTTCCAAGAAGGAAAAAAGTGATACCAAGAAAGGAAGTGTGCCACATAATACTTCTTGTGCAACTGTATTGCTAGGAGCATAACATTTTCATTTTAGAAAACATAACATGATATTCAGCTAAGCAAGAAAAAACAAAACCCAACACAATCCCAAAAACCCAACTCTCTGGCCGATTTTGAGATTTTTTTTTTTTGAGAACATAAAGAGGACTCCAGTACTGCACAACACTTCAGGTACGGTTTTTTGCTACATGTATAGACTTTCACTGAAGTTTCAGCCTTAAAAGTATTCCTTTAATTCAAGCTTGGAGATTTTCTAGAATCTGAAAACATGTGCATTCCAGGTTCAAGGACTACAACACTTCACATTGCACAAGGCTGCAGTCTGAATGACAGTTCTTGGAATCACCAAATACAAATGAGAAAAACCAAACCAGATCACGGGGAAATTCTGTAGCCCTGTGAAAGCACTCATGCCTGGCAACAGCGCCCTCTACTGACTAAAAACCAATATTTTCTGAAATCCACAGAACGCTCAGAAGTGCCGGTATAAAAAAAAAATATTGGGGAGCAATAATTAATTTACAGTACTTAACTTTAAATTAAATAAATTACAGTCCTTAATTTTAATATTTTAATCTGTCTCTGCTTACAGAAAGACAGCTGTGTAGCTGTAGAAAGTTATGCCGAAGTTATGTCAAAAGAGAGATCACCCATTTATTTTGCAAAACACCAGTACAATTATGAATTTGTATGAGAACAACAGGGATGGTCAATCATGTCT
This sequence comes from Falcunculus frontatus, assembly GCA_013398115.1. Taxonomy (NCBI): domain Eukaryota; kingdom Metazoa; phylum Chordata; class Aves; order Passeriformes; genus Falcunculus; species Falcunculus frontatus. The sequence goes on along the minus strand of VZRV01002758.1, from coordinate 4,294,099 downwards.
CATGGAAAGAAGTACTGAGAACAGAATGAAGCAGCAGTTAAAAACAATGACTGAAATTGTTTACCACACAATGAAAGGATGTCAGAACAGGCAACCTTAAGCTCACCAAAATAAAAACTATAAATCTTAAAGTTCACAGTAACTTCTACAAATCTATTTATATATTTTATCTGTCTGTGCACCCAAAGTATACTCAAGGAGAATTCTACAGAAACAAGCCTCCAAAATGCATGAGGACAAACTGTCTCTCCTTTAGAAAACACAAGTGAAAGAAACACCAACTTGCATCAAGAGCTGTGCCACTGCACCATTAATGCAACATGGAGCTAAAAGAAAAGACCCTGACAATCGGCAGAATTTGTGTCCCAGGCCTGACACTGCGTCAATGTAACAGCGGGCAGGCTTCCTACAGAGACGCTTAGGACACCACACAATGCACCATGCAGATATAAAGAAACCAAACAATGAACAGAAAGACAGCTCACTCTTAAAATTCCATTTCAGTTTCCCCCTTTAAACAAAGAAATTGGATACAAGAAGGAAAGACATAACAGCAGGGATCATTTTTAAAACAGACATTATTGTTCCATCAACTTTACCTTTTCTGCAGAAGAGGCCCTTGAATGATCCACATAGGTACATGCAGCTTCTGCCATGCAGATCAAGATGCAGGCTGTAGTCATGCAGTCCATATTCTGGGTCAATATCATCCAGAAAAGGTTTATTAGGTGGAGGAGCATATTGACTTGAAAAAAAAATTAATAGAATTTAGCAAGGGGGGATGACTTAATAGAGAGAGAGATAACACTCAGCCCTACACTGAGACGGTCATCTTAAGAGAGTTTCAAAATCAAGCATCTCTAGTTCATTTTGCTTCTTTTAAGCTAACACAGTGTCTAATACTGCTGATCACCTGTTTCGCCTAGCTAAAAGCAGAAAATATGGCAGTCAACTTAAAAAGGTACATCTGTTAAACTTCAAAACATGGACTTCTCTACAAAAAAGAAAAACGCATCAGCTTAACTACAAATCTAAAAGCCCACTATGTAGAGACTTCTCTTAAATAGCAAATATCGAAATAATTTTGTATGTGCCTAACTAAATAAGACACCACTGCACACAAATGACCTGAAGAGACCAAGTGACAGAGGCAACTGAGCAACTTCTACATAGGACCCAATTTGGTACTAAGGGAGATGGTGTTAAATCTTACCTTCTGTGTGAGAAGAGACACACTAAGTTATAGTGGGCATTTAAGACTACTGGTAGATAACAACAGTATCTGACCAGAAAGCTGAGGGGGAAATAAATTCCCCAAATACTGTTCTAAAGCTAAAAAACTCCATCTTTTTAAACAGTTTACAGTGTATAAACAGGTACTATATTATACACTGCAATATACACATACACAAACACTTCATAGGAAACCCAGCTACTTTCTCAACAGGATTAAAAGATGAATGCAGGCACCTCACCAGTTCACCAGAACTTTTTTCCCCTCTTATAGCCAAAGATTACTTCCCTACTTCCTGGAATGTCTCTCTCTTTTCTTTCTGTTTCAGATAGGAAGAGGAAATAAAAAGACTGCTTGTGAAAAGGGAGAAAGAATGGGCAGTGTATTTCTAACTTTCTCAATACAGCAAGTACTAGTACACTTGTATAACTAAATTATCTCCTTAATAGTATAACAATAGCAATATCTTAGTATGAAAATGCTTCTACAATTTTGTACATAGATACTGTAACTTTTGTTTATATTAAACGAGAATAGTTAGTTACTGCCTAAATATAAACCTCTTACCAGTAGCCAATTTTAACTGTAAAACTCAAAGCGTTATTCAAAAGGTTCTCTTTATTACTCACAAAGGAAAACCAAACTTACACAGTAGCAGAACCCAAAATGCTTCTCTCAAGAAGTTGATTATAATGAAGACTCGCCATAACAAAAGCAATTTCATTTTTCTCCTGAAAAGTTAATTAAAGTAGATGTATTTTCATCTGGAAATTCTTTTTTTCACAAGGTCTTTCTGAGCATTAAAATTCATTAATAAATGCTGCTGCCTATTACTCTGCCAATTACTGTAATAATGTTAGTAATGGCTCGCTTTAACACTTGGACTCCTAAAACTTTTACTGTCTTTTCACAAGAGTACAGAATACATATAAAAGATTGCAGCATGTCTGTATTATGGGGAAAGAGAGGGAAACTAGCTATGCCAAGGCAAAAATTATGCAAGCAATCCAAGAATTGTACTTTCCTAGCTTCTACTTACCACTTTAAAATAGATACCTAAACAGAATCAAATGGCACTTACTCCCAGCTACTGAAGTATCAAGTTTACTTTCATGTGTAAGAAACTATTTCCAAAGAGGGCTAACATCAGTGAGGAATACAGAATTATTCAACAGAAATGGTGAATTTCAAAGTAAAAAACTTGGCTTCATCAGATTATTTACTCCTGGGAAAACATTAAAAACATAACCTTCTATAGATGCCTATATAGCCAAAGAAAACATCAATGTGAAAACTAAACAGAGACAGGGGTATGTATCTACTTCAAGAACACAGAATGCTAGGATATCAGCTTTTTTTTTTTAAATGCATTTTTTAAATCCTACATTTACGAACACATAAGTCAATAGGAAAATTATTCACTGCCAGAAGTCTATTACTCTCCCGAAATGTGGGCGACTACTGTTTTCATCTCTCTGGGTTACCAGAAAATGACATCCTCTAATCAAACTTTTGGCTTTTTAACTACTCCTGTATTTTCATAGTGCAAAATTACAGCTATAAAAGATATAACTACGGAGATTTATCAATCACATAATTTCTCAGTCTTTCTCTATCCAAATACCAGGAGGCCCACGTAACCTGCCCTTGGTTTCTGTTACACAGCTATGTGCAAAAAAACAAGATGTGTGGCATTTACAATTATTACACCCACTGACAGTTAACTACCTCGTATTACTCTGCCTACACAGAGAATAAGAACTGCTGTTCAAAAAAGCAAGCAGGGAAAATATACTAGAGTGAGGCACACAGTTCTTAACAACTATGTGGAACTTGGTTATGACTGAACTGTTTCCAGGTGCTGAAAGAGTTCTCTTACCAAGCTTGGGGGGCGGGGGGGGGGGGCTATGCATCAGCAAGACCACAGAGCCAACAATACAGGGACACCAATCTACAAAACTTCTGAAGATACAAGAGAAATGGCTGTTCATTTAGCAGAGCTTTTCACAAATTGAAACAACCTGTAACAGGTTCCTGCAGGTCAGGCAGTCTCAAGTTTTCTAGTAAATGGACTTTCACTCTTACCCTTAAGTAAGAGTGAAATAAATAGTCCTGTGGTTTTAAACATCGCTTCTGGTGATTGTGCATATTTGAGGCAGCATGTTTGCAGCTGGAAATTAGACACAACTTTGAGGAACTGTTCACAGGCTCCCTAAGGAAAGTTTCTTGCCAGTGCCAAATAGCCTAAGCCTACCTCAATAACATGGCTGAGCAGAAGAAGAAAGGGCTCTGAATTCAGAACAAGAGAAAAACACCTGAGATAGGCTTCCATAGAACCCAGCCCTACACAGCTACAGGCAGACACTGTCCCAGTGCATTCCATGCAAAGATGCAGATTCCTTTTGTGTAGAAGTCTATTTCAGATGTTCTGCACTGCCCTCTAAAGACATTCATCTCTACACTCACCCTACAAGCTAGCTGCATAACTTAGACTCTCAATATCAAGAATTCAATACCCCCAAAAGGTCACGATTTACAGCATTCCTACTACAGGAGCAGGATACAGCTACCTGGTGATGTAGATTAAAGCTAAGCTGCTATGTGGGAACTCATCACTTTGAGGGATGAGGATAGGGCATGGGCATGAATCAGAGGAAGAAGCACTTCTCAAACCATTCTATTTAAAATTACTCTAGGATATCAAACTTGGGCATGGTAAGACTGCAAAACAAATAAAATTCAACAAAGTATCTAATACAGAATGATACATAACTGATCTTCTAATTAAAAGCGTATTTTTAAGTATATATACTCCTGCGACAGCTCTTTCGGATACAATAAACCATCCACTTACTGTCCCTACATGAGTTTTGTGGTTACTATTTTAGACAAGATCTTCCAAAATCCAAAGGAAAAAGAAAGGAAGATTAAAAAAAAAAAAACCCTCCCCAAATCCCAAACTACAAGGCAAAAAAAAAAATCTTATCCTTCAAGTCATAATAAAATACTGAAATAAAATATTATCTTACCTTCCAAATTCCTACTAACAGTCCTGGACTCAGACTGAAGAGCTGGACAAGCTCATCAGCACCAACTGCAGCATTACTTTCAGTCAGGTTAGCAAGATGGTATTCAGCAATCAAGGAAAATTGACGAGGTCTTTGAAAAGAACATACAGAATGCAGCAAAAGGCTTTGTCTCCTTTTTCCTGTAGAAGTTCAGCCTAATTTAATTTTTAACTCTGAAGTCTGACGAGCAGCACATGATGAAAATGGTTTTGAAAGCATTTGGCATGCAGAGCCATAAACTATACATTTCAACAACTACAGTGTACTAGCAGGACCTTAACCCCTAACAAGAAAAGAAATAAAATCCACTCTATGATGTTCTAATACACTCTTGAAAAAAGAAGAACTTGCGTGCTTGCCGAATTTTTCAAAATACCACAGAACTACTTTATAATTTGATTTTGATATTATACTGGTACTAGATGGAATACTGAATATATGTCAGCGTGAAGCAAGCTACGAAGGTGAATTTTTCCTCCCCAGAAGCAAAATTCAAAGGCAAGGATCAAACTGTACATATAATAAATTAAAAGTCTGTGTTAGAGGAAGCTTTCCTTTTTTAGAATTTTTTTTCTGTATTTTGCCTATAATTAAAGCCATTTAACTCCAAAACACTCTTTATTAAAAGTTCACGGACATTCTTATTAACTAATGATGCATCAAAAAAAAAACCCCCAAAAAACCGGAAAGTAGAGTTTACATTACCTATTCAGAATGAAGAAAGAAGTCTTTCTAAAACCCTTTTCAGACTGAAGCTCTTATTATATTCAAAGCAGTTCCTAGATTTCCGCACAGCATCACTGTAGTATCACCTACAACTACACACTAAACACTGCTGGGGATGGGGCATCCACAACCTCCCCAGAAAACCTGTTCCAGTGTCTCACCATCCGCACAGTAAAAAATTTCTTCCAAACCAACATCAACCCTTTCCATCTTTAAGTCAATCAGGCTTGTCCCTGCACTACTGCCTTATAGTCTTAACACCGACATACTGAAATTGGTGAAACCACTGCCTTCGTTTATATTCACAATCTTTAAAAACTTGCAATTCTGTGAAATAAATACACCAACTGCCTGCAGCTTTCTTTTTTATTTTCTATATATGAATCATCATCTTGGTAAAACAATTTCCTACGTAACTTGACTGCAAGATTTGTTCAGCTAACTTTACACAAAAGGCTTCTTTTGATGTATTTCTTTTTTAAGCAAATACTTTGCTTCTGGTTGAGGAACCAGGTGTTTTGTAGGTGAACAATTCTCTCTTTTCAGAGCTTTATGGCTAGGGGCTTTCTGTAAGAAGCATGTAGCTGACAGTGCACCTACTATACATACAGGCCCAGACAAGTGCAAAACTCCTTGACAGCAACTAAATACCCCAAATAGACACTTTTAATTTAAATATCTTCTCAGAATATAATGACAAGAACCATTTAAGTTAAAAAATAACAGATATGCTATGGACTGATGTTTTTATACACAGGTACTTAAGATTGCACACATAGTTAAACACCGAGTTCCCTAAATTCACATATATACCTACCAGGCAGAAAATAAAATTTAATATTACCTGACTGTAGCCACATAAATACTGATGAACCTTTTCAAGCTAAATTCCCCACAATAAATTCTCCTAGATTTACACGATTCTTTCACGCTCATTTGTGTCTATGCCTTAAATTCAGCTTTCCAAGTCAGGACCTATCAGTCTGCATATCACATGCCAATACCTAAATTAACCTATGAACTAACGCCATAGCTTGCTGGATTATAGTATTTCTTGCTAAAACGTTCTTCCTATGTTCTTCTCTTCATTGGTAGAAACACTACAGGGAGGTTTTCTAACAAAGAATTAACTTGTTGAGTCAAACCAATGTCAGATAGCTCCTACAGACACATTATCAACCAATTACACCCAAAAAATGCTCACAAATCCTATGTTTAAACTTACCCATTCTTGTTAGGAGGTCTGCTTTGGTCAGGAAGCAATGGTGTAACTCCAAACAGTTTCAGGGTTGACAGGATGTCTAAGCACGGCCAGTCTGTACCATACCAAAGTATGGTAACAGATGTGTCCTTAAATGATAGCTTTGGCTTCTCTATTACATGTTCTTTTCCATTTCTGTCCTTTAGAACAATTACCCAACTCAAGCCAGAGACTCTGTTATTTAGGAATTGAGAGAGGGGAGGGGTGTTTAAAAAAAAATCCCAAAGTGACAGAACTTAAACCATGCTTTCAATAGAATTTTAAAATTTCTACTAACTTCTACTTATGTTCCTCAGCTTCAGTCATTTATAGATTATCATCGTATCTTCCTATTATGATATACATTTTATACCTCTATTTCTATACCCTCCCCAAGCCATTAATATCTTGTACATTGTTCTCAAGTAAATTTCTTTGTGACAAGGCATTGCTTACTTCATAGCTTCTTTGTTTTTACATGGAAGACCGGTGTAAGGATCTAGAAGTTTAACAAGCCGCATTATTCTAGTTTTGAAGGCAGACGTTTGTTTGAAGATGTATTCTTTCTTCCAGTACCCAGGCTTTTTATCATGTAGAGCAGCACAGCCCAAAGAAACACTTTCTGTTTGTTTAGACTTCATTTTCCAAATTGTCCATTTTGGTTGCAAAGAACTGGAATAGAGTTTCAGCCAAATTCCACTGAAAACAGAATAAAGAGGAATCAATTTCAAGAACAGTCACTTAATTTTTTATATGCACATCTCAGCTACCATTAAGCATAATGCTAGCAAAAAACCAGTCTTGCCTGTCTTCCTAAAAACACAGGATCAAGGATGAAGCTCAGCAACAGCATAGCCATAGTCAGCAACGTAAGTGAAAACCAATGAAGGTTAGGCAGAAAATTTTGAAAATTCCACCCCAAAACAATGATGCATCCTCCTCACAGAAAATCAGCTAGTGGAAAAAGCATTTTAATACTTCTTATTCAACAAAAATAACCTGTATGCTTCAAGTTTCTCACAGAGATCCAGCTGAAAGTGGGGTGGAGGAGGACAATCAGAATCACCTTTGTTTGGTGGTACCAATGTCATGTCAATCCCTTCTGCACTCTCTATGGAAAAGCTCAGAGAAGACATGACTTTCTGAAGACAAAGAAATATGTGACAGTAGTAATGGGTTCATCTCTTTCATGCCAGGAAAACTATGAGGTCACATTTCAGCCCCCCCCACCCCAGCATCTCTAGGACAGTTCACGGAATATTGAGAACATGAACCTACAAGAATTCAAACGATAATTTGTGAATACAGGTTGCCAGTAAGTTTTCTAATTTTAAAGTGCTAGACACACAGTCAACATAACTGCACTAAGGAAAATTAATAACAAGGGCAACAAATTCTTAAGAGACATTTTCTACCATTTATCAGCAAGATTACCAGTCCTCACTTATCCTCAGGCATGTTTTGTATTGCATTTTCCCCCCTCCTTAAAACATTCAAGGACTAAATCCATCGCACGCTGCCTCCTACCCATCACAACTATTCCCAATTCATCAGCTGCTGAGAATAAGTCCCCACATGCTGAGGGCCAGGCTCTGGTTATTGATGCAACCATACTCAGGAATTTTGCAAAAACCTTCCAGCTGCTGCTCTGCAGATATATACAGAATTCCCCACCGCCATTTTTTGAGACGGAAGTGTTTAAAACACACAGACCAATAATCTACCATGACTGGTAAAGGTGGGTTCACAGTCAACATGAGTTTCTAACGTTCCTTTCCCCAAAAGCAGGGTGGGAAGGGTAACATGAAGAACAATCCCATAACTAAAACAAAGATTTAAGATACTTCTATTTAAAGACCATAAGAGGCAGCCAAGCTACCAGATAGCGTAAAACATTTCTGATGTAGGGGACAAATTTTTTTTAACTCCAAAGAAGTTTAGAAGTATCCAGTGATGAAAACAAAGGAGAGATGTCCTTAACATAACATAATCGAGGGAAATAGAGCTGTGCATCATCCAACTGGTCTTAATCAGCCTAAAAAGTCCAATAAAATAATCTCCTATAAAAGTTTCCTATTAACTAAAAACCCCTTCCCAAGAGAGCCATCCTTTCTTCGATGGAGAGAGATACTCCGCATCTTACTGTATGATACTGAAAAGACAGGGCTTAGCAGTAGGCATTTCCTGCATTTTGAAGTTGCAGACTCAGGCAATTTAGTTGACTGAAGACAGACTAATCACAAATACCTACCATCCTCATCCTCACCCTCAGTTACATATTGCTTCTTCTTCTCCCAAAAGAGTATTGTGCACGCAAAGAAATCAGTTCAAGAAAGTCAAAAATACAGTTAGGGAAGGGAGACAGACGAGAAAATGAAGGAGGACTTGGAATCACAAGTGTTTAGGAAGGTATCACTGCCCCTTCATCCTCAACTTCTGAAAAATTCAGAGCAGATAAATCAAAAAGGCATCCAACAGGGAAGCACAAGTTTGCCTCTTTCGTACAAGTTTGCCTCTTTCACAGCAGAATATATGCCCTTCTTGTCTCAAATTGTTAATATTAATCTCAAGGCCTCTTACTGGACATTACTACAGCAAGCCAAACAAACCTTTTACTGCTAACTCAAATTCCAGAATCAGACACATCATCATCAATCACTTGACCACAATGGCAAAAAGACCTTCCCCTGCGCTCTCACTTCCTCTTACGCAAGCACATTCTGCTGGTGATCAGAATCCTCAGGCTTTCGCAGGCAGACCATACATGTGAACTTCCCACACTGCATGATAGGAAGGCTGGAATACCCCATGGGGAAAGGAGGATGCAGAAAGAGGGGGTCATAAACATTTCCTTGTCTTCAACAGTTATACTGAAGACACCAGTGCCAAGAACCGTTCCAGCGCAGACATTATTTGAACAGCCCAAAGACAAATCACTGCATTGGGCAGTAAAGACATATCACAATGAAAGACTGATGGTCCTGTTGCACCAAGGACAGCATCCTGTACATCCAGGACAGCAGAAATGTCCTAAAATAGATACTCTGTCTAAAAAGCAAGGTCAGATTTGTCACAGAAATATGCATTGACTTCAATTAAAACTTCTGTTCGTTCATTGCAAGATTCAGGGTCTTGAGAAGGTCCATGGAAATCCATCAGGAAGAAATGACCTGGTCCCACTAAACCAATCAGGCTCCTAGATAAGGAAAAGTATTTCTTTCCCAAGTCCCATTTGTGCACATACACTAATCTCTGTTGAGATTAGAAAATGGAAATAGACATTTTCGAGATGGAGACAGATGAATCATCTTCCCCTGGACAGCCACAGTGATTTTATCCTGCCTTACCACCCTGAAGTGGAAAATGCATACTAAGATAAGTAATTTGTGTCAACTACGCAATTTTTATCTACCTTTAACTGCTGACAGCCTCAAAACCTAAATCTGGATAACAGATCTTCCCTTTAAATTCATCAGTTCTAAAGGTATCAATGCAAATGTAAACCAATTAATTCACTGTACAAGTTTCAGTAAATAAGGGAGAAATGGATTCATACCAGGTGCAGCAACTTCCTATAGAGGAAGATATTTTCTCATTCAAACAACACTAATGCAGCAGAATCCCAGAAAAAAAAGGATACCCAGATCCCAGTTACCACATACCAACCTGGATCTCTCCTCTTTATCCTTTCACAAAATTATCATGATATTGGTAGGAGCAATTTGTGAACTCTGTACAAGCAATCCTTATTAAAAAACGTGCCAGTATTTATCTTCATCTCTTTTGTTCTCATTTAGAAATCACCAAAACTTAACCAACAGAGCAACAGATAAAAACCACTAGTGAATCATTTGATTGAATCAATCCCTCTGTAAAAACCTGATGAAACAACTAAGTAGGACTTCAAAATCGTGAAAGCTACGAAAATTCCATAAAGCTACTGGCAACACACTACTAAGGATCACCTGAACTGAAAAGTTTGTGCATGTGCATGTGAATACAAACAAATATATGCAAATTTTGAAACAAAAAAAAGTGCTAATAACAACATTTCAAAGCACTGGATTTAGTTTTGCCTCACAACTCCCATTAAACAACAGGGCTTGCACAGCTAGAATTCCATGCAACACCTACTTTGGGCTACACAATGCAATTTCAGCAGAGTAACTGCCCACAGGTACAGACATCAGTACTCTGGCATCAGAGAAATGAAATTATAAAGACTCATAACTCAGGTACACAAAACTGCAGCACGACTGAGACCTTCCCTCTTGCTTACTTATCATTGGCCAGCTCATGGAAGCGCTTATTCACACAACCAACAGACAACAGGGACACAGCATCCAAATAGGAAAGTATCTTCAGCAGCATTTCTGATGGCATGCTGGAAAAGAAGAGTAATACTGTTAGACTTGTCTGCAAACTCCAGAAGTTACAATGGCAGAGAATTTTAATTTCAAACCAGAGAAAAACAGAAGAGGTGGAAACCAGCAGGTTGTAAATAGATAACTCAAAAATCACCGGAAGAGGAATCAAAAATCACCTGAAGAGTTAAACAGCAGCATTTGGGTTCTGATTTCACTCTCTGGCATGTAGCATTTGCCTAAAACAATTTATCACAACTTATTCAAGTGGCATAGCGCAATTACATGAAAAGTTATAGGTTTGCATTTTCATTAAGCTTTATTAACTTTGTTTGACACAGAACTACCTCATTTAGCTTCAGTTTCTTACTGCTTGTACCATGATTTTAACATTTATTCCATAACCATCAGCATTTGGAAAACTGCAGAATGTTCATTCTCCCCCTTGACTGCAGTGTCAGGTCTCAGGATGCCTCTCTACCTCATCATAATCTTCAAACTGTATGTGCTCAGGGGTCTTGTGCAGTTTTCATTTATGTCAACAGAAAGATGTGAACTTCAAAATAAGAGCCAAATGGCATTTTGAAAACGTTAATGCCTCTGTGCATCTGGAAAGCTGCCTGAAATGCAGGTGCCAGTCTAAGCATGACAAGCAGAACATACCCTGGAGATGAGCCAATATGATTTTTGCATTAACAGACAGGAACCTCATATCATTTGAGCAGTACCTGGTAACTGCACAGAGTTTAAAATACATGCATTTATACTCTAATTTTCTTGAGCACTGAGTATGGTCACATCAAAATCACCGCTGAAAATACAAGATGCTGTGAAAGTCAATGCCCCAGTTGTGACTCTTGTCCTTTCACTACCGGGTTATTTGCAACACTTGTTGATTCATAAAACTATTTCAGAAGCAGAGAGCTTTAAAGGGTAGCATGACAACACCAATACCTCAGTGTCTATTAAACTCAGAATCTTAGTAGCATTAACATAGAGACAACATGCCAAAACTTTCTGCATGTCAAAACCTGTGGTGTTATTATGTGAAATAACTCATGCACTGTAAGCCCAAAGCAGTTAGTGCACTCATTCCAGAGCTAATTTAGAAGTGATGCCTTAAAAAGCTGCAAATTAACTAAAATAATATGCTTGATCCAGAATTTTCAACAGCAGTTTTTACAATGGTATTCTTTCTCCTTTGAAGGAAGTTGAAAGGATTTATTTTTTTCTTTTTTCTCTCACCATTTACACCAGTATAACAGCATAAAGGTACTGAATTGGCCATCCAATGCAAAACAGAGAAATCACTACACAGGAAGCTATCAAATGTATAAAACAAGGAAAACTAATTACTTTTTCAGGTAACATATTCTTACTTTTTTTTTGGTAAAAATATAACTAATTTTCAAAAAGAAAAAAACTCACAATTACATCGAAAGTGCCCTTTCACTGTCAAATGGGAAGAGAAACATTTACCTTGCAGCAAATACGCAGCAGCCACTTATTCCTCCCCCCTCATCCCAATCCACCATTCTCAGCCTCTCTATACACTAAGATACACTTGATGACAACCAATAACCAAGAGAAACATATGAATTTTAATTCCCAACTGGCTTTCACTGAAGTAATAAAATAACATTTTTTATTCTCAAGGAACAACATTGCCCATGACTTGCAAAGGAGTTGTTGAAGGCTTCGCGTGACTTGGAAAACCTAGGTATTTCTTATGAACTTAGAAAAGATCACAAAGGAGAACCATGCCAGAAAACATTAGAAGGTGAACAAAGGATCCCAAAGTAGACCAGGAAAGCAAATCTTTTTAACTCAGAGCATTTGACATAGAAATCTCCAAGGTATGAGTGTAATTACTGCAAGCAGTCAAAAGATGGCTTAGAGTCTGCAGGGGATCTTCCACTCTTACTCCTAACATAAAGACATACTCACCTCTCAATGCATACATTTGGTTTCATTTTTATGGGAGGTGTCAAATACAGACTCTTAATTCCAGCATTTATAGTTTCAGAACATTCCCCAGGCCGGGCAGCAAAGGTCCTTAACCTATTTGTAAGAAGAAAAAGCTATTCAGAATCACATATTCACAAAATGAAGACATATGCATATTGTGCACACCCAGACACAACATTTCAAGCAAGGCAGGATTAGGGGAATACATCACATGGCAATCATCACAATCAGTTCACTGATTTGAACAATAATGCCCAAGTTAAAATACCTGACATCAGGGAGATTGAGATTTAAACTCATAGCTGTCACCCCTGTGATTAATCTCTCACAGCAGTCAGAGGGAATCAGTTTGATTCCAGCAGAGATCTATTACCCTTAGACAGTTGCACCACTGCAGCCACCACAACCCAGGTCCACTGAGGCGCCTGCAGCAAGTCAAACTCACTGATTAATCTTCTGTTTCACAACATTACTCCAGAGACATTTTTGAGCCACCCAACTTTGCTAAGCTATTAAAAGACACCAGATAAAAACAATACCTTGAAACTTCCTCAGAAACTGTTGAGGTTCAAAAAGATTTTCCTTGAATAAACAACAGAATCGCATGTGAAATAAAGTTGAATTCTCATTTCAGATATTCCCCTGCTAAAATACTCACAAATCTGAAAGATGAATGTTACTTCAATAGGTAAAATGGATATCAATATTTTTATCTCAAAAGTGTTGCAAAATGTAGAATAAGTACAATTTTCTTAAGAAAGGGTGTTCTTTGATGTTCGATCTTTGTATACTTTCAAGCATAAACAGCAAGAAAGGAAATTTAATCCATGAAACAAAGAGCAGTTAACAAGCTTTAAGGGATGTCCAGGTGTTAGACAAATTACTTGTTGGTACACTTACTTTGTTAAGGTTTAGGTCTTGACATGCTTCAATGATTTCAGACCTACGGGGAGGTTAACAAAGCTTGAGAAGAAGCATGCCCAGTGATAGTGGACACAAAGAATGCAGAATTTACAGGCCACAAGGATACCTGGAAGAACTCCCAAGATAAAGAAGAAACTATTAAAGCCAACTCAGCAATTGTGCTGAAATCAGCTCCAGCTTCCAGAAGTGTGAGATTGCAACCACTGACCCAAGAAACCCCCTGACTCAAAAAAGAGAAAGACGAGCATGCAGACTAATCAGCATGAGAAGCAAGAGAAGCAAGAGAATCATTAACCAATAGAAGATAGAATACTAATTAATAAGAGAAACTATGTAACTTGCAGCCAATGAAAATGAATTCCTTCCTTTGCTAAAAAGTATAAAATAACAAAAAGTTTTGATAGTTGGTGTGCTGGCTTTGTGGATTTGCCACCCAGCACCCCATTCTGTGCAGAACTGTAAATATATCAAATACCTCCACTCTGTGTCTGGATTGGCCTCTTGCACACCAGGGTGAAAGAACCTATTCTGGCAATATTTGCACATCACAATTTGGATAGAAAAGAACTTTGCATATTTCTAACACAAATTCTTACAATCCAACTGGTCACACATATTTCCAAGTTTTCTGATAGGAAGAAATTTGTAAACTGTAATTGCAAATACTATCATTAAACCACACAGAAATACTGAGACAGAGTTTCAATCTTAAATCAAGACCTTACACTTCCATACCCACTGATGCCACCAAGCAGGCAGAGCTCCCCTTTGACTCCATTACTGATGTTTTAAATTGCCAGCAGATTTCCAACACCTGATCAAACCAGTTCTGGGTTTCTAGGCAACCAATCAATATGGGGTGAGGGGGGAAATACCTAATTTTGAAGTATACGGGTACCATGTACCCTTAATGCACACTGTTCTTGGTTTAAGATTGATTTATGCTCAAAGAAAAATAAAATCGAAATAAATTAACAAGTCTGGTCTACAATGTCAACTATGCTATGTGTAAAAAGAAAAAAATCCAGGACATTTTACTGAGAACTGTTATAAGCTTAACAAAAAGACATGCACAATTCAGCTTGGGTGCCAACCACTGACAGACCACCTAAATTAACAACTACAAAAAAGTAGCCATAGAACAAACACAACCTGGAGGTCAAACAAGGGTTTTACCCATGTATCATTACCAAGCACACTTAGACAATGAGGCACTAACAAACTGTATTTTTCAAAAGCCATTAAAGGGATTTAGAGACACAAGTCATGTTCAACAGCAGCAGAGCTATCACTTCTGTATGTTCCACGGCAGCACATCCTAGGCTATTCTGCCCTGAATCCATGCTGAAAGCAAAGAGTTTGGGCATGCTCCACAGGGACACAATTTCACAGATTCCAGGTACAGTAATAATTCAGATAAGAAACTGGATTCTGGATTTTAAAACAGACTACCTTGGACAAGCACAACCTGCATTGCCTGTATTCAGTCCTTCTCGCTCATTTCAACCACTCCCCACTCTTCTTCACCACAGGGAGAAATATCTGAGGAAAGAAAACTTTTGCCCACGCATGCCTTGAAAACTTTAATGTAATAGCTATTCTTTTTATAAGCTTCAATTTAAAAAAAAAAGCCTGATGAACTTCTGCATCTTTCAAAACAAAAATATTCTCAAGGTGTGAAGAAACAAACAGCAAACCCAACCCATAAATTACTTTTCAAGTACTGTGTGTGCTAAGATTTTAAATCAGCATTAACAAAATGCTTTTACAAAAGCTGGGGCAGATAAGCCTAAGATAAAAGTGAATGACAGCTGTTACACCCCCTCGTTAGAGACTTCTGGAACAACTGAGATGCTCTCAACTAAGACGCACAACAACTTCAATTGCTTTTTCATTAGCTTTCAACCTGTTTTGTTGAGCTCAGTTTTGTACCGGTATTTTCACTTTCACACCCTATAATACTTGTAATCTGCCTTGGTTTTTCATGGTCAGCAAACAATTGTCTTTCTCGTAATATTTCAAATAATATATACAAAGTTTTAAGTAGTGAAAAAACATGTCTCCTCCAACTGTAAAAGCCTATCTGGGGATAAACAGAAATGACAATAATGTTTTGACATGGGTTGGTTGGGGTTTTTTTTCCCTAAGCTAATTTCAGTGTTTTTAAAAGGTGGATACTACCCCAATCCATTTGCAGGTTAAAAAGAAGGAAAAAAAAAAATCAGCACGGGGAATGAAACTGCTGTGAAACCCCAGGTTGTACAAACGGGTTAGCAGAAAAATCTGCTTTCTCAACTTTGCCTCTAAGACCGATGCTTTAAAATTTTGAAAGTCAAACGCGTACTGTAAGAATTAAGGTAATCACACCTTCCACAGTGAAACCCTCCTATTTATTACAAAGGCTTAACTACCCTGACCACACATAAAGTAGCCACTAAACTACCTAGTACTTTGTGGATACTCATTATAGTACCTCCTCCAAGCTGAAGGACATACCGAAGTTTAAGCTCCCCTTCCCAGGCAGGAAAAAAGTGTTAAACCCAGGCCTTCGTGCACCTGGCAACACCAGCGTTTTCCCACTGCAAGGTGTCACCTCCACAGGGACAGGAGAGAAGAGCACCATGGCCACAGCCCTCGCCGGGAAGAGGGGAGAGCTAGAAACCAGAGCCGTGGAGCAGGTGAAAGAGGTTTCCCGGAGGAGCAATAGGAGCTGAGGGAAAACAACAAACCACCCTCGCCGGACGAGGTGAAGAAGGCCGAGCAAGCAGCCCCGGGCCGGCAGAGCCCCGCTCGGCGCGCCCCCGGTTACCTGCCGCGGCCCGTCGCCATGGCCGCTCCGCCGCGGCACAGCGCCTGCTTCGCACCGGCGGCGGGGAGGGAAGGGAATGGAAGAAGTGGGAGCTGCCACCTCCCGTGGTACGCCCCGGGGCGGGGTGGGACGGCGCCAGCCCGAGGGCGGCGGTGCCCGGGAGCGCTGGCTCGGGGAAGGCGGGGCTGGATTCCCAAGCACGCCCGTGTGGGGCCCTCGGGAAGCGTTAACTCCCCGGGGAACCGCAGCGCTGCCGCCATGGGCATCCTGGCGGCTCCCCCGCCCCACGCCCCACAGTGAGCCGGGAGGTCTCGGGCACTGCGTTCTCGGGTCTCAGAATCACAGAATCAATTAGGTGGAAACCTCGGCGATTATTTAGTCCAAACTATAAGCAAACGCCACCGTGTCAATTAGAGCACGGCATTAAGTGCTAAGTCTAGTCTTTCTTTAAACACCTCCAGGGGCGGCGGCTCCATCAACTCTATGGGCAATCCATTACAATGCTCACTCTTTATGTGAAGAAATTCTTACTAATGTCCGACCTTAAACCTCCCCTGGTGCAACTTGAGGCCGTTTCCTCTTGTCCTGTCACTTACTAATTGGCAGATGAGGCCGACCCCCACCTGGCCACAGCCTTCTTTCAGGGATATAGAGAGAGTGATCAAGTCCCCCTGAGCCTCCTTTTCTCCAGGCTAAACATCCCCAGCTCCCTCAGCCGCTCCTCATCAGACTTGTTCTCCAGACCCTTTACCAGCTTCGTTGCCCTTCTCTAGATCTGCTCCAGCACCTCAGTGTCCTTCTTAAATCGAGGGGCTCAAAACTGAACACAGTACTCAAGGTGTGGCCTCAACAGTGCCAAGTACAGTGGGACAATCACCTCCCTAGTTCTGCTCACCACACTGGTTTTGATACCTGCCAGGAAACCATTGGCTTTGGCCACCTGGGCACACACTGGCTCATGTTCAGCCGCTGTCGAACGGCACCCCCAGGTCCTTTTCCACCAGCAGCTTTCCAGCCACTCTGCCCCCAGCCTGTGGCGCTGCCTGGGGTTGTTGTGGGCAGGACCCGGCACTTGGCCTTGTAAAATCTCATGCCGTTGATCTCGGCCCATCAATGTAGCCTGTCCAGATCCCTCTTGCCATCTCCATCCGTGGAAACGCCAACTGCATCGTTTTAACACGTCTATGTCCGCAAGACCAAGAAAAACATGTATAAAAACATAGCTTTAAAAAGGTGACCGGGACCACGAGCGCCGCACCCCCTGAAAGGGGACGGGAGTCCCCGCCTGCGGAGGGCGGGCTGTGGCTGTAGCAGTGGCGGCGCTGGGCATGGCGGGCGCTGTAGTGACCTCGCTGGGAGCCGCTTCCGGCGGCGGGCGGGAGAGGGAGCCCGCTCAAACTACCGCTCCCAGGGTCCGCCGCCCTAAACAGTTCCGCCTCGGCAGCGGCGGTAAAGGGTCAGGTGGGCTCCTGAGCTGGAGAAGCGGCCGCTCGGGGCGGAAGGCTGTCGGGGCACTTCCGCGAGGGTTCCCCGGGAGCGCGGTGGCGAGCGGCACAAACTTTCCGTTCGGCTCGGCTGCCCCGGCCGTGCCCCTGTGAGAGCGGCGGGAGCCGTGCCTGGGATGCTGCCCGGGGCGCTGCCCGCCTCCCTCGGGCGGAGCTGCGTGGGCCGCTGGCTGCTCGCCACTCGCGGGTGGGCGCTCCTGGGCACCGGGACCGGGACCGGGTCCTGCTCCTGCCTGAGGTGGCGGCACCAGCCCCCGCTGCTGCTCTGGGCCGCCCGTCAGAGCATCGGCACGCAGGCGGGAGGGCTGAGAGCTGAAAAACCTGGCGATAATAGCAAAGATGTGTCCGTGCAAAGGGCTCTGAACGAGGAAACGCTGGTGTCGGCGGCTCAGAAAGGTAAGGCCGGGGATGCTGTGTGCTGCTCAGAAGGGCTGGAGACAGTTCCTTCTGCAGCTGAAGTTTGTAGCTCCAAACCTCAAGTATCTAGAAAAAAACCCTCAGCACACCTAGTCAGTTTCTTTTCACATCGTATTTTTTGGAGCAGCTGTTACATTTCTGTGTATGCATTGCACAATCAGAGCAAATTATGTGACTTCTTCTAAACAGCCTGTTTAAGTCATTATCAGACAGAAGATGTAATAGCCTCTAGTTTTCCATTTCAGAAGGAAAACCTATCACATGCAGCCTGTGTGCAGGGCTGTTGAAACAAGTTCACCTCCAACAAAACTGTCGTAGTAGTTTCTTTATGGATTGCTTTCACTTTGGTTGGTCTCATTCACTTCAGTGAAAAGTGGTTACTACATAATTAGCCTCAGAAATTTTATGCTTTGAAATGGCTTATGAAAAACACCTTCCACTGATTAGAAAACTGCAGGAGAAATAGTTATTAAGGTCTCCTCCGTAACTTGTACTCCCCTGAAATGCACACTTTATCACTAAAAGATAGTAGTTTCTTTCCAAGTACTCAAAAATATTTTGAAACAGAGAATCTCCTATGACTTGTTTTGCAGTGTAGACTGACACTTTCGTTAGTACTTTAGATCAAAATTTAGAGATAAAAACTAGACAGATAAACAGCAGTTAATTATGTTAACAATTAAAATACATATTTTCGTCTAATATTCCCCCTTTTTATTGTTCTAATGATTGCTAATTCATAAAATCAGTTATTTTCAGTGTGTGTAATTTATAAGCTTTCACATCTCTATTTTTACTTCTGCTTTTTTTGCATAAGGATTGCAATGACTGTGGGTTTAGGTGGTAGTTTGAATACTGCAGTGCTAAATACCTCATTAGTTTCAAAAAAGTCTAGCTTTCATGTGCCCAAAAAGTAGCAGTAATTGCTACTTTAGAAATTGAAAATATCTAGCAAACAGAAATTAATAAGGCTTAACACGGATGTAAACATGCCCTGTACAAAAGAGATGTTCCATGGTCACTTTTACAGCGATGAGGAGTTATGGAAACTGTTACTGGAATTTTTTTCTTTTGCCAAAATGTTATTTGAGCTGCAGACTAACAGAAGAGCATTTATGTAAGAAAGTCATGCAAGTCTTATTATTCAAGGTTGTAACTTCTGTGTTGTTTTCTGTTTCATTTCAGTGAAAGAAGCTGGAAGAGACTTTACCTATTTTATTGTGGTGCTTGTTGGAATTGGTGTTACAGGTTATTTTTTAAAATTATATTCTTTATCAGAAGACACTTTTCATTAATTCCATCTGGTTTGATGAGTTTTCATTTCATCTGCTGTTGTTTCTGTTACAGGTGGTTTGTTCTATGTGATTTTTAAAGAGCTCTTCTCCTCTTCTAGTCCAAATAAGATCTATGGAGATGCCTTGGAGAAATGCAGATCTCACCCTGAGGTTGGTTTTTGAACTTTAGTCATAAGTTTATGTTTCTTAGTAGTTACTCTCTCTTCAGTAGTTGTCTCTCTTCAAGTCAAAACTTCGTGCAAGGAATTTCACAAGTTACGTGAAGACCCATGTGGTGCTTAGCAGTTGTGCCAGTGCTTTTAGCTGCCATGAGGTGGGTCAGCGCCAGAGCAGAGCCTGCATTAGGAGAAGTCATTGCAAGCATTGACCCTTCGTGAACTGGCCTGCTAGAAGCCAAGTGAGTGTGCCACAGCACAAAAACTGGTGGAAATACAGTGTGCCCTTCAGAGCATGTGCTTGTGTCACCATACAGAAAGTTTTAGGGACATACCTGAGTGCCTGCTAAATGTAACACTTGAGTTCTGCAGGTCACAGAGGCAGGTGGTCCCACTAGGTTCTGTAGATCTAACCTGCTGCTTTTTCTCAGCAGGCTCATTCTATTGTGAGACTTCACTGTGGTTCTGTCATTCTGTGAAGCACTGCACTGACGTTCAGGAATTTAAACTCTTCATTTGAAGCACAGTTAGCATTCCTGTGGCTAACAGGAAAAGAGGCGGAGAACAGTCAGGGGATCACACAGTCATCATAGCTAGGTGTAAACAAAAATCAATGGAAAACTAGATTTTAAAAAACACTACTTCAGACAAAAAATCTTTCAAACAAGGTAACCACAAATGCTTTTGAGGATAACGTAGAAATGAAGTGACAAGTTGTTCCTAGAATAAAAATGAAGACTGCTTTGGAACAAGTTTGTAGAATTAAAACTTCTTTCCAATACTTGCACAGTAAAACTTAAACTCCCTTTCTAACCAAATTTAAAGCAAGTTTAAGACTAAGTTAATCTACTCTGACTTTATAGGCCTGAAAAAAAATTACTGAATTTCTTATTCAGTAGTGTTTGTTAGAGAATGTGAAGGGGAATACATTTGCACTTTGAACTTCAAAACATATGCTCTTGGAGGAGACGTGAGCAAATATGTCATGCTTTTTTTCCTTTTTACACTGACATTTTACAGAATGTCAGTTAACATGTCTTCATCTCAGAGAGCACTACAAATGGAAGATACCAGTAGGATTTATTTTAGACATTTAATATGGGACTGTAAAAAAAGGAGTGGTATACAGAGGAATTTTCTTTAAACTGTCCTCTTTCATAAACTCTTCTGTTCTCAACACATTTGATTCTCTAGGGGCATTTTATTAAAAGAAGATGCATTCACAGCAGAGGTATGAGCTGATACTGGAATGTCTGTTTGTTTGTGATCCCTTCTGACAACTCATACCTCTTTTCTCTTGTAGATAATTAGTGTTTTTGGTGACTCTATCAAAGGTTATGGAGAGGCGACAAGAAGAGGAAGACGACAGCATGTCAGGTACCCCTTGGTGCTTGCCCCATAAAGACACTAGTTTTTGCACAGCAAAGATATTTTTGGGTCACAAGTTAGATCTAGAGTGATGAACTGTATGTGACATATCCTGTCACTTTTGATTGAACATAGAATTTTTTTGCAGTACCTTTTGTGTGCCATATACCACTAAGTACAGTGTACATACAATATAAAATGCCAATTGTGAGTGCCTCAGAACAAGCAATGGTCATCGTGGTAAACATAGAGCTGGTCTCTCCAAAAAATAGGATGAGTTTGAAGAGAGTAGTACAGAGGCCTAGGCATGCATGGGGGGAGCAGAAATCCAAAGTTTACAGTTTGAAACTATTCTGAGCTGATAGGCAGAATGCTTTTTGGTATTTGAGGCCACTTCTCTACTGTGTATTTAACAGAACATCTGTTACCTAAACCTTTCATGAGTGTGTCTACTTACTACTTTCCTTTTGAAAGAAACAACAGAACTATTTCTTAAAAAAACTTAAATCCTCTCTGCTTCTCTGTTGGGTTCTTTGGCTGGAATATACTCAATGAGGTTTCATATAAGATGAGACACATAAGCCCAGATATGCAGCTTGAACCATGAAATAGAGATTTTTTATTTTGTCTGGAGGAAAGTGACTTTTACTGGTTGAAGCTTGATCTCTTCACCAGACTCTGTGAAAAAGCGTTTAAAGCGAAGCTGCTAAATGAAATTGATATGGACAAACATTTTAAGCCCCTCTCTGTAAATAGGTAAATGTATTATGAATCAGCTTTCCTAGTACTTAATTTCCATCATTTTGAATGCCTAGTATTTTAAATAAATTTTTGAACTGACAGCTGTGTAAGATGGTAGAGTTTGCATCTGCAATATAAGGATGATCTTAAATGTCTCAAAAATCTACAGGACTTTTTTGTGTATGAACACCTTGAATGTAAATTTACTGCAGTAAGGTTCTTCATTCATATTTGTTCTCTCAACCCATCATGTCACTTTAAACTGTATTAGAAGTTAAATTCACAGTGTGTACATGGTCATGACTGATGGAAATAAGAATTTAGTGGGAAACAGCAGTTAGTAATTTCAGCAGGAAACATAAACTGGCACAAGAACTCTAATGGGACCATTAGTTTCCCAAAGTGGTCACAGTGAAAGTGATGTGCTATTTATTAATACTTGAACATAACCCAACTCCAGTCTAAATACCAGAATTTTCATTGGAGATCTCGTATCAGTGCCAAAGTTACATAATTTCAGCAGAACAAAATTATTGCCAAAGTAAGTAAAGCACATAGTAAACTGTTTGTTTTGATGTGGTTTAACCAACCTGATAATTAATTTGAAAAAACATGCTGCATGTGTTTTGGCTTGATAAAAAAACTCTGGAAGTCTTGGTGACGTGGGGTCCCTTTCTAGAGGTCAGGCTCCAAAGCTGGGGTTTTCTTAGAATAAATGCAAGGAATTTCCGTAGTCTTCAGCACTGGATTGCTTTTCAGTTTTGAGGGGAGGACTGGGGTGAGGACATTTAAGCATTTCATTTTTTAATCCTTAGCAGCTAATAAGCTCTTCTAACTCCACTAGTCCTTAGGCACTCACAGTAATGCTTGAGAGGCGCAGTAGAGAAGGAATCCAAGGTAGCGTAAGGACACCACCGGAATACACTTTCTTACAAAATAAGTAAGCAACTCCTCTAAGTAAGTTTTAATTTGAAGTCTTAACTAGCATATAATCTTTATCCGTGCTGGGTGGTTGGGTTTTTGTTTTGTTTTGCTGTTTTTAGTCACATTGAATACGTAAAGGATGGACTGAAACATATGCGTTTGAAGTTCTATATTGAGGGCACTGAATCAGGGAAACAGGGAACAGTCCATGTGGAAGTCAAAGAGGTATGTACAATTGCTTGATATACCTGACAAGCTTAGTCTTGAATTTAAACTACCAACAAGAGGAAAAAACCTCTGAAATATTTTCTTTTCAGAATCTTGAAACAGGAAGATTCGAGGTCCGCTACATATTTGTGGATGTTGAGACCTATCCGAGAAGAACCATTGTAATAGAGGACAACAGATAGCCAACGATCGAAGCTGCTGCCTTATCTCACTGAGCATTGGATAATGTTGGTGTAGCCAGTCTACACGTGAATTTTATGGTGTTGCCAATTGTGTCTCACAACTTCAGGGCTGTGTTACAGGAAGTAGCCTCTCAGGGCCTCCACTAAGGACTTTTGATAATAACAGATACGGGATTTAAAGTGAAACCAATGAAATCTAGCAGAGCTATCATGGCAGATATTCTTGACATAGGAAAATAATGTGTCCTAATAAACAGTTTAATGCTGGATAATACTTCTGCACACCCAAAACCGGAGTTTCCAAGGTTTTAGGTTTGGATGGGGAGTTTTTTGTCTTCCTTGGCTTGGATTTCCCACTACCACTGCAATAAAGAAAGGGGTAGTTCAGATGTAGACAGAACTCTACTGTTTTCCTTTTGGATACCTTTGTAGGTAAGAAGGTAAAACAAGAATGTTAGTGATGCAAAAGAGATCTAGCCCAAAGGCATGTAAGGGTAGGAATGGTGGAGGTACACACCCATGACAAACAACTGAAGAGAAAGACTTCAATATTGGTGTCTTCTAAATAAATTACCAGCAAACAACATCACTACCATCTGCTCTTTCCAATGTTTGCCATGCTGCTCCACATGGTTGTAGCAATGTGGGGTTTGGCCTTTTCTCCCAGGCAGCTAGTGACAGGACAAAAGGACATGGCCTCAAGCTGTGTCAGGGGGGATTTAGGTTGGACATCAGGAAAAATTTCTTCACTGAAAGTGTGGTCGGTGGTGGAGTCACCATCCCTGGAAGTGTTGAAGGAATGACTGGATGTGGCACTTAGTGCTGTGGTTTAGTTGACATAATGGTATTTGGTCAAAGGTTGGACTCAATGATCTTGGAGGTCTTTTCCAACCTTAATGATTCTGTGATTCACTGAATATAGCTGTAATACTTGACAATCTTCTTCCCTTTTGGTCTCCTCCCTCGAGATCATCACTCCCACAGAGAAAAGAGAGAAACCACATTATCTGTAATTAAGTCCTGACTTTCTCATACTTCTGATTGGTGACATGGGCTGTGCCCCTGGATGAATCATGTAGCACAGGTGGCCTTTTTATGATCCGGTGCTAGGTACTCCTGTTGGCAAAAAGCCATATTTATAGAGGGGCTTTTAATTTCTAAAAGTGTTCTGTAACTTCAGGAGAACATTTGGTATTTCCTTTAAAGTTGCCTTTTCTGTGGAATAACCAAAGTGTCCAGGAAGTATGGTACTTCATCATACTTTGTTTTTAAGCTCTGACACCAAAATGCTGGCTAAATGCAGTGGTAAGAGAGATGGGCATACACAAGAAAATGTTCGCTAAGCTAAATGGTCATTGAGATCTTCACTGGTGTCTCTTTAAGAAAACTGTCAAGCTCTGAATATCATCACCTTCAAAATGCTTTGAAAACCACAATATTCCATTTAAACTTCTCTCTTTTGCACTTTGTCTGCATGTGATGTACATGTACATGTGATAAACACACACGGTTTATCAGGGTGTGTCCTTCATACATAAAGTGCTCCATATTATTTTCTTTTACTGCCTGCATCACCTTGTTAGCTAAGCAGATTTACCAGGATGCTTCTCTATATTTCAAGAATGGGGGACACAAGTCCAAAGGATACCACTTCTCCTGCATTGTAAAAAAGCTGAGAATATGCTTGATAAAATGAAGACAAAAAGTAGCAGAAGAAATCCACCTTTATCTGACCTTAGATATACTAGTGTTCTTAATTTGAACAAATGACAAATACAAGGCTCAAATGCTTTCCAATCTCAGTGGTTGAAAGCTTTTTGGAATCCTTTTGCTAGAATATCTCATCAGTGAAGAAAGAAAAAAGAACTTCATAGGTTGATTTATCACTTTTGTAATAGCTAGATACCTAGCACCAGCAAGATTATTTAAGCCCCATGAAATTTCAGGAGTATTAAAGCTTTATAGGGATGTAGGTTGTCTGCAGAAAAAAAAGGTTAAAACATTTCTTACTAACATGAGTCTTATGGGAACTAATTACTTCTTTTCATATTCTTTCTGAGGCTGAAGTTCTGTTAGTCTTTATGGACTAGGCTGGCACCCATGCTTACAAAATTTTCTTAAATTCTGTTTCATGCAAACACATACGTGGAGATGCCTTAATCAAAATTAGGTGAAGATTAGTTGAGCAAGACATCTGGAATAGAGAACATCGATCTCTTCTGCAGTATCACCTTTCCTGGTGGGAGTTTGCACTGAAGTGGAACAGCTGCATTCACCGAGTTTAAACATAATGTCTTAGAACACCCCTTTTGTAATTCTGAAGACTGTTAGCCTCAGTTTACCTTATGAAGCTGCCCTTGCTTCACTGGATCATTGTGCTACCAGTAAGTCATACAGAGATCCTTCTCCATGGTAGGCAGCTCAGTTTTCCGTCCTCTCACTGGAGGATATTAGGCTGGGGAGACAGCAAAGTAACTGAAAGCTTTACCTTCAGTTGTTGGTAAACCCAAGCAGTAACCATCTCGTGGTTTCCTTTTTAAAGCTCTTGCTTTTTTTTCTCTTGGGAAAACACAAAATTACAGCATGTGCCAGTTACTTTCTGATGTAAAAGTGTCATGGTACTGTTACTAAAGCATTGTAGCCTCTCAGACTGCCAGTAATTACTCTGCCAGTAAGTCAGAGCCAAAGCAATGACGCTTTCATCGAAATGAAACATACTTTCCAGAGTTCAGTTTTGATCGTTGCAGAATTATTAAAAATATATATTCTCAAAACCCCTCTCTCCTTTAGGAAATGAAAATATGTCACTTACCAGTGAAAGGTTGTTTTTCCAGAAACACTGTGTAGCAGACTACTCAAAATGTGGTTTAGGTAGGTGTACAACTTGGTCTTAACTTCCCCATCTCTACATTCATTTTTGTGGATGTCAAAGCTTGTGTATGCAGCATAGGCAGCCGATACCCTTAGAGCTGGTTTGTGGGAATAATGTTACTATGTCATCTCCATGACCTGTGTTTGATTCTAGGTCCTGTGTATACTTGCTGCATAGTGACAAAAAGAAATATCCCTCCAGGAAATGAACTCAGTGGAAACTTTGAAATATCAAAAAAAAGAGTACTCTTTTACTAAGCTTCAATAAACAGAAGCTCTTGCAAAGAAAATGTAGTTTTAGACTGGGGAGGAGAAGTTGTGTTGTGCATGACTGGTTTTAAAAATAACCTCGATACCTAAATATTTCCAGCACGGAATTCAACAACTGATTTAGGCAATACTCCTGATCTTAGAAATGATCATGATC
This sequence comes from Falcunculus frontatus, assembly GCA_013398115.1. Classification (NCBI taxonomy): domain Eukaryota; kingdom Metazoa; phylum Chordata; class Aves; order Passeriformes; genus Falcunculus; species Falcunculus frontatus. The sequence goes on along the minus strand of VZRV01002758.1, from coordinate 4,267,653 downwards.
TTAGAAATGGCTGCAAATAAATGCATGTCTCATACAAGAAACTTCAACAAACTCACTTAACTTGCAGAGAAGACAGGAATGTGAGTTAGACAATTACTGTATCACATGCTAACTTCAGAGATAAAATGCCAAAGAAGATGTGCTGGCAGTTTCCACAAGTAATTTCAATTCACTTTGCTCTCAGTGTCATTCACTATCACAAGGGATGCTATCCACCCTAATACTTGTGAGATTGTTCCAGTATGTATATTGTCAGCAGCCTAACCTGTTACAGATTGTGCCCAAGCAACACTGGGAACACATTTTGAGTCCAAGCCCACTGTTAGGATTCATTGCAGCTTGTAAACTGATGGAAATACATAAGGGAAGCACAGAGATTGGAGAGAAAATTTAAAGGAAAAAAGTTTGAAGGGGCAAGAATTACTGTGACAGTAAAGGCTCATAACCGGTCTCTGTATATGGGGCTGTGAAGTCTGCATGAAGACCTGGAATACAGTTGGTGCTGAAAAAAAATCTGAAAGCAAAAAGATCTTCCTCCTCTTTTTTTGAGAGGGGAAAAAAGGCTTAGTCCCTCAAGAGACGTTCACTTACTCCGAATAGAGGATAATAGAACTCCAGTAGAAATTTTCCTTAGGCATCTGGGAATGTATATCATTATGATATACAGTGATTCCAAACAGTACTATAAATAATTGAACAGCGGAAGTATTTGATAGTTTTTCTTAGTAAGTTCTCAGGGTTTTTTATTCTGTATGTGTTGTATAAAATAATCTATAGGAATTATAGAAAAGTGTGAATTAATACCATCCTGCATTCAAATCCAGTGTATGTATATATATTTTTTTTAATTATATATAGTCATAGCAGAAATATTTTGCAATTTAAAGGAAACAAAACCAAAAAAGCTTTTTTGGAATTCTTGTGGTTGTCCTGGGAGGAATATACTATATATGATTCCCTTCATCTCATATATGTTATTGTAGAACATTTGTAACTCAGCAAACAAAAACATTAAGCACAAATACCTGTTTCAGTAAAATAGATCAGCGTGGAAAGTCTCTGTTTGCCTCTAAGTAGTATCAAACTACTGCATTTCATTTTAATATCCGTGTAAAAAAATTGTATCAGTTATGGAAAAAGCATAGTAAGGGAGGGATGCCCTCATCTGGTCCAGCCCACAGCCATCCTGTGGCAGATCAGCCTTGGCCAGCACCCAGAGCAACTCCCCCCTATGGCAGGATGGGGGTGGAAATGGGGACCAGCAGAAACGAGAAATCTTGGGGGTTATGTTGAAGACAGGGAGATCACTTGCCACTTAAGAGTTGCAGGTGAACTAAACTTCAAAATGAGCTGAATTTATTACTTTTTGCCAGTGCTGCTGGCCAGAGCAGCAGCGTGGGCAGTGTGCCGCAGTGGTGAGCACCCAGCAGGGTTGGCAGCAGTGGTGTCTCTACTTCCAGATCACGTACAGGCATCTGCCTCCACATCTTAAAACCTCCCGGTACTGTGCTGGGAAACCTTTCCAGGATAATCGTGTTTATCCAACCTCTATTTAATTACAATTCCCCTTTATCAGAATCACAATTATCTTCTCTAGCATGAGTTGCTGTCTTGTATTACTCCCCACAATTAACTCTATTAACCTTTTATCCAAGCACATTTTTGCCTTTTATGGGAACTGAGTTGTTTTTCAACTTCAATTCTAATTCTTCTTTTTTCCATTAAAAACATAACGAACAGCAATAACAACATTTTATTACAGTTGTACACGTACTAAATCATGGCTATATTCCCTGAGATGTGATTTGCTTCATTAGTGTTACAACCTCCGTAGAGGAGCTGGAAGTGAATTGCTATTTTGTACGCTGTCTGAGGCCATGCATTATCCCATGTTTTAATAAAATGAAGACAAATCCCAGTGCTGGAGTGCAGATTTGCAAAATGCCACCAGTTGCTTTTTGGTGTGACACCTGGTGAGGTCTAGATGCCTTCCCCTCATCTGTGTGGCTGCAAAGCCACCACATTCGGGGGTCTGACACTGGTAAGGATAATAGTAGTGGAGAGAAATAACTGAGACATCTGAAGATTTAAAACAGTAGCTTTCTATCAACTGCCTTGAGCATAAAAGCCTCATAATAAGCCACAACTATTTTTCCCTGAAAACATCCATGAAAAATGTCCTGCTGTGCTAATTTTTTGGTACTCTACACGTTTATTTTCCTTGAATTTCTCTTTTAACAACTTTTTTGTGGGAGTCCTGCCAGCTTCTGCATATAGCTCTCTTTTCCTTCAAAATATAGTGCTTAACATCTGTGTCTGTGTCTCTTTACCTATATTTGGTTTAGCAGAATAAAACCTAATCTCCCTCAACTTCTCATCATAAGACGTTTTCTAGACCCTTCACCAGCTTCATTGCCCTTACACATATATAGACCTATATATAAAACCACTATAAATATGTAATGTGGAGCATATATGTCATATAATGTATATTATGTGACACAGCCACGCAGGGAGGGCAGAACGGACTCCCGGAGTCACCAGCACTCCGTAGAGGATTCTCAGGGGGGGCTTTTGAGCCCCCTTGCAGCCACCTAGAACCACCTGTGCGGTGGAAGTGCTCTCTCACGCTCACACAGCCTTTGGAGGCGTCAACCGGAGATAAAGGAGGGAGAGGGGCCTTCTGTGTGGGCTTCCAAGCCATTCATTCCTTGAAGGAGTCCAGGGGCAGAAGATGCAGACAACGGGGGGTTCCAGGGTTATATAGGGGGTGGTACAATGGGTGGATAGGGGAACATAAACCAATGGGGTGAGGGCCAGAGGGCAGAGAGGGCACTGAGTGGCAACACAACATCCAGTGAGGAAGGAGAGGGGAGGGACAGGAGAACCAGGGCCTAATGGGGCTTTGAGGTACAAAGAACATTCTGGAAGGTATACATAAAAGGAGGACGTACATATTAAAAGAGTTATACATACGCATGCTGCGGTTTACAAACTGCGACAATTATGTAGACAAAATAATACCTATCTACATATATATATTTATGTTCTTGACTTCATCTTGAAAGCTTTTCAAGTCACATCCAAATAAAGTAGCTTCTGGGGCCATTTCATAGCAGACACCTCCCACTGCCAACCAAGTCAAGTTGCAGAGCTGGTCTCCAGGGATGTTCCTGAGGTCACTGTGATCCTCGTAAGCCACATGGAACTAACAAGTCTTGAATTCTGGGTGGTGGGTCTGATTGACACCTTCATTTTTAACTTACACCCACTCCGTCCAAACCTTCAATGACTGAGGGTACAAAAGCTCCAGACATTGCTCAGTGGCAAATACTTCAAGGTGAATTATGAAGAAATCAGATAAGCAAAAGGATGTAGTTTGTACTATGATTTGAGCCAGTCAATTCTAATCTCTTCTATACTGAGTGAATCATGATGGCAGTTCCTTCTTGATAATCCATCCTGCATTGTAATAGTAAAGGCCGGTAAAGTAGTCCTGCATCTGCTGGTGGTTGTCAGCCTTTGGGATGGAATTAAAAGTGAAAGTCTATGAACACAGCTTTGGTTGTGTAAAAACATGTTTTTCATGTGGGAAGTATTAATCCTAAAGCAAGCGCCAGTGTCACAGTCAGCCCCATTTACTCACGGGCTATAGCCATCATGCTGTACTACTCACACAAGGGATGTGACATAGGGTCTTTTTTTTCACGGAGGACTGGCTCTGTGCTTCCTAAACAAAGTGTTTGTACATAATGTCTTCAAAAGAATTATCCACCACAACATAAATATCAAAATGTACACAAAATCAAGGAAAAACTAATACTCTAAAAAATGAAACATTAAGAAAATGATATGTAGTCCATGGACTGAAATCAATGTTTTTAGATTTAGCACACTTCTATGAACATTACCAGGTAATGCTGTAACCAGTGAGCAATACTGCTGTGTGAGAGCATTAAATACTCTGCTATGTGCCCATTTGGATGTGGTTACATTGCTGTCCCTTGCCACAGAGTTCAGGAGCAACCAGCACACACATATCCCTGTTGAGGTCAGTGTGATGACTTTTATAAAGGGTTCTGCTGCTGTGCCAGCTGGTATCCTGCTCGTGGGAGTCTCCAGCTTTCAAATGGCAGACATCTGATGGCTTTCTAAAAATACATTCCACTCAGTCTTGGAGCCCCGGGGAAGGTTCTTGTCTCTAATTCATCTCTTCTCAGGGAATAAGCAGCCGTTTGCTGGAGGCCAACTGCAGGCTGGTCTTTTAGACCTCTGCATACCACACATGTCCCTCAGGCCATGCCTTCTGCAGCAACTCCATGCAGATCTCACTGGGATTTTAAAGACAAGAAATAACATGGATATTTTTGGAACTGCCTGTACATTACCACCGCTTCATACAGGGTTATGTGAAAATCACACTTTCACACTGAAATAATTTACTTAGTAGAAATAAGGACGTTAGTAATGATGCAGATATTTTTTTTTCATCACACAAATGGATAATGAACACAGAGCTGGGACTCAGAAAATACTGATTCTATGATAAATTCTACCACCCTTCTCTTCTGTGGACCAGGAGTGAGTATTTTTGTCTTTGTCTCTGCTATAATAATCACCTGTCCCAAATGTTGTGAGAATTGGGTAAGGAACTGAAGCTGCGGACAGCCTGGGCAGGTAAGCAGGAGCCCTCAGAACAAAACAATGAGTTTGAGGAACCCAAAGGAATCCATTTTCAGAAATCCTTGATCTCTAAACACATTTCAAGTAAGTTTTTCAAGAAACCATTTTTCCAGGAAGAAGATCTCATCACTTCTGTCTATTAAAGTGATGAGTAAAGAAATTGTTAGATAATACGTCACAACGTTAAGGAAACAAACACTATTCATCTTTCTCTCAGGCCTCTAAAAAATCCATGATTGTATAAGAAGTTTCATAGGAAACTGATAACATTAGCACTGATAATGAAGGGTCAAAGTGTCCAGTAGCCCAAGCCTGGTATTCCTGGACATCCCATATTCCTGCACTGCAATTAATCTCTAGTTTTAGTGAAAAAGTCTTCAGACTTGAAAAAGAACGTGACCAGAAGCAGAAACTCACTTTTAAACTCCGGTTAAAAAAACCAGCAAACCAAAGAGTTTCATGCATAGCAGAACAAAACCCATCACTTGAGGACAGTATGAAATTCTTTATGCATATGAAGAATAAAATATATTTCTCTGAGCTGGATGCAGCTTTCTTATGCAAACAGCAGCCATAGCACCGTGTGCTGTGAGTGGGAGCACATACATCACTCCACAACATAAATGACTGCTCGGCTAAAAGCCACAAAGTTGAGAGCAGATCTTGATTCTCACATGACAAAAGTAAGAGGTGCTGCAGAAAGGATTGAGCTTTCCTAACACTGAACTGGGAACTTCATCAGGAGATGATAAATAGTAGTATCCTAAGCCTATTCACCTTCCTTTTTTTCACTTCCTACAGCATTCCTTCTACAATCTTTTTGGATTTTAAGAAATGACAACAACCATCAGTAAGTCCTTTAGCTGCAGAGAGTGCAGCTCCCGCAGCTTTTGCCATAATTTGTAGTTTAGCACCACCTTCCTAGACACCAAAGAATGGCAGCTTTGCACTGCCAGAACGTTTGGCTTAAAAGCCTTAGAACAAAAAGGAAAGTGCAAAGAAAGGTGGTTAGTTCCCTGTTATAATTACTAGACCTTTTTAACAGCAAGATAGCATTCTCTGTCCTCAGCAATTTTTGCAGCTCATCAGTTTTCAGAAACCATCTCACAGACTAGTGCTCCCTTTAGCACTTCAGTCAGGGCTCTATAGCTGTGGCTCTGTGCTGTCACAATTTCAGGGTCCATCACTTTTGTTTCCAAGTCACGAAAACTGAAGTTTCTAATGTAAACTGTATTTTATGCTGAATATAGCGTGTTTTAATATTTAAATATTTTGATAGTTAAAAATGAGCCTGTGAATGCTTGATATGAACATGGTACTTTTGCTCAACATTCACTGGCAACAAATTTCAACCTATTTTCTGCACTTCATGGTAAATAGCTGTTAAGGAGAGTTTCAATGTCTCATTGAAAAACAAACAGAATTGGCAATGGTACTCTGCAGCCACATAGTCTAAAATATGAATATTTTCTTCCATAATCCAAGGAGTTAGTAAGAAAAATTGTAAAGGTGACATGGGTAACTGACTTGCACTGGTGTCAAAGACAAACTCATACATCAAAGAAAATTCATGCAAAGCATGTAGGGTTTTTTTTAATTCATTCTTCAGTTTTCCCTTTCTGTATGTTCCCCAGCATGCCCTCACTTGCATGGGGTATGTCTAGGATCAGCTACCCAAGAATAAGCTTAATCACAAAATTACAGTCACCCCCTGCAAAACCTCCTTCTAGGCTGAGCTCCTTATCTTGTGACCCAGAAGCTGCAAATACCCACCATGACATGACCTGTTTTGCAAAATTCTCACATATCGATCCCTGAAAACAATCAAGAGGTCTGTGTACTTGGTGCTTGGCTTGGTGCTTCCCATCAGCACTGTATGAGGGAGTCCCTGGAGGTGCTCCCTAAGATGCGGTCACAAAATTCTGGGTGATGCATCAGCATCTGCCCTATGTTTCTTGGGACAGTCTGGTGGCTAAGCCACTCACTGCCATGTTGGATACTGAAGCTGCATCCCCTCTTAAGCCTTTGCTTCCCTCTCTGCTTTTTTCACTGACTAGAAAGCATTTTTAAAGTGGAGGAAACCTCTGTGGCATTTTGTTGCTTAATTTCTTTGCCTGTGTGACCACTCAAGTGTAGTTTGGCTGTGAATGTAAAACAACCCCTCGTTTTTGTGTCTTTAAAGGGAAGAAAAAACCCCATGATACTGCATATTAAGCAACATTTTCCCTGCTAGGTATCCACCCTTCCATCACACACTTACTTTCCCAGAATTGGTACTTCAGTGGCAAATGATGGCAATTTTAATTAAGGCAGTGAGTTGAGGAATGGACACTCATTTAACATCTGCTGTCTGTGGGCAGCAACACAGAGAGAAAAGTAGATGATAAGAAAGAAGCTGTAGGTGTCAGCCTTTAAAATCTTCCCTGAATTCCACATTTGAATCAGGTAAGATTTCTGGAGGCAACCTCAAGAAAATGCACATGAATGAGTGTTTTAAGGTGTATTAGTTTAATTTTTTTACACTTTTGTCTGGATATTCTCATCCAGAATTTAAAAAAAAAACCCTGAAGTGGCCTTAATTTAATTTATTTAATTTCCAAGGAGAACTAAAGCAGATTGAATTAAGGAAACTGAAATTCTGGCTAGGAGTGTCCATGTAATACTTTCTAAAGCAGTTTAATTCTTGACTTTTCAATTCACATCTTTGGTTTGTTGGGGATGCATTTCCAGTGCGGCCCCGAGAAGCCAAACACCAAATGCGTTACTGAGAAGAATGTCATGTTAGTGTGCAATGCTAAACAAGTATATATTAATTTTTGTCCCAGTTAATGGATCACACAAGTATTTCCACAGACATTGCTACTCGATAGAGGCAACTGCATGAACACATGCAACTGTGTGCTCGTATTGCACTTATTTTTGATGCTTCTGTTAAAATTTGAATTTTACAATAATTGCACCTGGAGTTTGTGTAGAAAACGTGTTATATCAGAGTATTCTTTCAATTGTATATGATATTTACCTGTGCAGGAACTACTCATTTTTATCCAAACTTGCCAGTGTAAACAGATTAACTCCTATTCAGCAGGGAAACTGTTTTTAGTTGTCTGTAATTCCCCAGCTGTTCAGACATTCTCAGACACCAATCATTATGTCTAAAACCCCTCAGAGGTTCTCCAATATCGATCCAAACCAGCCACAGTGTAGGACAGTGTAGCGGGTTAGGTTCGTTAACCGGGCAGAAACACCAATTAAGTGTAGTGGTTTAGTTCGCATTTCTTACCTTCTGTGAGATAAGAGGTTTGAAGAAAGGCAAAGCAGGCTCAAACTTAAAGAATATGAAAGAAAGTTTATTACTAACAGAGTTAAGAGTAAAATGAAATAAGAGATTAAGACAAAAACCCCTTTTTCCTCCAACACCCCCCCCTCCTACTTCCTCCAGCACAAATAATGACAAAACATGGAATTTTGGTCAGCATTCACAATTCTTAAAAGTCTCTCTCTGTTAATTTGAGGAAATAGAGGTCTCTTTTACGTCGCGTGGTTTTTCCCAAACTGCACCAGCTAACAGCCTTTATCTCTCTCGCAGGCTGCACACTGAATTCTCATCCCCCCCTTATGTTAAATGGATTAAAGAGGGAGAAAACAGTTTGATATTACAGTCCATACCACGGTCTGTAAAAAGCAGATTTAAGCTGCGCGCTAAAAAGCACGTCTCCGCCCTCTCTTCCCCGCCGCCATCTTTTCAGCTTCACTCACTTTTCTCCTTCTCTCTGACACCGAGGACGCCATGATGAGGAAACCAATCCTCTTTTTCTCGGGTCTTGCGATGGAGAAAAGCTCGCTCCTGTTATGCTGCTTGCACTTGATGTTATTTTACAGTTCAGTATAGGCTGAGTTGGTTGTAGGAAAGTTCCGTCAGCTCCCGCCGCCTCCTCACGGTCATGTGGGGGGGTTCCTCAGCAGTCGCTTCAGACGGTCTCGGCTCTGCAGCAGCAGCTGCTGCCCACGGCTCCGAGGGGACTCTCCCAGAGCCGGGGCCCGTGCCAGCCGGAGCCGGGGCCCGTGCCAGCCGGGGCCGGGGGAGGGGAGGCCCAGGGCCGCTCCAAAGAGCCCTGGCCAATTCCCCCCCACCCCCAAACTCCCCGCCAGGAGGTTTGAGCAGGAGAAAAAAGGGACACTTCCTGTGTCTCCACTGGCTTAAATATGGAAATTTCGAGAAGCGTGACTGGTCAAGAGATCTGTCCATCAGACTCAGGGTCAACCCACGACAGACAGGTAGCTTAGTTGGAAAAGTCATGGGGAGGACTCAAGCATCATGGCATTTTCCAGTCATAATATTTATATCCCCAGTTCCTTACGTGGATTTTGGTAGGTTCTGATTTCTCTTTGTAAAACATTAGCTCTGTAAGTGAGCCAGCAGGTATCTCATAGGTGTTAGCACTAGACAACAGGCGCTTTACAGCTGTGATCCATCAAAAGTTATAGTCCTGGCAAGCACAGCCAGCTGCCCTGGGCTGGTAGTACTTCTTCTTCCTCCCCATCTTCCTTCACCCTTGGCATTGCAATCAGTGTCAGAGGCCACACAACAGCAGCACTTGGGGACTCTGGGGTATTGTGAAAGCAGAGCCTGAAGAAGGATCTGTGGGCTGCCCATGAGCAGGAGTAATGGACTTCATTTGATTTAATACTTTTCTTCAGTGTAATCCATCTCTTCTCATGAACGACGATGAGAAAGTCAAAGTATTGTGAGCAGTGAGATATTTCTGCCTTAAATGTACTGGCCTGGTGAAGACATTTGTTTGCCAAAGCAGTTTTCCATCCTTCAGGTAAGTGAACTTCATTATAAGCTCCTGAGCATGGTATTTGCACGAAAATCATTCCATTAACTACGCTCTCTTTGTCTGCAGCTGCTGCACTTCAAATTTGATGGCATTGTGTGTTGTTAGAAATTTGAACAGAACAAAAAGCATACAGAGAGAACAGAAGGCACACAGAATTAGCAATTATTGTTTGATGAATACAAAGTGATAGCGCCAGCTACAAAAGCTGAAAAAGTTGTGCTTACAGTTCTTTAACAACTTGGAATTAAATTTTACACAATGAGCATCTGTTACCAGTTGATTTTCCTCCATACTCCAGAAGCTTCAGTCAAGATAGTTTGCCCGTATCTGAGGCCAAGGCTGAGGAAATAATGTATCACTGCTTTTCCTCCGCCTGATGTAAAGTACAAAGACCTTCTATCAGCTCCAGCAGCCTCATATTTGAAGTAGGGATTTTGGATTTGCCTGCAGGCAGTTTGTGCAGCAGAAATCTGCGCTTTTATTCCCATGAAAATCCTGACAAATTTTCCAATAAATAAAAATGTGATGGTTGCACTTGTCTGCTTTGCACAAACCAAGGCCAAAGCCCTCTGGCTGTGGTTATTCCCCAGCAACCAGGACAGGGCAACCATCAAATGCCTTGGGGCACTCAAGCCCAGGCACCACAGGGTGACCATACCCCATGGAGCTGGGTCATATCCACGTAGACATCCTGCTGGGCAGCCGGAGATCCCCTCGAGCCTTGTCAACAGCCTTTCTCCAGCATCTCACCCTTTCCTTCAGCATTTATAGCAAGCAACGGGGAATAGCTTTCCTGTGAAGTGTAGGGTAACGAAAATACTGAACAGTTATAAAACAAGTGTCAGAAAATGACATGAGAGAAGAGCCAGTTGCAGTAAGATGCTGGAGACACGGTCTTTATCTCTCCTGGTCTATCACAACAAAACCTAAGTGTGGCTTTGGGTCATTCCTTCAAGCTGTAAATAACATTATAGGCATCTTCTGACTTGTAGTGAGCGGTGGCAGAAAGAGGGATTATGCTGTGAGTGCTTTGGACTACACATTCATTTCAGAGTGATTCTGGGAATCGAATTAAAATGCCACAGTATTTCTAGGAAACCAAGACACTGATTCTTGTCTTAGTGTCAGCTTTAGCTCCGTGGCATTCTGTATCCACAGCTACTAGAGACAACATAAAAATATTGCAAGATACAAAATAGCCCATTCCCCAAAGTGGAGCTAAGTAAAGAAGTGAAGAACCAAATGGAATGCAAATCTTTTTGGATGCAGAGGACCCCAGAGCACCCATACTTATGGGAATGACACCTTTAAGGAATTCAAGGAGCCAGATAAGTTCAGTCAGAACTATGCACTGTGCTCTCCCCCAGTCTGTTTCCACTGGTGGCGGGCAGAACAGCAACCTCCCTGCTCCTAATGGTCCTTCTCCATTTGCAAAATACGCAGGACACAGCCTGGGACAGCTCACTGCCACACAGTGCTGGAAAGCATTGCGTAGAGCGGGTGGGTCTCTGGTGTTGGGGAATAAAAAAAACCAACCCCTGGAAAGCATCTGAATGTTTATTGAGGGCAAGACCCAGCGAAACTCCAAGCTGGGTGCAGCGCCCTGCCATTGTGCTCTGCCAATGCAGCTTCACGGCCAGCTGGGCGCTAGGCCTCCCCTCTGGGCTTGGTGCTGTGGCAGTGAGGGGACCGTGTACTCTTCGTAGTGGCCATCTGCTGGCACTGAGCACAGGAGCAGGTGGAAAGGCCGCCTGCTGAGCGGGCACATCGCGCTCTGTCTGGCCCAGTGCTGGGTGCAGGCAGAGCAGAACCCATGGAGACAGAAGGGCACATAGGCTGAGTCCTTGACATCTTCCAGGCAAATGGGGCATTGATGGGCTCCTCCAGGCCTGCCTGTGGCAGCTGGCTCATGCCACTGTCCCTCGCAGCAGAGCTGCTCTCCTGCAGGTCTGGCTCAATGGTGGCGATGCCATGTCCTGCCAAGAGAAACATGAAAAGTGCTGGAGCTTTTCTGGTGCTGAGAAGAGAAGAGCAGAGAAAAGAGAGCTGTGAGAATAGAGAGATAAAGGCCTTCTGAAGGCCTGCTGGTGGGCTGGAAAGCAGCAGCAGCAGCAGCCACGGGAGCCACCCTGTGGGCTGGCCAGCCCCAGGGTCTGCCCTGCACCCCTGGCTTCCCCAGGTAGGCTACACCTCAGAGAGGTGCCCAGGAAGCTCCTGCACAGACCTCCGGGGAAAGCAGGCTTGGACACAGGGCCCTGGGCAGAGGGAGAGCATGTGGCCATGGTGGGAGAGGCTCTGTCTGGTGCTTGGCAGGAGCTGGGTTAGGGCAGAGAGATGTGGAGCCAGGCTGGGATGTGCAGCCATCTCTGCACCCCCTTGGAGGTGGGCTCCAGGGAGGGAGGGATGGAGAGCAGGAGGGGAAGCCCACACACATATCCTAAGCAGCTCCCCAGCTTTCAAGACACCTGGGGTGAGACGCCTGGGGCAAACTGTGGTGAGCTGTCGGGGGGACCTGAGAGAAGAGCTGGAGCCTCTGAGCCCTCAAAGCACTGTGCTCTCCACCAGACACCAGCTGGATTAGCACAGGGCACGTGAGTTCAGGAGCTGATCAGAAAATCTGGGCAATGTTTGGCACTGCTGAAATCCCTGGCTCTCTGGTGGTATGTCTGGTCCTGGGGCAGGCACCAAGGGTTCTACACAGCCCTGCACAGCCAGGTAGAGGTGCAAGGGTGATGGAAGTGGGTTTGAACCTCAAGGTCAATATGTGATGAGGGGCCAGCGTACCAAAGACAGACCTGGAAAAAAGGCAGCCCCACAGTACAGCGGGGGAGCCCTGGTGAGCTCCTGAGTGCCAATGGAGGGAGCACCCCAACTCAGCTCCTCCAAGGGCTTCACTGAGGGAGAAGTTCCTGCCCCTTGTCACTGGAGGGAAAGGCTCTGAGAGGACAGATGAGGTTGGAAGTGACCTCTGGAGGTCACCATGTCCAAGCTCCCCACTCAAGCTGGATCAAGATGTACAAATACAGGTATTGGAGAGAATTTACTTGAGAGTAAAGAATTAGAGTTTTTATCCCATAAACTTTTTGTCATATTCTGCCAGGTTCTGTCTTTTTGGTCCTCCTGGTGCCAGTCTGCAATTGAGTGATCAACAAAAAATAGTTTATTGCTTTACTGGACACATGTCCTGCTGTATTCAGCATTTATCCTTCATGAGCAGCAGCAGCTGTATACTCTAGGTGTTAATGAATTCTTCATCCACCAGTGCTGAAGGCTGTGAACATTCTCAGTGTAACTTTGAAATAGCCTAACACATACCCTGAGAAACTGGTTTTCCCACTCTTCTCTGTCTTCTGCTCTGACTTGCCTTACTACTTCCATGCAGAACTGGTAAGAGCCAGGTTTCCCTGCCTGGGTAGCCAGTGGCAATATTCAGCACCTGATGTACTCATCAGATATGTTTATTAATTATTTCAGTGATACAACTATTTGTCTTTCTGCTAGTGCCTGAAATTCCGTGGCCTGTGACAACTTATTTTCAGGCTTCTGCAAATAATATTCTTAGTAGCTATTAAAATTATTAATATTTACATTATTGTTTTTTAAGTTATTACCTCTAGCACTTCAGAACTTAGTGAAGAACTGTGAAATATATAACTTCTAAGCTTTTCTATCTACTCTGGAAGAGGAGTAATTCAGTAACCTTTTTAATAAATGTGAGTGGATCTCTCATTATCTGATATCCTGAGATTTTGAAAGTTAGTAGAATTCTTAGGTCCAACCTTACCTATTCCAAAAATCCATGTGTCCCTATATGTCTTTCTGTCTTCCACGGGTCCTTGATGTGTCTTTGAGACAGGATGCATATAAGAACTCTTCTTGTCTGCAGTTGTTTCAATGAAAACTCCAAAAAGGAAGATTCTCCATAAGGAATAAATGTTACATTTCAAAGTACATTTTTAGATTTTACAATCCCAGAATTTAAGACTTTGAAAAAACATTACACTTTTAGGAAAATGGAGCTTTATCAACCGCAGCTTTTATGAAGTGGTTTTGTCATGTCACAACCAAACACTGCTTATTCACTAATCATGGATTAAGCTTCTTGAAAAACAATTCTTAACCCTATTATTTTCATTCTTTATCTCTTTAGGCTTTGAATTACATATCAATATGCTCTGATTTTCATCACAGTCACAGAACCTACAAACCCATAAATTGAGAATCTTGGATAAATCACTTGACTCCAGAAATGGAAGATTTATGTGCATCTGTTTAAAAAAAGTAGCACTGCAAGTAAAAACCTATAAACTAAAGAGAAAGAAATTTTTTTTACCTATTTCTAATCAAATTCAAGGAGTAGACAAAATAAAGTAGGAAAACTAGATTAGATACTTTAAGTCTTTTTTTTTTCCTGTAAGAACTCTTAGTAGACAAGATGAGGATTATTTATAACCAAAAGTATAATGTAACTGTTTAATCTTCACTGTTGTGGTTCCACTGAGAGTTCCTAGTCACATGTGTTGGCCATGGAACATGGGTGTCTTGGAGGATGTACAGGGCAGTGGAAATTTTATGGCAAGTCCTAAAGAATGACAGCAAGGCTTCTTACTTCATATAGAAGTACAGAAAGCCTAAGCTCACTTCTCTGGAAATGAAAAAACCTCTTCCCTTTGGTTGTTTCTTTAGAATTTATGACATTCAGAAGAAAGCTTGAGCTTAATGACAGCAGGAGGGATCCCATCAACCCTACACAGTTATGTCTCCTGCCTCAGATCTGCTGATGCTCCATTTTGGAGGGAATTGATCACCGCATAAAAATCAGTCCTGTGAATTATGTCTTTGCTTGAAAACTGTTTTGTGGTTATCTAATGCTTCCCACTACACTGCAGTGTTGCAATGACAGGCATTTTATCCTCAATGAAAAATAGATGAAAGGTAGCTGGAAATGCAGTTTCTTTGGGTTTTTTCCTGAACAATATCAAATTTTTTTCTCTATTCGTAACCTAACTTGTTCAGCTGATCTTTACAAAGAGCAGGTATAAGATTTCATAGTGCTTTTGTGTACATCATGCATCACTTTTTACATAGCTACAGTGACGCACTATAAAATGGGAAGACAGCTTCCCAACAATGCTCACAAGTTTACAAACTTTTCCTGATAACCAGCAAATTTGGCTAGACATTTAGTGATTTTCTTTCCAATGCCAAATAACAACAAACTATAACTCATACCAAATTCACATAGCCCCTAAGAGGATAATATTAACTCTGGCTGAAGCCGCATAACTCAAAGTCTTTGTGTGTGAACAGGAAACAGATTCAACACAAATTTTTTGTTAGATTAACATAGCGATGAAGGGGCTACAGCAGGCAGAGGAACGAGCTGTTGGGTTGGATACGCCCTGTGGTTTCTAAGAACTGAAGAAATGGCTTTCAAAGCCTATGGGTATTACCACAGAATCAGTAGGTCATGGCAAAAGTCCTACTGACTTAACTGAGCTACTGCTGACTGGGTGGATCTTCCCAGATATTTAACTGCTGACTTGCCTGGAATTCATCCTGGCAGATCAGCCTGCAGGCACTGATCCTGAATAACACAGAAGAAGAATTTGGAATAGCTACACTGGCTATGCAGTACGTGTTGTGTACTGCAAGCATAATGACAAAAATGTGTTACATTGCACAATAACCATAAAGAACATACACATGAAACCATAGGAACTATTGAGAGTTAATAACTTTTCATCTCTGTTGTGCCAGTAAAGCAGAAGTAGCCTATTAGTTCAAAACACACACCTTTTTTCTAGTGTAGCTGTAAAATATTTTAGTGTATCATCACAAAATTCAAGAGAAACTGTATACTAGTTTAAATGACCATATACTGGATATACCAGCTGTGCTATAGTTCTTAATGCAATTCTTAGCCAGTAAGGAGAAAACGTTAAGACTATTAAAGGAAATCACAGTAGCTTTTGGCTCTTGTACAGTCCACTGCAAATTTCCTGAAATGCAGTCATCTGCTTTTTCAATTAGTAGGTGCCTAACTAAAGCTGGACTATTTTCACCAACACAGTTTTTTTTTCACCCACAACTTTTACTGCTATTGGTTTCCACAATAAAACTACACAGCCAGCAGTCACTTGCCCTTATCTGTGATGCTGTGTTTCTCTGCGAGGCGGAGGGAAGAGGGAGTTTGCAGGACAGTGAAGTGTTTGGTCTCTTGCTCCTGTTCATACTGCCCCTGGCTCCAGGATCCTTGGAGGCCATCAGTCCGGGTGTAGAGCTCCGTGCTCTTGCTTCTTTCACAAAGAAGAGCAAAGGAGAAAGATTAAATTCAAACTCCTCTCACCTTCTGAGTTTCTTGATAGGCATTGTATAAATACACAGAGATTGAAGGTTATTAGGGGACGGCATTATAAAAAAGAATATTGCAATGGGGTTCATTACTAAGGGGCTCACTTAGATTAACTTTTTCACCTCAACTTCTGCCTGGAAGTTATAATAAATGAAAACTCTATGCTACCAATTACTGAACAGGCATCTGATTAGTTTTATACCATACGTTTCAATATCTTATTTACAATTGTGGCTGATGTGTTATGTCTATTTTCCAAAGTAGTACCTAGGAATACCCTACCACTTCACGATTAAACACTTGTAAGAATTGCTTAGCTTTGCTGCTAGAGCACAGGAGCAGAGTGTTTGGCAAATGTAAATTGGTGTGTCACTGAAACATGTTTGTGCAGAAAGTTGCAGCAAACAGGTACTGAAACTACTTCTGTACACTCAAATGGGGGTTACAAGGAACACAGGACACTTATGTGCTGAAAGCATATGCCTCCAGGAGTATTGTGGCAGCATGAAAAACTAAGGATGTATCTTCAACGTACAGCATGGTACTGAGGAGGTATCTGCAATACCTGAGACATTTGAAGCAGTGTGTTAGGATCATGTTGATCCATCCTGTAACTCAGGCCAGATATCATGCTCCCTCAACCCACAAATGCTCTGTACTGTATAGAAAAAGGCTCTGATAAAATAAAAATTGACTTCAGTTTAAGAAGTCATCAGCTTACCAACAGAAACTGTGCTCAACAGCTTTGCTCCAGCTTTGCCCAAAAGCCCATGCTGACTCTGTGTGCGACCTGTCACTTTTGCACAGTGCAGGGAGGACACCCGACAATGTTTTCTGAATCCACAGGCCAGACAACCTGAATGTCTGTGATTCAAATCCCCACTGCTACAACCTTAGTTTCATTGATGACTTTTTCTCTCTTGTTCATACTGATGCCTTAGGTTTCAACTTTTCTATTTTCAAATTCTGTACTGCTTAGAGTGTAACTCTGAAGTTCCTTGTAGCCTGTAATTCCTGCTCTCTCGTACTGGGTAAACATAACAAAGCCTCTCCAGGCTTTGCCTTCAAGGACAACCAGGCTGTTTTTAGGCCCAAAATGTGTAAACTAAAGATTCTAAGGGGGGCAAGCTGAGGGGCGTTACATCGCTAAAACTGGGGCTTTAATTGGAGAATTAACCCTGATATGCAAATGGTCCAAACCTATAAAAGTGTGAAGAACTCGTGACCTGTCGTCCATCTTGGGGTCCAATTTTTGGAAGCAGCCTCTGGCTCCCCCAGGGTGTACCTTGAAGGCCCTTCAAATAAATACCTATCTTTATTCCCTTACTCTTGTCTAGTCTCTGTTTCTAGGTGGCTGGAGGAGGCATCAATACTACCTTTGACCTCAGTGCCTAGACCTCTATTTGCTAAACTCATAGGTAAAGCACCCACAGGACGGCACAAGGTTAGTGCAACAGGACTGTGTCAGAGAAATATGTGCAAAACTACCCAAAACATCTTTGCACTCACCAGGATACGTAGCTCCACAACAAAATCTGTAAATGTGTGGGACTTGCCCACACACACTTCAGGTTATCATACTCATCTCCATCTTCTCTGCTTTGCAGGCAACAGCCACAGCAATTACTCAGTCTCTCCTGAGCAGCTGTTCTCAGTGTGTATTTAGCTGCACAGGTTGCCAAGAATTTTAAACCCAGAGACCTTTTGCTGTACTTGCACAACAGAATGTTTGTAATGGAAAGCCAGTGCATGCACACCCACTCTTTCAGCTTCCACTGTATCCTGAAATTGCAAACTGCTTTTGGACCCGAGAAGTCATGGAAGAGACAGACTACTCTTATGAAAGTAATCTGAACCTAACACATCCCACACCCACAGCCAACATTGCCAATACCAAACAAATGGTAAATGGCAATAAATGAAAGGGAAGTGTGTTGTAAGTGGATATATTTGCAGAATGTTTATAAACAAGACAGCCAGGGACTTTCCAGAGATATAAAACAGGATCCTCTTTTTCCTGAAGAAACTAATAAACAAGGGCAGAGAAATGCTGGGGGATTCTTATGAACAAGATACAGTAGAAAGGCACTGAAAATTATTTAATTAGAATTTAAAGAAAAATTAATTTTCATAATCAGAGAGAAAGTTGTTAAACAACCTCTGAATGCAGGTGAATTGTCTTTCATCCAAAATTACCCTTACAGAATTTGTCATCACATACCATATTATTAACTGCCATCTTTAACAGGGAAAGGACTTCTAGCTTTAAAATTCTACTAATTTAAAATTAATCAGCAGATCATCACCTGCAATAGCGAAGGCCTCAGCAATGTTGTAAAATAAGTACTTTCCAAGGCTGCAAGAGAGATTTCCTGAACGAAAACCTGAAGCCTGAACGAAACTGCATAACAATGGTGCTGTTCTGTATCTTCTCTAGGGCATACACAGTATGGAACAGACATCAGAATCTGTCTTGTGCAAATGTCAGCAACCTCACTGCTTCCCTTGGTTTCATGTAGAATATCAACTTCAGATATGGTAAAAAATGTTTTTTGTGTGTGAAAATTAGGTATCAGTATTGAGGGCAACTCATTCTGGCTACAAAATCCATGTATTTTTATTGCTGTTACTTTAAATACTTTTCATCAGTGGGTACAGACTGTTTTCCCTCTGGGTCTGAGAGAAAACACTCCCAAAATTGCCATTAATTTATATCGATCAGCAGCTTAGAGATGGGCCACTTGTGTGACTGAACTGCTGCAACATCTGCTGCCATACTGGAAAGAAAGTTTGATGGCATTTTTCTCATCCGTGTCCCTGGGAGGTGATGGGTTGTCCTAGTTCACTCTGAGCTCCTGCCAAGGCCTGGGATGACAGTCTCAGAAGAAAATAAATCCCAAAGAAAAAGAATTGCTGGCCTCTTTTTGTACATGATTGATTTGATAGTTGGGAGCATAGAAACGTATTCCTTTGTGTATTACTTGCAGAAAATTAATAGCCCCTTTCTTTTGTCACAAGAGTGGTAGGTGCTTGCCCTGTGGATTCTGTCCCCTTTCTCGGCTTAATTAGCTAGAATGAGTTTAGATGAGAAGCATTTTGGATCCTAGACCTTAGCTGATTATTAATGCTTTTGGGATATTTCGGTATGGTAGTGTTTTAGACCCTCCTCTAAAACATACATGATGTGTTCACCCTTCTCCAAAACATCTCTGTTCTGTGACAGCAGTGACACGCTACTCATCTATTTGAGCTGCTGACTTTTACAGTTGTGTATGCCTTGCCTTATAGTTCTTTGACACGAGTAAATAAATATCCACTGAAACACATTTAACAGCTTTCTTCTTGTATTTATCTAAAGCTTTTGTGATCTGTTCTTGTTGTTCCCTGACACAGGAGTTAATCGATGTTCCAAGCAAAGCTGCTCTGGCATCTTGCTGCTGAAATGTAAAGCTGTAAAGCACTTAGGAGCTGATCCGACTTTCCTGGTTTTAAGCAAGGCTACTGCATGCCTTAAGTCAAAATGTCTATAGGAGAACAATTCTTGTCTTAAAGGGACTAAAATCATGCAACATTGCATAGATGTAGTTAAAGACAGGTACTGACACAAAATAGGTATTTTGGTTACTGTTCAGTAAAAAAATTACTTTGGCCAAAATCTACTTCAATTTTTTTTTTTTTTTAATAAAGGTTTATATGTACTTGAAGATGTAAGTTTGAACAGAGAGGTTTTAAGCAAGTGTGAGAATGAGGCTTGGTACCTACCCTGTCTTCAGATGCATTTTGAGTCTGCTGAGTTTACAAGGTCAAAGAGTTCTTACATAGTCAGCCCTGCAAAGCATGCCAGAGAGCTGTCAAATTAGGGGGGTTTTGTGGGTTTTTTTTAACCTTCGTTAATTAAGTTTCTGCAGGAGAAAAGGTTTCCATTTTTCAGCACCAGTAATTGCATCCTACTCTTTATTAAGCCATTTAAACTATACTGAAAACTGAAGTGGCTTGAGAGTTTTTTGACTGGCTTCCTGATTACAAATAACATTGATTCTTGTCCCAAGTGCACTTGCAGGAGAAAAATAATTTGTTGTGCGCACCTTAGTTTATGGGTCTCGCCTACAGTAGGGTTTTTTTAGACAAAAATCCCCAGTCACTGCAAGTAAAGCTGAGAAGATACATGGTTAATGTGCTGCTGAAAAAAAAGTGAGGTGCCCTTAAGTTTTGTATTGGCAATATATCCAAAATTAACATTTGGAGACATGATCTCATTAGAGGGAAGGTAAAAGATCTAATTACGGGTGGGTTTTTTTACATCAGTATTGTGACGCTAACAACTCTAAAACACAGAAATAATTTATTTTAATTTCTAAAATATGCATAATTGACTTCAAATATAGCCTGGATGCATATTTACTGACACAGAAGACACTGTTCTTGTTGTCATGTGCAAAAGAAGAATTGCTCTTTAAATATAATTAAAATCCTCAGAGAAACTAGTTCAAATATTTAATGATTTTCAGGTCTTGCTGAAGTGATGCTGATTATTTTTCAGATTCTGCAGCCTTCCAGCTTTGGGAGACGTTTTTCCTGTGAGTGTTACATGTTCACATAGATATCTCATGACCACTGA
Source organism: Falcunculus frontatus (assembly GCA_013398115.1). Lineage (NCBI taxonomy): Eukaryota > Metazoa > Chordata > Aves > Passeriformes > Falcunculus > Falcunculus frontatus. The sequence goes on along the minus strand of VZRV01002758.1, from coordinate 4,247,153 downwards.
GACTGAAATTTAAAATTAACAGGATGGTGGGGGTTTTTTCCTATTGTAATGACCACAGTATGCAGGATATGCAAAGAATCTGTCAACTATAATGTCCTTCCTTCTTCCACATCTTCCAAATATTTGTTAACACTGTCTTTCTGCACATGCTGAGTATTTTGTGAATAAAACCACATTAAATAATAAGAGTATAATGTGTGGGGAGGAAGATGGGGGCAGAGGGAGAGGCAGATGACTTAAGGAGCAAGCTGGAGGGAAGAAATGAGGTGATGTCTAACGAGTGCAGGTAGACAGCTGGTCCCTGGCATGAGCTGATGCCATCTCTCTCAGCAGGACTCGGAGAAATTGCTGGTGGTGACAGATGACAGTGGGAGAAACTGGGTTTCATGGGGGGCTAAAGGGGAAGGTGTGTGAGCAAGGGGCAGACATGACAGGTGAAGGTTGTGCTGGGGACTTTGGACCACACTGAACCTCCCAAGGCCGACAAGACCTGGGGATCCACTTTGGTAATGCCCTCCAAGGCTGAGAGTGTCACCAATAGCAAAGTTGAGGTGGGATGCAGCAAAACTGGGAGCAGTGAGGAAAAAGTGATTTGAGGCAGGTTGTTTATCTGAGTGGAGATAGAGGTGGAGAAAGGGTTGTAAGAGGGAAGATAAAAAGGTGATCAAGAAAGCAAAAAGGAAAGGATAAGAGAGAGGTAGATAAGGTGCAGAAACAATGTTATCTGGAGGTAGCTGCAGAGCAACCCAGCACATGGCCACAGGCTCACAGCACCATTCAGAAGGTCTCAGCCCAACCTCCTGCTCAGAGCCCTGAGGTCAGACTTAGTTGCTGATGGCTTTGTCCAATTGAATCTTGAAAAACTGGGGATTGTCAATACCAGGATCCTTAAATAACATTGGTTGTCTCACACACACCACATTTCATCCGTGCACCCACAGCCCAGATGGCTGGAGGTGGTAGGGTGCTTCCCCCCTCAAGAAGCTGGATGCATTGGGCATGAACCTCCCTTCCAGAGCTGCACATCACGGCAATGCAGCCCTCCAAAACTGTGTTTGGCATGTCCCCAATGACTATTTGAAAGCATCTTATCTCTTCTGCCCCACCTTGTCTCCCTGTCTTAGGTCATCTGACGGACACAGATATGGGGCAGAGTTTGTCAGAGGTGAGTGACTGTACAAGTCAGGATTAAGCAAAAATTTGCCACGGTTCACCTCAGTTCAGCACTTTGCATTAAGCCTTTCCTGCAAAACTAAGGATAACATATAAGAAAGTGGTTTTACCCAGGATACAAGCCATTGATGCAAACCAGGCTGCCTATCCAGTGTTTCGGCTTTAATAAATTGTGACCAACTCATGACTTAACTCATTAAAAATGTTGGTACATAATCATGCAATCACTCAGTCCTCTGCATTTGTCAAATTAACCAGGACTAGAGAGACCCCATTTCCTTACGTTTCATTTTTTATTGACTCTTTATTTGAAAAACTCTGTGATCACAATGCTACCACCTCATCCTCAGGCAGCAAACTTTGTGATTTAATCACAGGAAATATCATTCATGTAGCCATAAGGCAGTAAAAGACCTAAAAAGGTAGGTGAGTTTAGGTCTTGCATCAAGGCCAGGGAAAATTACACGTAAAAATAAACTGCCTAACCTGAAGACCTTTGGCTGTTTTAGCTCCACAACCACCCATGCAGGCTCTTCCATTGTTTTGCATCCTTGGGATGTTACTGCAGCACTGCTGGACCTGCAGTCCCCAAATGTCCTCTGATCCTTCCCTGTGCAGTGACAGTACTCAGTGACTCCTGCCCAGCTGTACCACCTTTCTTTTATCACTGTGACAAAAGTCATCCCTATCTCAAATTTCTCAACATTTTTGAATTCTAACCTTGTTCCTCTCTGTTCACATCTTCTTGTGGCCAAGAAAATCTGTGCAAGAGACACCTTGAGCTAGGTGTAAATTACCTGCTCTCTAATCTGGCATGAGATGCCAGTGAAGGTGTGGCTGGGTTCTCTCCATGTCAGCCTCCCACAGGCATTCTGTGTTCACACAGGCTCTGCTCCTGCACTGATGCCCTTCAGGGCATTCATTAATGATTTTTCCTTTGTAGCTATCTAGTTAGTTTTACAGGTAGTGTCAAACTTACTATCTCCAAAGCCTTTTTTCCACTGCCAAATTTATTTGATAGTAGCCAATAATGTCATAATTATTCAGGGGGAATAATACACACTTCTGATGCCAAAAGTGACAAAAGTTGATTAATGCATTTTGTGCCCATGCTAATTAAATAATTTCTTCATTGGCTTACCAAAATTAGATGAATCCACTCCTATTTCTGCTACAATCTTCAAGCCCTGTCATAGAATGACAACTCTTAAAGCAGTGTCTCTGGCTTGGAAAAGAAATTTTCCAAGTACTGAGAAAACAACTGATGAAAGAGTTACTCATTCCATGCAAAAATACACCATGACACTCGATTTAAGAGGTAGCCATTTTCTATCCAGAATACCAAACAAAATGTAGAAGTGTATTTAGTGCAAAACTTTGTTTCTAATTTTAAAAAGCTGCCTCGAGGTAGTTTTTTTGATGGTTGTTGTGTGGATTTGTTTTGGTTATTTTTTTTTGTTTGGGTGTTTTTGGGGTTTTTTTGCTTGATTGGTTGGTTTGGTTTGGTTGACTGCTGGGATTTTTTTCATGGTACAGGATGCTGTTATTTGTACTTTTACTTCATAATGTTCTGGACAACAATAAACTTCTGATTCTTTTTTCTTCCCTTCTCAAAATGTCTGTTCAAAAGAAGGCAGAAACAAGTACTTATGCTGTGCCAGTACTTTAGATACGTAGAATAATCTGTAGTTGACAGATTTCATCACTAGAGGGAAATCATTGCAGTGCTCTTCTCAGTAATGCTGGTAGGTACACTGTTCTCTAGAGCTGCAAAATGTGCAACAGGTTTCAGTTGGGATGCAAAAGCCAGCACTTGCCCCAGGCCCTGCTCCAGCCCTCACATCCTTGAGGGTGATCTACATTCCTAAGAGAAAGAAATGAAAGAGAAATGCTGACAAGGGAGCAAACCTGCTTTTCAGTGCTGTCTCGTAGGGATTTCATAGTACATTTTACCTTTGATTTCATTTGGTAGAAGTCAAAGCGAGTCAATGAGAGAATTTCTAGTTTAAATGTTTAATTTCAAGATAATTTTGATTTCTGTTTCCAGAAACACCATTTACACTGTTTTTACAGTGACCTTCTGAGGTTAAGCACTACAGAAGTAGGTATTGCATGTGTATCTGGCATTAATTAGGATTTTAGTCAAATACTAATTTTTAGTGGAAGAGTTGCCACAATTCAATTCTTACTTTTTTTTCCTTTTTAAATAGTCCTGTGTTCCTTACCCTTCAAATATTTCATCAAAATATCAAGATATTTTAAACCCTGAACTTGATGTTATGAATGAAAGAATTAATAAAAAGATTTCTGAGTGATTTCTTGATAGACAAATCCTCACTTTTCCATCCATGCTTTCAGGGTTTTCATTTTGTTTTGCTTTCCTCTCCCCTGCAATAGTACACACCAGTAACTACTTTGCTGCTCTGACATCCTACTCACAGATGCTGAAAGATGGAATAAATCTTTGGATTGACACAGGGTTACATTGACTTATGCTGGGATCACCTAACCTCTGATCAGGCTTTTATATAATTTCCCAATTCTATTTTTCCTTTAACTCACTGCAAAGTGACTTTCATCTCCTTACACAACTTCCTTTGATTGCAGTTGAGCATTAGATTACAAAATTTTCAGGCTTCACAGATGACTGCCTGAACCTAAGCCTCATTAAACCCTCAGAGATCAGATTGAAGAAATACTTGTTACAATTCTAGTTTTGAACAGCTGTCAAAATCCATCCAACTTTACAAGTTTCTTATTCTGTTCTGAAAACTGGAGTAGCTCTGTGTTTGCATTTTGAAAAACCAACATGCTGTAATATGTCATGTGTCCTAGGAGGCTTTTCCTCCTAATGGTGTTTCATCTCCTATGAACAAATACTTCAGCAGACATATGATAGCCTTTAAAAAGGACTTAGATGGGATTTAGGTGCTCTTCCTAGATAACAGCAGCTAGCAGAGAGAAGAACAAGATGAAGGAGACCAGGAATAGAGGGAGGAAAAAAAAAACTAGGGAGATTGCAAGCAGGTTATCAGCAACGGTTGATCACGTCACGCTGGTGGAGACACCAACAACCTGCCTCCACACTGTCTTAGGCCACCATCTGTCTTGTTGCTGCAGGTCACTTTTTGCTATGCAGGCAGGCAGGACTTCTAAATTTACCTGTTTTGGAGTTAGAAATACCAAAACACCAAGATTTCAGGACTGTTTCTAAATTTTTTTCCTCCAAGAAATAAATATCTTGGGAAAAAGAAATTTAACCTGCAGAAATCTTTAAATAGTGGCCGCTTACTCACATGGGTTGGCTGCTCTGTAGCTGATTTAATTGCTTTTAATGCTCTAGAATTTAATTCAGAATTTAGAATTTAAATGCTTTAGAATAGCAAGATAAATCATTTTCTCTACTCACTGATTTAGCCAAAGTGCCCTATGACAAATTTCATAGTGATGCTTTCAGTATGAAACTTATATCCTTAGCCTGGAGCCAAGGAGTAACCTCTTTCAGTAACTGTATGCATACACATGTATAGACATACACAAACTCACAGGAAAACCTCAGTGAGAAGGATCCTCCTGATCTCATCTAGTCTGATCCCTGCTCAAAGCAGGGCCAACCTTGAAGTTAGAGTCAATGTTAAAATTAGATCGGATCTCTCAGGGTCATGTCTAGTCAAGTTCTGATTATCTCCATGGATGGAGATGTATGCTCTTTCCACAATAAACAAGTGGCTTAGATCTAGAGCACAAGCAGCTCAAGGACTTAAGCTTTTGGAGTTTATCTGCAAAATAAATCAAGGGATCATGCAAAAGCATAGACACTTTATCCCATTCACTAGACCCAGACCTGGGCTTCAATTATAATCTACTGTTCTGGTGATTAATTTTGCTTTTTCAATTCCAGTGTTTTACTCTCACTCTAATATCACAAAAATCATAGGTATTTTCCCCTTAGGAGAAAAAATTAATTACATTATATAGAGGTATGCAATTTAAGGGCTAAAATTAAAATTGTATCAAGATGTTTCCTTTTAGATTCTCTCTCACCCACAGACTCTAAAACACTTCTTTTACTGATTAATAGATTCTGGCAGTCAAACAGTCCAAAGTTTTATTGGCAGGACTGAACTCTTTTGCTCTTTATCAATGATGAACCTTTTCAGAGAGCTATAAAAGTAGTTAGTTAGGCTTTTTAAATAAATTACCTGGAGAAAAAAAATCTTTTTCACCACCTCAGAGTTGTCAGTAAGCAAAATAATAAGATCAATTGGTGAAAATATAGGTTCATTTCAAATCAGTTCAGACCCGACAAAAGGGCTGTCAGGTGTGGCTGAGCTAAACCCATGTCATTCACTGCAATCCCTTCACATCTTTAGCTACATTTTTGCATGTATCCCGAACTCTAACAAAAGCATCGATCCCTGTTCAATGTCCCTGTGCAGAGGCAAAGCTCAGTGACTCTTGCAGGTGTCAGCTGACAGCTTAACCTACCATCACCTTTTTTAACTTATCAGTTGCCTTGGTGTATCCCAAATCTCAGCTATGGCCAGACTGTGGGTAAGGATGCTGGCTCAGGCTTGCACACACCTGTGAGTAGCAGTAGGCTGGAGCTGAGTCTAACTGGTACCACCAGCACGCCCACAGCTTCCCAGCTGCTCCACTGCTTCTGCATAAATCTGGAGGCTTGGAGCTTGGTAAAGGCTCATGCTGGGCCAACAGGCAGGGAAATGGAGAGAGGCTTCCCATGGAGAGCCCGAAACAGTTCGCTGTCCTCAAAGCAATGTCAGTTTTCCCTTGGGCTTTCCGCTCTCTGGTGTCCCTGAACTTGGCTTAGGTCTGAGGGAATACATAACTCTGAACATTTTTCCTTCCAGTTTGGATCCTGGACCGTGACAATGGCTCTTAGGCAACAGAAATAGTTAATTAAACAGCGAACCTGTGAATGGAGTTGTCATGCAACAGGGTCAATTTAACTCTTTTGCCTTGGACTCTGTCCCGAGCCTTTTGCCTTCACATAGTCCAGAAGGACACAAAGTTCAGGTAAACGAAATATTATTGGTCTGCTTGGGCAACTAGGAAGGAGAGGAAAGATAATTTAAACCGCCTGGATAACCATAAAAAGATTGATTGTTGTCACTAGTGCAGGGCAAGGATAGAGAAAGGATAAGAAATTTATTGAAGTTTTGTGGTGACAAGAGATAGAAAAGACAACAAGAACAAAGCCTGTATTTATATGAAAATTATTCAACACATAGACACTGAGTTAAAAAATTTACTGAACATGTAGGAGGGAAAAGTTTCTTATCATTTCTTCTCTTTTTAAAAAGGAAATCAAAACCAAATGTAAAGACCATGCTTACTTAAAAAAAGATCAGTCATCTTATATTCTTTTCTGTTTATATACTTCATCTTTAAAAATAATATTCCAAGACTAAAAAGTATTTTTGACCTATAATTACACTGAAAAAAATAGATCTTGAGAGGTTTTTCCACATCTTTTCATCATTAAATGTTTTAGTAAATAGTAATTTTTTACAGAAGAAAAGACAACACTACTCTCATTCAAAATGTTATCTTCATTATGTCTCTGCAGTTAAGCCCACAGCCTGACATAACTGTATTCCTCATCCCCCCAGAAAACCTTTTTGTCAGTTAATCAACTTAACAAGACTCCCGCAAGGATCCCAGCAGATGGTCCCTTAGCTCAACTTCGTGATGCCTTGCTTCTAAGGTCACTGAATTTCTCCTCATTTACATCTTCTTGCATGACACAGCTGATCCTGGCACATCTTCAAAGGAGCCTCTCAAAGCCCTCAGGGAAGTGTTTGCTCTGAGAGCTTAGCAGCCTTCAGAGGTGCCTGTGAAAGGAGTCTTGCAAATAAAGCCACACTTACAGAAAAGGAAGAATTATGGAAACACAAGAGGCAGCCCTGAACCATCACCCTTATGACCCAACCCGCTACAGCCAGACGTGTTTAAAAACCTTCAGCTGTAGCTTTTAAAACCTTGGCCACAGAGGGAGCCAGCAAAAGCCTTCAGCCAACACACCAGCATTGGCACACATTAAGAAAACACACAGTACATGATGTGAATCTTCTGTGGTGGATGTGCAGCACTTTTTCCTCCTCTGAACCATGAGTACTTAAGACCAATAAAATCCACTAAGAATGCAGGAATCTTCCAAAACCTCCCCTGGACACAGACCAAGCTCCTCCGTGGCTGAGAGCTGTTATTTCAGCAAGGTCAGAGGGAGTTAGCCTGAACTTACGGTCAAGAAGCATTTGGCCCAACATTTGCTAATGGCAGAATTTCCTTCTGCCTCTGCCTAACTTTTAATTAAAGGCACAATATAACTGGGGGAGCGGGACTGAGTGGGATGTTTATACAGATCCCCCAGCTGCCCCTGCCCAGGGCATGCTCTGCATCGCACTGCTGGGGAAGGAAAAGCTTTGAAAGAACAAAACACTGCAGCAGAATTCACAAAAGCCATGTAATCCTATATGGTATAGATGTGAAGGAAAAAAATTAATGAATCAGCTCAACCTCTTAGAAAACCTTTTGTTCCTCACTACTGATGTTGTCTAGCAACAGAGCAGCTCTATGTTTGGGTTGAATTCTCTGTCTTGGCTGTATTTCGATACAGCTACAAAACCCGGACACAGGTTTTGCCCCACAGGAGAAGGCATTAAGGACTCAAGAGAGAATGTGGAAGAGAGCTAATCACTCTTAAGTAAAAGTGTGAACAGAAGTTTTCAAAAAGAAAAGGACTATTCAGTGCTCAGTACTCACAGATGAGCAGGTAAGTCTGAGAATTTGATTTATAATGAGAGCTTTCCCTTTTTCAGTTGTTAACATATATCTCCATATATGCAGCTAGATAAACAATTGGCAAGATTTCAGCAGCACAGAACAATAATCCAACCAAGCTTTGGCATTAAACAACCTTAAGACTGGCTTTAGCTCAATGAATCTGTTTACTTTGCTCAAGTGTTTCCAATAAATACTGTCTCTCTTTCATGGCTGTGCCTCCAAGAAGTGCAGCTACCTTGGCACGAGGTTTCAAGACGCTTGGAGTATAAATGGAAGAAGGGGGTCAAGGTGACCTTGTTTTTACCAGCATAAGGCATCTCATGAATGCAGCTTCACTGGTACAAAATATCTTTAAACTAAGCCAGTGGTGCCCATTTCAGAGGGACCAACCTGGTCAATGCAACAAAGCACTGCCAAAATGCTCAGCAAGAGGATACACTCTGATGTCTGAGGAGGCTGCAGCAGCCAGAGTGTGGTGGCTTAGCACAGTGCAGGAGCTGCAACATGGGAGGAGTCAGACAGGAAGACTGTCACTCCCCAAAGATAACTTCAGAAATCCTCTGCATTTGAAAATCAGCACCAGTGAAATGTTGCAGGACATTCAGAAGGTGGCATAAGAAAAGCAACTCTTATTTATTGAGAAGAGTTTCTGAGAGTTTTCAAATCCATGTGCTTTGTCTTTGATGCCCATTGCCTGGAGCAAAACTTACTTCCATTTTACCAATTAAAACCTGTTAAAATTGCACTTACCTTCCTTATTTTTTTCTATTGCCAGCAATATAAAGAGCCCTGATGAGTCCCACGCACTTTTTGATATTGGTATGATGCTTCTAATTGCTGAACTGCCTGGTGACATGTTAACTCATAATATAATTAAAAACTAGAGGACCTTTTGGATGCAAACCTCAGTATCTGAAGTGTTGGCAAACCTTCCTTTTGTCTTTTAGAGTGGAAATCAAGTTCTCACCTTGTGAAGTCATAGAATGCACCCTATGAAATTTCTATTACTAGGGCAGAGGTATGAAATGCCTGCACTCTGGCTTGGGCACATTAAGTTGTAATAGCAAGGCTCACACTATTTCATGAAATGGAGGAACTAGGAGGAGGATGATAACCAGGGTATATGGTGTACCTTCCACGAAGGTCTGAGCCACCTAAACAAAAGCCACCAAAACTTGGTTTGATACTACTTTCTGTTTATGCTGTTTAGAGTGTAATACATTGACAAAGATATGCTAATTTCGTTGTACACATAGGAGACAAACTTTGTCATGTGCTGAGCAGCTGCTTGTAGCCTACACATCCTACAAGGATTTATGGCCTACACATAACTGATTTCTGCAATAAGATACATATATCTGCTAAAAAATACATATACCTAAGCAAATGTGTTTCTGGAAGAAGACTGTTCTTCTTTCAGGGCATTTTGATGGCACTTTGTTGCGCAGACGGGGTTGATCCCTCTAAAACGAACACTGTTGCCTGAGTTTAAAGTTTCTTTGAAGTTTTAAATTTTAAAAAGAAATTATGTTTATGATATAAAGTACAATTTTTGTGGAAATCATGTTTCCTTTATGATATTCCTGATCACCGATCTCCAGAGTTAACATCTGAGCCAGGATGTGACCAATGAATAATGGAATATTTGTAAGACATTTTCAAAATCTGTACGTCCTTTTCCATTACTTTAATAAAACAAGTATTAAAGTAAATTTAGCTTTCTTCTAATAGCATTGTACCAGTGGATTCAAACTGAGAGTATTAAGGGAAGTCCTCCCAGAAGACAGAATTACCAGAGTGCAGTGTGCCAGAAGAAATAGGATGCTGACACACACAGTCCCCTGGCTGGCTCTTCAATAGAGTGCCTAGCACAGCACAAAGCTGCGGTGCCTCACAGCGCTCACACGCCGGGGCTCAGTCTGTGCTTAGGTCCAATACAAAGTTTGTAGTCTTAATTCATTCCATACTTTGGATTTTTAATTGTGCTGGTAGTTTACATAGTCAACAAAAGAAAATGTAACAGATGTACAAATTTGTATTTATGAGGGAATTTACACTCATCTGTTTGCTTGCAAGTTGCATTACTGGCACCCTTTCCAACAGTGTTAGTACAACTCCTGAGCACTCCAAACAAGATCAGAATCTGTTTGCATGGGGTTTTCTTTTACACATGGGAGTGAAGTCCCTGCAACAATGGATTTAAAATATGTGGATTTTTAAAGTACAAAAGGAATGTAGTTTGGTGAGGTTTTTTTTTAACCCTATGCTGGTTTTTTATTTTTTTAACTGCATAAGAACAGTTGGAAGTAGGAAGGCCATCTATTTTTAAGAGATTAAAATGAGCTTGTGATGACTTCAAGAACAAACTGAAAGGTTCCCACATGAAAGTGTGTGACAAGTCTGGAGCTGCATTCTCATCCTTCATGCAAGCCAGAAGCATGGCCCAGCAGAAACCAGTGAGGTTACGCCTACAGGAATGATGCAGACATATCCAAACTCACTCTAAACTAGGCCAGAGTCTGCCCATGCTGTAAAACTTTGTCCAAGAACCAGGATAAATATTCAATCAGTTCTTCCGTTCCGGTAGAAAAAACAATGCTGGATTCATAGCAGAGAGGAGAGAGTAAAAATCTGTGCACTTAGCAGTTAGGGCACAGAGCTCAGAAAGAAAATCCTGGACAACAGTCCTTGTTTCACAGGCTGTTTCTCTTCTTTTCAGCCACCGTTCCTGCTCTTCCTCACCAGCTGACATTTATTTGAAGACACCATATGTGAAAAAGCATAATTTGTTTTGAAGAGTCTGACCCTGTTGATGTGTGTTATATGTGATCTGAGACATGATCCCAGATCAAGACTCTCCTGGGAACTTGAGGCAGGATAATCTTGTCTGCCAGGGCTGGCACATCCAATAAACACTGAGCTTCTCAAGCCTGTGATTGTCTCGCCTTCAGCAAAGGTGCAATAAATTATCTTGCATGCAACTAAGGCTAAGAGCAGCCCACCACCAGGAGCTGCCTGAGAGCAGCTAGTTAGCTCTAAGTCTGCACACCCCAGCTTGTATTCCAGTAACTTGTTCATCCATATCCTCCCATCTGAAGATCTCACCATGCCAACAAAATATGTAACTTGGATTCTCAAATGTCTTTGTGACTTCCATAGGGCCAAAAAGTAGTTCTACAGAATCAGCTGAAAATAAAACAAGGTTTTCTCATTCTGATCCCAGACTGTTCAAATACAATCTTCCCTTGAATGTTTTTAAAGTGCTTGTCCCCCTCAGACTGATGCAGAGAATGTTATCAACTGCAACACTACTCTGACAATGGATCCAAATAAATACAAGTTGTGAATCCACTCAGTTTACAAACAGAAGGATATATATATTTTTTTTTCCAGTGATGGGCCCACCACCCTGCTTCTAAGGCTTCTAAGCAGCAGGTTAAGTTCTTCTTTCACGTCTACCCTCAAGCACCTACACAGAAAACACACCTTTTATGGATATCTCCACAAGCCATGTTAAGATGAGTGATAGTAAAAGCATCTGAGGCTTCAGAAATCTGTGACAGGAGAATGATCTTTCCTTTTTGAAAAAAAAAGTCCTTTAGGAAAGCACACCCCTTGCTTGGCTTACATTTTTCTCTCTCATGCGCTCCCAAACCTTGAAGCAGTTTCCAGAACTGACTTCACACTGCTGACAGGTAAAAATACCTCTTAATTTCAAACAATACATGGCTGTATTTATCTAAGACCTAAATAGGTAGAACGCCAGAGATACACTGGAATGCTGTTACTCTGCAATAGGATCAATCAGGTTTATCCACAGACCAGAGTCTATGGAAAAAGCAAAAATTTCGGTGGTAGTTGTGCTACTGGGTACAGTTCCTCGACTCTGGAGTTCCACAGGAGTTGTCTGGTGTTCTGTCCACAAACAGCAAAAAGCCTTCCCCGAGGATTTCCTGTGCATAACTCTTCTTGCCTGACAGTGCTACTTTCAGTGAGCAGAGCTGACAGCCATGGGCAGTATTTAGGCTCTGTCTGCCTAAGTGCAGCAAACTGTTTAAGTACAGGCACAGGAATTAAACTGCACAGTATAGAAGTAAAAATCTGTTCCCTTATATATGAGACTACAGTGCAACTGTGTCTAGTCTGAGCTTTGTTTTAGCAGCATCAATACGGACCACTGCATGTTCCCACTTTTAGAAAGTCCCATTTTATGTCCCCACTTTAAAAAACTTGCAAAGAAAGTGTCAAGGATTGTTTTATGCACACTCCTACATGTAAGAAGATTAAGAACAAGTCTAACTAGTTTTCAGAAAGGACAGAAAATCCAGCATTAATCATCTACCAAGCTCCAATGTTTCAACATTTCTCATTAATGCATGTGCTTGTGTGCCCACCTACTTAAAAACTCCAAGTATTTCAACATATAATGAATAAATCAAAGGAAGAAATGCAATGAAGTATGAAAGTAAAGTGGAATTCAAATATGTCATCCATCAGTTACTAGCTTCACCACTAGATGTGGACAGGCATTAGAGCTAAGCATAGAGGAGCATGAGCTTCCTCCTGCTTCTTGTTCCTTCTATGCCATTTCCAAAATCCTTTTCTATATTCAGGAGAAAATGCTGTAATACTATTAATGTTCTATATGTTTTGTGCACACTGATCCAGCTCATTCATTCTGAGTGTCAGTTAATAGTCATTGCCAGCCCTGCAGAAAATACAGGAACAGTTTTGCTTCAAATACCCACGAATTTATAAACATTATTTTACCCTCAGTAATCAAACATATAGAAAATAAAAATAGCACCTTTGCATTTTTTTCTCTGTGAAGAAAATCCATGATCAGCTTCCGCTTGCCTAGCTTTCACCCCCCCTGCCAGCTTCTCTCTAGCATTCTGCAAAATCATTACTGCAGCACTGATGATTAGGGAAAGGCATTGGACCAGCGTGATGGAGCAAGTGAGCCAGAGGAAGGAACAGCACACTATTTTTTCCTTGTCATCTCGGAGGGAACAAATGAACAAGTTGTGCTGGCTTTACTCCACAGACACCAAGAAGCAGCCAAGGCCATCTCCATTTAAGGGGGAGCTCTCCATCACTGTGCATTCTTGTGAACAACAGAGGACAGGCAAATAAAGGCCAAAATGCAATGCCCAAATAATTTAAGGCAGTGTAAACATTGCAAGGTTGTACAAGTAAACAATGTAAGATGACAACTGATTTAAAGCATCAATCACTAAAGCCAGCCTCTTTCAACAAAAATTAGTATCTATTATTAGACAATTAGAGCAAATACTTTCAGATTAGATCTGTGGGAAAAGGACTTTGTTCTGAGAAGAAAGCAGACTGTCAAATCTTTTCTTTTTGCTGCCAGACTGTAAAAACATTGACTACCCTTAATTCACTTGCTATTTCAATAGCACAGTCATTCGTTCCTCACCACACCCATATACATTTTCTCTTCTATTCATACTCAAAAGCTGAAGTCACATAAAAAGTTCTATATGACACCTCTAAGGAAAGCAGCTCTAACCTTAAGAGTATTTAAAAGGAAAATAAGCCTGATCATTTTTCTAGTTTAGATCTATCTCCATTTACAAAATCAGTTTACGTTTAAAAACCCCAAAGGAACATGAATATCTGAGAAACAACTTGCATCCACCCCAGTGGAGTGCACATCTACATTAGCATTTTTACTTTTATCAGTTATTGAAGCACTGTCTACTTATCTCTACTCACCATGCTTCTGGTTCACACTGTGGAAATTCCCTGCACATGCCAGCTTGACTACTTTTAGATGGCACTAAGCTTCCATAGTTACTCCAGAGAATTGCATAAATATCCAGTATACAGGACCCAAACAGAGCTCTATGATATTAAAACTCCAACATACACAGCATGGAAAAAAAGCATTTCACAGCAAGTGTTTCACATTACAGATCCACTTTAATTGCACTGCCCTATCTGCTGATGTGGACATACTTATCCATCTGAAATTCTTGGAGGGGAAATTCTTTAGAAAGCTAAGCTTTCTGAAGCTGTCCTTTTTTTTTTCCTCACCTAGATATATGAACTCAAGTGTTGTTTTAAAAATGAAACTTGATTTGTGATTCTAAGTACCAACCCTGAGTTATTATATCCTTTTTAAAGGATATCTATAAAAATATCAATAAAGCTTGAATTTTTAAACTCTGTTTCACCACATGCTGAGGAAAAGCCATGGCAAAAACAGGACAAGAGCTAGTGCTTGATATGGAGTTGATGGGATCTACTATAAGTGCACTTCTGAGAAGTCCCCCAATAAGACAACCCTTTCAAGGCCTTCGAAGAATTTGGAAATGAAAGTGTTTGAGCCAGCAGGTTTAAGCAATTAAACTTTTATTCATGATTTACATATGACTAAAAATGTTCACCACAAAAAGCAAACTTACAGTTATCTTGTATTTAGCAGTGAAAATAGTCACCTCTTCATAGTAAAGCACCAAAGCACATCACAGAAGAGTCAGAAATAGATTTCATTTATCAGTTTTTCCCCTAATAATGTACTTGAAAAAGTTGAAGATTTTACTGAAGGCTAAAAGTTCCAGAACAAATTCTACAGTCACCTGAGTGTTTGGCAGGAACAGTACTATTTAGTAGCAGTTACTTTTTTCTGCCTTTTTTGAAAAAAAAAAGAGCTATTTTTCACAAAAATGAGACAGACATCATTGGGCCAAACATTGAGTTTCAGATTTCACCTGAATTTTTCAACAGGAGACAAACAGAACAGTTTGCTAGTAGGAGTACCTACAACTATAAGAGCAGTTGTCAAAAAAATGGAAAAAACCCCAGATCATTATAGCTGATTGGTAGGGCCCAACCACTTCCAGGCACCTATAACTCCACTCAGTTTTATTCATGACATTTAACTTGCATTCCATTCATACTACATTTAAGAAGACAACATGATTTTTTTAAGTTAAGTTGTGTACATGTACACAGTTTTGGTAGTCTTTTAAAGCTGTAAAGTGTATATGTAAGGAGAGTCCTAATGACCCTATTACAGATTAAAAAGAAAAAACCAGAATCAGTGTTACACACAAAACAATATTCTAACACAGAAACCAATACAGTTATCAAATAATTCATTAGAGAATAAAAGTGTTATACAAAAAGAGAAATGCCGCCTTTTTATCACTTCACAGCAGCATATAAGAAGGCAACATTTAGAAAAGTGCACAGCAGAAAAAGAATTGTTTCGTTTTCTGAAAAACTTGAATTTTTCTTCAGACATCCGGCATTTGTCCAGAAACATGTTGGGTTAGGATTGCTTGTATTTTCTCCCAGAGAATGTATTCTCTTCTTGCATTAGTTCTCAGTAAGGCACTTACTCTGACATATAGGAACGATACATCAGGGCCACGATAATCGCCGCTATTGCTGGGATCACCCAGTTGGACCATGAACTAAAAGGAAGTTTTTGAAAAAGCCATTTAGGAAGTGACAATCAGCAAGTTATTTAAAAAAAAAAAAAAAAAGTCATTTCTTAAAGAAGTCCTTCCTCCCCACTCCAATGAATACTTCAAATTCAGGGCAACAGAACACCTGGATTGGCCAGTAATACTCTAGACAACTGAAAAAGTTTGTACAGTTAAGGCTTTGTTCTAGAGCTTACAAGAAGTTTGCCTTACTAGAGAAGAGTAAAACCCTAGACACATTTACAGTCATGGTGTGCTGCCCAGAATATCATTCATTCAAAAGCCATTTAAGTAGCAGCAGCACATGACACTCTAAGCACCCAAACTCCCCACCCCAGAGGGTCCTGGAAGAGTCCTCTGAGGTTTCAGCAGTAGGCAACTGTCAGCAGGATATAACTCTGGAATACCACTGAATCAAACTTTGTAAAGCTTTTTTCAACCCCCTCCCAATTCTGACAGATCTTCCTTCTTATACACAGAATCCTCTTATTTCCCCTAGATGCAGCAGTGGTAGCAAATTTTAAAAGTGAGGCATCCATGTCAGTAAGTTGGCAACAGCACTAAGAGTCTTCCCTTCCTGTGGCAGACCCCAGAAATAAAACCTGTGCAAAACAAACCATTTGGTAGATACTGACACCTGTCAATATGAGAGAAGTATCTGCCTAGTAAGCCAACACACTTGTAAAGTGGTACATAGATGCCAACTTGGACTTTACACAGAACAGAAATTTTCATGCACCACCCCGCAACATCTGAGCTTCCAGCAGGTAAAAGCAATTCAGCTTTCTAAGCTTCAGAAACACAATCATGAGGAACTTCAAGTTTGACATCAGGTGTCATACTGTACCTGGAAGTAGACTGAACAGTGGTAATAAGAGTTTCCTGGAAAGGAAAGCATAAGAAGATATTTACTTCAGGAAGACAACCCGCTCCATCTTAACTAGCCCCACAGTTTCTCAAAACTCATCAAGTGGGCCTAATTCAGAAACAACTCAGTGCTTGCATTTGGGAAGCATTTTCTCCTAATTCCTAACAGCAGTTCTGTTGTATTATAAGATAACTAGTAGCAGTTTGTACCGCCAACATTGCATCAAGTTTCTAAAACAGTATCAACAAGAAGAATTTTGCTGCAAGTTTTCTATGAAGCTAACTGCAACCTCAGGTAACATTTGAAAAGTTTCAGTCACCTAAAAGACAAAAATCCTTTACTTGACTACAATCTAATTGAAAAGACTCGGAATGATTTCACAAATATTTTTTATATCGAAACTATATAAAGAAACCCACTAATTTGCATCTACAAGGCTTACTAAACTCAGGGGTTTTAGTGTGGTGTTTCAGACTACGTAAGAATCAGTCAAATTGTTATAGCTATATTGATTTGGACTTCTTGTTCAGTTTCCATAGAAAAAGCAGCACTACAAGGTCAAATCCCACTTGGGTACGTGTGCATGATATATATGAAGACTTATTAATTTGAATAACTCTAATTGCGCATGACCCTAAGTGCATATTAAAGATCCAAGCATTAAAACTATATAAATTTAGTGGTACAAGATCCACCACTGCAAAATTACTTGCTTTGGTATCTGAACATTTGCAATAAATTTAAAGAGAGAAGGATTTCCAACGCCCTCTCAGAGGTTCAAGCATGCTACTTTTGCAAGCACCCAAATCATCCTAGATTTAAACGTGCAAATACTGTGTGTAAAAGAATATGACTCATAGATTACATCTCTGTTGCTTTTGTGAACATCTCAATGAAAAAGTAACCCCAAAGCTAAACAGCATGGAAGAACTGGCGCCCACATTATCAAGGCTAACACCTTCTGTAACATACTTGCCACATTCAGGCCCAGGGGATGGCTCCCCCCACATCAAGACAGTAACAGAAATATGGCCCAGCTCATAAAAACCTAATTTTAAACTCTACAACCCTGGACATGTGCACTGAGGGTACTTTGAACACAGTGTGAGGATAAGAAGGACATTTGAAAGCCCAAGGCCTTCTGACAGCTCCTAGAGAGACAGGGCACAGAACCCACCTAACCTGTCACATACCCACCCAAAGTATAACGCAAAATGAAACTGTCTTTCTACAGCCACACATCCTGCTGCAGAAAAGCATCCCAACTTCCTTCTGGAATGATGGAGAACAAGTGTAGTGTAGGTAGATATGTGGATACATCTGAACTCCTACCTGACTAGGCACTGGCCTAACAATATTCTAAGCACTTCAGTTTGGTAAATTCCTGTGAGCTCACTCACGGGATTATCTGCCACAACTTGCATTGGGCAGTCTGTTCTCAGTTGCATTTATCATCGCTACTCTTACAGCTTAAGTGTAAACTGCCCTGAATTTCAAAAGAAATCTGAATAGCAGATACTGTTCTTGGTGGGAAGAAGCTCAGAATTCCAATCACTATTCCATTTCTTATTTTTATTAGAGTACTAGTACCACGACTTAATAATAAAAATAGTAACTGCTAAAGTGAGCATTTCAATGCATGTATATATATATGTATATATGAAGAAAATTTTCTTTCTTTCCTTTAACTGATTCATGTCACTGGAAGATCTTACAAAAGTGATTACTTCTAAGAAACAATCTCTCAAAACAGCAAGATTAAGATCTCATTCTTACTAAGCTTAATTTAAAAATAATCTCCAATTATTTCCTAAGCATGCTGCTGTACTTGTAAGCCCAGTGCAAACATCCTCTATGAACACAGCAGCAGCAACTGTACAAATGAATCCCTGAAGCACCTTCTCCCTTAAGGGACATATGAGTTTTATGAGTTTGATAGCTGAGTGCCAACACAGATTAATTCTACTAAGAATGGAAAAAAACCAGTAGAAAATAAGTGCAATACTGCATTGATAGGACACTCAGAAGAATCTACTGAAATAGTCAAGAAGCAAACAGTAATTTCACCTTGAAAAAGGTTCACGATTGCAATTAAACTGATTTATAATACAATGAATGCCTCTGCATTCTTTATCTACTAGCGTGACTGATATATTGTTAAGCATCACATTTTTCCTCCCACAAACACTTATTACTTTAATCTGTTCAGCCAATAAACTGGTTTTTTTCTTAAACTGAACACTACAAGACCATTGACTGATTCTAGTCACCTTTTTGCTCTAGTATAATGCCATCACACTTAGTAACCTCCCAGTATGAAGCCACACAAATTAAAGAAAATAACGGTTAAGGGGAAGAATAATTTGAAGCAGTATCAACAGGTCTAAGATATTTAAAACCCGAAATATCACACTTAAACTGAATTATTTCTATTTCTGGGAGTATACCATTTATACACAGACACTCAGATGCTGTCTGTAATTCCTAAAAGAAATAATGTGGCATTTCAAGAAACACACTTACTGTTGGTTTCTGAAGCTTGGATCTATCATCCTGCAAGAAAAACAAGCAAGGGACATTTAGACAAAATCTGAAAGCATTAAAAACAAAACCAAACCCACACCATTTATCATTAAATCATTAAACCATTTATCATTAAATCATTATCATTAAATTCAGTCTGCAATTCATTCTGTTAATGTGTAAGTATTTTTCCCTAGGTAAAAACAGACTTGCAAGAGAGCAGATGTCAGTGATTGATTTTGAGCTAACGTAAACAAGATCACTTCCTTAAATAATACTTCCCAGTATGCAACGAAGAAGAGACCTGAGAACCTGAGCCTCCAACAAATTTCTTTATTCTTTGTGCCCATGTTTTTACCTTACCTTTGTCTCTAGAGAGTACATAACCTTAGCTTATACATTGATTGCAATCATATTAATTCTACTTAGTGTACTTTTATTATCAGGTAAAGTCAACTAACTGGTTGTGGTCCAATGTCCACTGGACCAAAGGTCCCAAATTCTATGGATCTTTCATAAACGCAAAGTTCTACTTGGCACAGTCACATTCATTACAAAAAGGTCCAACAGTACATAATCCTGTCAGTGCTGTATTTGTGCTTTAAACTACCAAGCTGTTTGTTTCATATCAAGTGAAAACAGGCACTTGCCAAACAAGGAAGAACTGGACTGATAGTCGGGTTAAGAACGTTAGTGGCATCAGAAATAGATGGCAAGCCTGCAAATTCGCAAATGTGCATCAGAGCTGAGTTACTTCTTATAAGGAGAAGCTACACCATCAAGACACAACCCGAGACAAACAAGATTGGGAATCTTACTGTGAAATAGGCTACTCAAGACAGTGATTTTTACCCCAAATGCAATTCAAAACATACATGAAACAAGAGGAGAAGAGGCAGGAATGGGCAGTAGAGCAGATGGGCACACTAGCAGGCTAAACCTCTAAACAGTAGTTTTCAACTATTAAGATGCAGGAGAGTTTAACTAAGGCCTAGCTGAAGGAAGCCAAGGCAACAGCGCTGTAGCTAGAAAGAAATGCTTTAAAACTTGAGACAGCAGAAAGGTGCTCATTAAAAGTATAGGAAATGGTAAGGACAGTATAGAAAAGAGGAAGTGACAGATGATCTGGTGGGAACTGATCATAAACAACCCTGACAACCACAAGTAGGGAACCATGATACAGCTAAAAACAGCAGGAGCCAGAGAAGGGAAGACCGAGCAACAAACTGGAAGTACAATGTTTATAATAACCATTTTCTAAACATACATATGAAGAGCCAGGATTGTACTTTTAGATCCAGGTGGAAGCCTGGCAGATACATATTTACAATGGTGAATGGTGAAAGCATGAAAGTGGTCATTAAGTAGTCACTCTCCATACTGGCATATGAAAAGGTCTAGACATTCTGACATACCACCTTCAGGGGTTACACAGTCTCATTATAAAGCTGACAGGGTACATCAGAAATTACACAATTCCATATTCAGTTTATTCAAGAACTAAGCTGTAAGGCAATTTAAATCACCAAAAGATGTGACCATCATTATGTTACACTAATCAAATCCCTTCACGTTGGGGGAACTATCTCGAACCTAGGTCCATCCACAAACAGCTGCAGAACTGGCATTCAACCAAATTAGCAGTTCTTCTTGATCTTAAAGTAATTACCAGACAAGTAACTGATGCAAAAACAGTACAGTAAACATAAAAGTAAGGACACTCTCAGGATATACTCACAGGATGAAGTTCCCCAACAATAAACGATTCTGACATTGTCCTTGCATCTGTGGAATGGCCAACATCTTCAAAGTTCTCAGTAGCATCTCCTCCAGCTTGCTCCCTAAGGACCTCTTCACCTCCAGGGTGCTGCAATATTTAATGAGTTTGAATTTGTTACTGAAGTACATTTCACATTCTAGAAATGAAAATCCTGCATTTTTACACTTCTAAAATTTAAAAAAAAAAAAAAGCAAAATCAGCTGCTAGACTTTTCTAGAGAAAACATAAGCTTTTCTGAATAACTAGTGAGCTTTATGTACTCTCTGAAGCCAAAACCAAGGAAGCTAAGTCTCTATTTAATATGCAAAAAAGCAATAACAGGCATTATCCGTTGCAACTAAAGCATTTAGAATGTTGTGTGGGAATCAGTCGGTATTTTAACAGCCCAACTTATTATCTGAAGTTACATTCTGTGTTTTCACTTCTTTAGGAAATGTGTATTTTTTATCCAAGCAATGCTTTATACAGCAGAAGGATAAAAGCCAAAAGCTATAAGCTGCAGCAAGAACATTCCAGGAAGATAAAAAATCTGTTCACAAGAAGCACAGTCAAGCACTGGCAAAACAAGGGGGCAAGGTGCTAAGGAACCTGACCTTCTAGTTAATCCTGATTTCAGCTGGGGGCTGGGCCAGATAATTTGTTTTGGAAAGGCCCCTTAAGTTATGGGACAAATATCAAGTAAGCCAGCTCCTTTGAAAGTGTTTAAGCACAACTGAAAGCTCATTCAAGACCCTAGAATAGCAATTTGGTTTTCACAGACTATGGAATCCCAAAACCACATTGCTGATAAAACCTCTGAGACGCAGGGAAGTCAAGTCCCAGTATCTTCTAATACCTCAATCCATCACCATTCCCTTAACATAAACCCCTGCTCTTCATTAACTTTTATTCTTCCACAGGATGCACTCTGGGGATTTTATGAAGTTCCACATTTCTATCTATCAAGTAACTCTGCCTGTATATACTGCAACATCTGTCACATCTTCTAGTCCAGTGCATTTCCTCAGCTCCAAGTTACTCATTCATGTAACAGGTAACATGCCATAAAAAAATCATCACTCAACTTTCAAGTAGGAAACTACTACATTGGGAATGATTAAGTAAACAAGTTGAAAGCACTTACTAGTACTGCCTTGGATTTGGGCAACCATGGAATAGATACTAGCACTGGACCAGTAGCAGAGGAAATAAAAGGCTTTGGAACCTCAATTCAATTCTTAATGCTTCTGACTACAGGATATAAAATTATGGAAAACAGGCAAAATATCTACTATTTAGGGTCATCTTGTGGGGAGCATAGCTGACCAAAAAGCCCATAGATTAAAGAAATGGCATAAACATTTCTACTAGTCTAGGCAATTCAGGTTAGCACTTACTTCCAATCCTCCTATTAATCTCCTATCAAACCTTCTTTTCTGACAAAAACAGTATTTGTTCATACAAATTAAGCAAACTACTACTATGAGTTTCCCACTGTACCAGAACTCCAAAACTTGAATCTTTGCATTAAAGGCAGACATTTATTTTAACAGATTAAGGAAGTTGAGGAGAAAAAAAAAAAACACACACACAAAAAAACCCAACACAACACTTTTTAAAGAGCCAAGATACCACAGCTATTAGGGTAAAGGATCCCTACCATGACTAAGCAAAAGCAAGATTAAGCAACTGATAGAGAGATTAGACGCAGCAGCTGAGCCAAAAAAGGTTAGAAGAGTACAAGGAGAGTAAAGATTATGCAAGCAACTTGCAAATATGGCATGCTCACCAAAATCCTGTCCTTGAATCCATTCTGATAAGTATTCAGGAAAAGGACTGGACTAAAGTTGAGGGATCACTCAAGTTCAATGCCTTGAAATGGCACATAATCTGAACTTGGGTCTAACCAGCACTCCCAGACATTGCTTCAACTAAATCTTCATAGACTTTCTTCAGCAATGTGGGCTTGGGTTTTTTAATACCATGCAGAAGAATTGTGCCCCCCAAAATAGAAAATTATATGTACCAACTTCAGCAGAAAAGGTGGCACAACTCCTTGGCAAACATGCTTAACAAACAAGGTATCAACAAAGCAGCAAAAGGCCCCAAAGTTAAACTACCCATAAAGCACCAGCACCATAAGCAGTATGTAAACTCATACTCATGCACTGCACTAAAACCAAACCCCACTCACATAAACACATAAAATACCAGTTACTCCAGCAAGTCATCAAGATCACATGGTTTACACTAGCTCACAAAAAAAAAATTCACCATCCAGCCAAACAAGTGAATACCTACCAATGTAACTGCATCTACATTAAAATTACTTCACCAAGTACTTTAACAAACTACCCGCAGGTTGCCAGCTACAGAATGATCATGTACCAGCTTGTGTTCCCAAATCCCTCCCTTGTGCCACTACAAAGCAATCACGTAGCTATATGGGCAGCACCGCAGAGGCACTCCAGCTTTTCTCTGCAGAACTAGTTTTTGGTCTAATTAGCAACTGATCCCTCTGTCTACAAAACCACAATATTAGTGTCAAGACAGTGACAGCAACCAATCCTCTCTACCAGCCCTCTGACTGACTATCACAGATCAGCTGAAGAGGACAAATTCACCCTGACCTCTGCCACTACAGCTGGAAAACTGGTAATTTTTTTTATGACATGAGCAAGGCTAAGTACAGAGAATCACACACAGAATTCCAAACTTAAGCCATCTCCCAGATAATGTTAATAATAACCTACCAGACACTGATGAGAGTACTTTGAAACTAAACACTTTGCTTTTAGCTGCCACCTCTGCTTAACTATATGAACTTACAAACCCTCTGTAAATAACTAGCACATAATACATGCAATTAATGAACAGAGTTCACCTCCCCTAATGAAAGAGAGCAACTGTAATGACTCACACAAAGGGTAAGAACTGACTTTTCTATCAAAAGATGAGCATCTTTCATGGTTGGATGAGTTTCCCAAAGCTTGTTTACACAAGGCCTTTGTTCACAATTCTGCCTGGTAAACAAAGCCTGCTACCAGAACTGCTACTTTAATGAAGATCCTCTGGACAGACCCTGGAATTGGAAAGCCCACAAGGCTATACAGATAGTGACTCCTAAAACAAAATCCTGGTGATAAAAGTAATTGAAGAGTTCTTGCAGATAAAACTGTGGTTCAAGGGAAATGAAAAAGCTTTTGGTGATAAATTAAGGCAGCCTAGCTCATTCCTAGGACATTCCCAATATAATAAATAACCTAAGTTACACGCATAACAGATGGCTACATAGAGCCAGCATTAGTACAGAGCACAGACTAATTCCTAACAGCAGCACATCAGAAAGTTTTAGATAGGGCAAATAAGCAGTTAATCTTGCTGCTATCATCTGGGTCAAAAGTCCATCTTACCTCATCCTGAATGCCACCTTTTCTCCCCCTTGCTACAGTCATGCAGATTCAGCCTTAACATGCAGGACAGACAGACAAATGCTTGCTTATTTTCGTGTAGTCTGAAAAGAGTCCTCCAAATTATTTCCATTATCTATTTAAGTTCCAGGACCAAAATTGTCTGCTCATGTAAAATGTCAGGAGCCCAAGTAAGAAGATCTCTCTCTGAGAGTTTATTTTTGAAAATTATCATCAGGCTTTTAGATGAAGTGCAAAAGAAATACCCAGTAGCTTGGTGCCTGTCCTGATTTCAGCTGGGATGGAGCTCCATTTTCTTCTTGGAGGCTGGTAAAGTGCTGTGCTTTGGACTCAGTATGAGAAAAATGTTGATAAGACACTGATGCTGCAGTTGTTGCTGAGTAGCACTTACCCTCATTCAAGGACTTCTTAATGTCCCATGCTCTGCCAGCAAGAAGGTGTACAATAGCCAGGAAGGAGCACAGCCAGGACAGCTGATCTGAATTGGCCAAAGGTATCCCATACCACAGAACATTATGCCCAGTAAACAAACTGGGAGGAGCTGGCTGGGAGCTGCAGCTTGCTGCTTGGCAATGGGCTGGACATGGGTTAGCATCTTTTTTTGTCTCCCTTTTTATTGCAATTACTATATTTTATTTTATTTAAGTTATTAAACTTTTTTATCTCAACACATACATTTTATCTTTTTTTCCTGATTCCCTTCCCCATCCCACCAAGGGACTGTGGGGAGCAGTGAGCAAAGGGCTGCAGGGCATTGAGGCTAAACCACAACAGTGCCCATTTTCCCACTTACAAAACAGTTACAGCTTGCAGAGTTTCGCATAAAAGTGGTAAGAAGTGCTATTTCTCAAAGCGTTATCAAATTCTCCTGCAAGCTTCATCAGAGCTTAAGGAAGCGTTAACACTGGCTTTAATCCTCCAACTGCAAGGTTCTGCAGTAACAATTGCCAGAGTTCACTGGCAGACTTCAAATGTGCCAATACAGGCATCTTTCACTGCAAGCTGATCATGCCTTTAAACATGGAAGGCATTGTGCTACTCCTCCCCAACACCATCACACTGCGTGAACGTAACTTATTGCCACATAGGGGAGAGAACATTTTTCATCCTGACACAGTAAAACAATATTTGCTTTTAGCACTTTATTTGATCAGCATTACAAAACGCATTTACTGGGAGCTGTCCATTCTTGTAAAAGTTTAGGAAAAGTGCTATGGAAGCACAAGTTCATACCTTACAGAAAAAAAAAAATTATTTACCAATATTGTTGCTGTATTCTGAGACTACCAACAACTGAAGTAACCGAAACAAAGTCTGTATTAGATTAATATTAAATGAATATCATAGTTGGTTTTCAGAACAAGAAACTCCTCTCTGGTAGAGCTGTTCCTACACACGTCAGCTTTTTTGCCTAAGGAATCCAATCAAGTTCCCACAAGAGCCTCAACACAACAGCAAGTAAACCAAGACACAGATCATCCATTTTAATAGGCCCAGCTACTCTTGTTTAGCTCATTAGATTGATGTCAAAACCTGTATAGAGGGATGACTTTATTAAAATTATGGGGAAATACAATAGAGCGTTGCCAACATACTTCGTCCATTCATCGACATTTAATGTTATTCATATATGTAATTATCTACAATACAGATATAGCCATGACATCCTGCTGTGAGTACACATGAATTTCTAGTAGCTATTTTCCTTTAAATCACATAGGACCTTATCCTGGTTTCAGCTGGGATACAGTTCATTTTCTTCTTAGTAGCCGGTACAGTACAGTGCTTTGGATTTAGCATGAGAATAATGTTGTTAATAAACTGATGTTTTGATTGCAGGCAAGTAAGTAGTGCTCACCTATGTCAAGGACTTTTCAGTGTCCCATGCTCTGCCAGTGAAGGAGCATGGGCAGGACAGCTGATCCGAACTGGCCAAAGGGATATTCCATATCACAGAATGTCATGCTCCATCCATAAACCGGGAGGAGTTGGCCATGAGCCACCAGTCACTGCTCAGGAACAGGCTGGGCATTGCTCAGCGAGTGGTGAACACGTGTAGGGTGCACCATTTGTTTCTGCTGGGTTTTATTCTTCTCTCTCTCCTTATCAATACAACTACTGTTATTACATTTACTTTATTTCAATTATTAAACTGTTCTTATATCAACCCACAAAACTGACCTTTTTCTGATTCTCCTCCCCATGCACAGGGCAAGAGGGTGAGTGAGCCACTGTATGGTACATGGGTATTCACTTGAGGTTAAACCACAAGACCTGAAGCTAAGGAAAAGGTTTCCCAAACCTTCTGCAACACAGGTCTGATTGCCTTTAATGACATATAACATGAAAGTTTCTAGTTTCAAAAATACTCTTTCTTAACAAGACCCTTCAAATAATGCATTCCAAAAGCTGAGGTCTCTCAATTTCTTCTTCTAGACTTGGAAAATCAAAGAAAATTCAGAGATGAATATTCAAGCTATGAATTTTCCCCAGTATCTGCCGCTAAAAAAACAAAAACCAAACCAAACAAACCAAAACAAAAAAAACCAACCCCCCCAAAAACAAACAAACAAAAAAAACCCAACCCAAAAAACCAAAACCAAACCCACCCCCCCCCCCCCAAAAAAAAGAGAAAACAACACTTGATTAAAAAAAGCAGTAGCTGGAATCTTCAGTAACTCCAAGGATAAGATATCAAAGCATGCAACTGCTTCCTCCTTCAAAACTTTTTCCGTAATTCCTATGATCTTTTTTAAGCCTTGTCCTTTAGGAAACCAAGCTAATATGGATCACACCATGCAATGCCTCCACTCCTACTCAGCCCTACCACTCCCAATACATACATACCACCACCCCCAGCCAATTTACTATCTAACTTCAATCAAGTGTTCACAGAGGCTGATTGCTCCCCAAAACCAAGCATGTTCCACTAAACATCTACAAGCTCCATGAAGACACAACAACTGGACAGAGGGAGTACACTCTTTAACTACTGTAGTGGAGTGAAAAGCAGAACCACACTTCCACTTATTAAGCACAAGAGCATCCAAGGTGTCTTCAAGACTGAAGCACATTAAAGTTTTCCACTTCATTATTAATAAGAAAATATTTCCATAGGTTAATGCAGTTATTGTTTTAAGAAATGGGACAGCTCAGCTTAGCTGCTGCTCCTATTTCTCCACTCCCCAGTAAACTGATACTTATGTACTACTTGGGAAGAGCATGAGTGAGGTGATGCTTTAGCAGTGCATCCTTTTTAATACTACTGGACTTAAATTTCAGTGGCCCACATATAAGTATTAAAATATGTTAAGCTTTTCTACTCATGAAAGGAACTGCATGAAATAAACCTGAATTTAACCAATAATGCTATTGAAACACCTAGCATAATCCCCACTTTGAGAAGAGTTTATTGTACCCTGGAATGAACCTGCAAGAGGCTAGCTCCAGTGTCTCCTCAGCTGTCACATGGAAATGCCTCACGGTGTCTGACAGTGCCAAAAGAATTAGCATAACAGTTGATAAGTTAATTAAGTACCAGAAGCATTGAAAAAAAAGTTTAAAAAGTGCCCTATGAAGTATCTTAATCCAAGAGTTCCATAACAAAAATCACCAACACAATGAACATTAAAATATCCAAAAATTTTCCCTAGGGCTGTAGCTTCACTTAAGATACTTTGGGTAACTATTCTCAACAAACTCATTTATTATCTCAGAATGTCTTTGAAATTTCAGCTCAAAACCAGCCATGTTCTACTGAAAGCTAGTATCAGGTTGAAGTCTGACTTAGGTGTACCAGAGCGTCTCAAGACATCCCTCAGTTGTCCAAAACCCAACTATTTAAATGCTTACAAATGGAATTCTTTCGATATGCTGCCGAATCATCAATGTCGTCCTGAAGGATGAAAATGAGATTTTCTTGGAGAAATTTACATAAGGTGGCGCTTCTTAATATTTACTAATTTTACCACATGTACTGAAGGAAGAGGCTGTGCAACTACTTAAACTCAAAAGCTCATGAGATCCTGGATTTTTTTTCAAGTGTTTTTTTCTTGTGTTGGGTTAGGTTTAGGGTTTTTCTGAGGTGTGGGTCTTTTTGTCTCTGCCTCCTCAATCTGGACAATATACAATACAATTATGTATCAATCAAAACTGATCAAGTTTCCAAAATCTAATTCAGTTTTGCAGACTACATGAAAAGTTGCATTCTTCTCCAGAGCATCTATAATTAAATTGGCCCTGACTGCATAACCATATAGAGATGTCCATAACTAATAGATGAAGACAACCAGGGGCAGAGCTAGATGAAAAATAATGAAGGAAGAATCAGTAGATCAGTTTCACAATCTGCCTTGCTGAAAAGCCAAACAATTTGCACTGACACACTGCTTAAGAGTGAAATACTACCTGTGTCAACACTGCCTTTGAAGAATTGCTTGTCAACCCTCCTTTGCAAAATGCTCAATTTCTCCTTTGAATTGCAAGTGTTTACAAGCACAAAAATCAAGATGGGGCTACAGAACTACTGACGCTTGAAATCCGTCACGTCTCTACCCATCTAAACTATATTCTCGATGAAATTAACGTAAGTCTACCATATGCTTTTTAACTGGATGCTAGGTTGCCTTTAGGAAGAATTTCTTCACAGAAAGAGTGATTAGACATTGGAATGGGCTGCCCAGGGAGGTGACGGAGTCACTGTCCCCGATAGTTTTAAGGAAAGACTGGATGTGGCACTTACTACCATGGTCTAGTTGATACACTGGTGTTTGGTCAAAGGCTGGATGACATCTCAGAGGTCTTTTCCAACTTAATTGATCCTGTGACTCTATCTTTGCAGACTGGAAATAGAATAGGGAGCAAGGGAGAAAACTCAAAATATTTAAATCCCAGCTCCATTCAATTACTGAAAAAAAAAAAAATCCATGGTAGTTTTCTCTCTGCATCTCCACAGAACAATGTTTTAATCCAGTAACTAAAATGCTTCTTTATTAACCATGACTATCAGTGATTACACCAACTGCTCACTGACAGTCAGAGATCAAAAACATCAACCACTAACTGGGGAAGGAAAAAGCCCAACAAAACATAACCAAAGGAATTGAACTTGACTCTAGTGCTCTATACCAGAGTTTGAACTGGTGCAGCTTTGCAGCACCACGCTGCATCCCTGCACGGAGCAGATTAGGGCAGCAGTGAGAGCCACTCTGATTTTCTGATCCTGGCTGTCTGTGTATAATGCCATGTCTGCCATGTCCTGCAAAAAAAGACCACCCAGGTCTTAAGGCCACCCAGGATGTACTTATTTGGCAGACATGAACACAAGCCACTGTGACCAAGAGGCTTTAACAAGGACTGGATATGAGGAAGAATTTTTTTACAGTGACAGTAGTGAGGCACTGGCGCAGGTTGCCCAGAGAAGTTGTGAATGCCCCATCCCTGGAGGTGATCAAGGACAGGTGCTGGAAGAAACCCAGTCTAGTGGAAGGTGTCTCTGCCCTTGGCAGGGGGGCTGGAATGAGATGAGCTTTGACGTCTCTTCCAATCCAAACAATTTTGTGATTCTGTGACTATTACAGTAATCCCAAGACCTGTGATATTCTGCAGGTTGTGATACTTTCCTTCCACTTTGTGAAGTTTCTTTCCTGTTCCAGTACAACACACGCTACAATAGTGTGAAGAGTTGCTGACCTTTCAGTAAACAAGATAATATGGCTCTAGCTCCCAAATGAGTCTTCACTTTTAATTCTGTTTTCAGCTGACACACTAAAGCAAGAAGCAGATGGATTCAACCCCACTCTTGGTACCCAAAATTCATACAGCCAGCCCGTCTATCTGAGCCCTCAACACTGACTCCAGTTTTTTCTCCTTGTCCTCATTTACTGGAAAGTCAAATTCCAAGGCCGAAAGTTTCAGGCAGGCGAGGGCAGACAGCGGATGACACGGTAGCGTGGCCGGCACGCTCGGCACTCGCGGGTTTCTCCTGCCCGAGAGGCGCCCGAAGCTCGGGCCCGCCCGGGGCCGCCCCGCGGCTCTTCCTCCAGGGCGCTATCGCGGCACTGAGGGCGGCTCCCGCCGTGCCGCACCCGCGGGCCGGGGCAGGCGGACGGGAGCCCGCCAGGGGTACAGCGCGGGGAGCCGAGGAGCCGCCGGCGAGCCCACCCCGCCCCGCGGGCCTCCGGTGCCCTCAGCGTCCCGGCAACGCGGGCACCCACCTCGTCCAGGAACTTGGTGACATCGTAGATGCGGTTGTGGATGATGATCCAGGTGCTCTGGCTGTTGTTGTGCTTCTGCACCTCCTCCAGGCGGTAGTAACGGCCCCGCCACGGCTCCTTCCCGGTCTCGCTGGAGCCCACCATGTCCTGTGCTGTGCTGTGCTGTGCTGTCCCGCACCACACGCACCACAGGTAGCGATCCCGCACGCCGCCGGAGCCCTGCCGCAGGCCGTATCACCGCCCGCCGCCGCCCCGCCCCTCCCGCCCAGCCAGCCTCTCATTGGCGAAGGGAAATGCCACTCAAAGCAGACGGGCAGGCTGGTGGCGGCCGTGGCGGCCGGGGGCGGGACTTTGCCGTCGTGCCCCGCCCCCTCTAGCCGCCACTCCGCCCTCACACGTGACCGGGGCTGGAGGGCGGGGCGGGGGCGGTGCCAGGACAGCCCGTGCAGAGCTCGGTCAGGCCGCCGTGGGTGCCGGGCTCCGGAGCTGCAGCTTTTCTATTGCCCCCTTCTGTAGTGGTCACCCCAGCGTTCGCCACCTTTGGCAGCGGCGGGCTGCGGGGCTGTCGGTGTGCGCGGCGAGGAGCGAATATCTTAGTTGCAATGGAGAACCACACTGGAATGGTTTGGGTTGGAAGGGACCTTCTAGATCATCTAATTCCAATTCCCCTGCCATGGGGACCGCTAGATAAGGTTGTTCAAAGTCCGATCCAGCCTGGCCTTGAACACTTCCAATACAAGAAAGATAAGGAACTGCTGGACAGTGTACAGTACAGGGCCACTAAGATGTTCAGGAGTCTACAGCACTTTTTATGAGGAGAGACTCAGGGAGCTGTAAGACTCTTCAGTGAAACAGGACGAGGAGCAGTGTCCATGAACTAAAAACCAAGTTTCACCTTAATATGAGGAAGACCTTTACAGTGAGAGTGGCAGAGATGGGCTGCCCAGGGAGGTCGTGGAGTCTCCCTCTCTGGAGACATTGAAAACCGAGCTGTGCGCGTTCCTGTGAAGCCTGCTCCAGTTGACCGTGCTTTGGCGAGGGGGTTGGACTGGGTGATCTCCAGAGGTCCCTTCCAACCCTAAAAATGTGTGATTCTGTGATTCAGGCTCCCTGGGCAGCCTGTTCCAGTGCCTCACCACCCTCGCAGTAAAGATTTTCTTCCTCACATCCAAGCCGAATTATCCTCGTGCCGCTGTGGTAAAGCCGGCTGGCGCCCCGGCTCGGCGAAGAGCTGCCTGTGCCCGGGTAAAGCGCCTTCGCCACGGGCACAGGTAGCGCCGAGCGCGGGCTGAGTTACACCCAGACACAACGCGGCGGTGCCGTGGCTCTGGCCGGCGCTGTGACCGCCCGAGCACGCTGCCCTCTCCCGCCGGTGTCCCAGCAGGCAGGCGCTGCCCGGGAAGTCGCACACCCTCGCTGATCCCGGCAGGCGGCAGTGCCCGAAGGCGGGAGGCGCGCGGCTGCCGCTTTTCCCGCGCAGCCCGTGAGGTGATCCCGGCGGGAGCACCCCTGCCACAGGTGCGCCCTCACAGCTCCTCAAAACTCCCCGGCTGTCGCAGGAGTCCCTCGCCCTGCCTTGGGAGAGTTTTCTCGCGGAGCTTGGAGCGAGGCTTCCCTGCGACACCGCCCTGCTTCGCTGCCAGATGGGCTGGGGCACAGGCAGCAGCGCCTTCCCCTTCTCTCGGTGAGGCTCTGTCACCGATTCATCATTCTGTTTCCCTTCAGTTTTGTCTGAGGTAAAATATGTTTCCTTCGCTTTGGTCTTAGATGTGTTCGATGGCTTTGTCTGTATTTCAGGCTAGCATGGGTCCCCACATCGCCATGGCACGTCCATACACAGCTTGGGTCCCTCAGCAGCAATAGCCCCATGGACATGCTCAGGCGTGATTATAGGATGGATTTGGGGTTCTTTCGTAGCATAAAACTTACCCAGCGCGACCTCTCACCCTTCCTCAGAGCTGGTGCTTAACTTGTGCACCCTGAGCCTGAGTGCAGCACAGCTGCATACTTCACTGAATGCCACCACCATCTTCAGATCCTCCCTCAACTTTTCAGTCAGCCTGACAGTAGGAGTAGCTGCTCTCCTTCAGATTGGTGTTATTCCCAGCTTCAGTAAGGAAGCTCTTCATTCCGACTTCCAGATTGTTACTGAAAATTGCAAAATTTGCTGCCAAGCTCTGGGATTTAGTTGCCTGTTCTGACAGAAAAAGCAATGATAGCCATTCCCTGACTGATGTTCTGTTCAGCTTAGCAGGAGCTCAGCGATGGTTTCAAGTTCACGTGCTGTGATTACTGACATGTAAATGTGTGATTTCTCCCGCACGTGTAAAGGCCTCTTGCATAGGGGGCGGTTGTGTTTATTTCCGATGATTTATAACCAGTAGTTCTTTCTCAACTGGCAGTTCTGTGTTAACTGCTACTTTTCTCTTTATCCTCTCCCCCGGAGGGAGAAGCCTTTTGCAAAAACTGTCCCATTAGCTTTTAAGATGTCTGGGAAGATTTAACCTAAGCTTAATACAGCAAGTGGTTCCCACAGGGGAGTCGTCCTCAAACAGCAAGCAGGGCACTGGAGCGTTGCAGCATGTATTTTACAACATCTCTGCCATAAAAATCCCCAATAAACATTATGAAAGGTGAGGACTCAGTTTTCTTTTCCATGGTTGCATAAGGACAAGATTTTTTCTCATTTGTTTAAAATGGTCCTTTCCCTTGAGCTGTAGCTTTTGGAATTCTCTGATGAAATGATAGTCTTGGCTGGCATTTAAAAAAACCCCTACTTTTCATGATTGCTGAAAAAAATTGAAATGTGTTTCCTTCAAGGGTAAGAAACAAGGAAACATTATTTTCTTTTAAATTACAGTTATAAAACACTCACCTTGTGATTTTTCTAGGATATGACTGAGGTTAATTTGTTTAAAGTGTTACTCTGCAAAGAAAGCAAAGCAAAATCAGAACAGCAAAGTTACCTTTGACATTGTCCCTCAAAATATGCTTCCAGTTCATAATTGTTTTATAACAATTTACAAAGTTGCTTTTCAGGTGAATACGTGGTGAGTTCATCAAATTTGGGATCAAAATATTTATTGCTGTCCTCACTGCGCTGGTGAGACCATTCTCCAAAATTGTTTTAGAGTTTGGAGAGGGGAAAAATATAAAACCAGCTTTTTCTGATGTGCACTGTTTGTTCCTGGCTTTCTAACTGCTTGACTTTCTTTTGAACTGCTTTGATTGGAGACTTGCTACAGTTAAAAGGTGTGTTTTTCTTCAAATAATGAAGTGTTTGATTTTTTTTTTTTTTTTGGTCCTAAACCTTCTAACTCGTTACACTGAGCCTGGCCTGTGCTGCAAAGCAAAGGAGCACAAAACAGGCACCCAACAAGATGGGTAGTAATTCTTGTTATACCCATTCACATGTAATTTGTTAGTACAGCATCAAAGAATCATATTCTTAGTCTGAAATTCTGGTTCTTTGGCTTCTTTTTGGTGGTTATTAGGAAGTTCCAAAAATGACAGAGTTTCAGCACATTGTTCAGTTGATATGGCAGTGAACATACATGTGCTCTGTACTCATTTGTCCTTGTCTTTGCTCTGAATATTTTGGCTCTTGCAAATAATTTTTTTTTTCAAGTACAATGCATTACATATAGAGAAAGGATATTTAGCTGTTTTAGCTGACCAAATTATGTTGTATTTTCTATAGATTCTTAATCAAAAGATAATCGATTATTCATTTACCTAATAGCGTATACTTAGAAAGGTCTGTAAACAAATATCTGCCTTATAAAAATAAATTAATTTTTTTTTATTTTAAGATCCAGGTACTGCTTTGGGGCGATCAACAACATACCATGAATAGCACCAGACACCAGTCTCTGTTCTTTGTCAGTCTGCCGGAGCTGCAAAAACTCTGCGCTGCTACAGTAACACTGAGTTCTCAGATACCAGAAATTGAGTCAAGGAGTACGCAGATAAAGACTTGCAGGTAAAGAGTTTTGAGGGCTATTATTTCCAGAAGCTGCTAGTAGTTGTTATTCAAATATTTTATTAGCAGTACTAGAATTAACTGTGATAAAATCAGCAAAATTCTTATCAGTGGCAAACAGCACAAAATTGTTTAAAATAGGGGTTTTTTTCCTTGGGCAGGGGACTTGATGGCTATTGGGGAACAAAAATTAATTTCTGTTATGTTTTAAATTTCATAGGCTAAAACCAACAAATCGACGTACTTCAAATTAATGAATGGTTAAAATTAATGTGTGTTTACCTGCAAAGCTGGAATGTTTCATGCGGGTTGAGACTAAGTGAAAAGACTGTTTGGAAAGCAGATGTATGCTCCTTAGCATTCACCAACCATTATGTTATTCCATTTAAAAGAAAAGGGGGGAAATGAGAAATTCTGCCAAAAAGAACACTTTTGGAGAGCTCCATTCATGTGCCAAGGCCTGTAGTCTTTGTCTTAGGCCACTGTGGGTTGTCTTGTGCAAGTAACTTGGACTAATCCAATTTATTATACTGAACCAATGGAAACTGATTAGAAGTGGGATGTATTGTTTTTGCAGAAGGTGAGAAAAATAAACTTATGCTGTGAAAATAAAACATTTTGTAATTTCTTTCTCACCTTTTTTATAGACAGTTATTATTCCTGTATCAAGAGATCCTTTCTGCACCTGTTATCGGGACACTGACTCAAATTTCGGTTGTGATGGCGGTCAGTATCACTGTGTAAATGAGTATCTGTAGTTACAGACTGTTGCATAGTGCACCTCACTCAAAAGAGAGAAGCAGCACTATGTTTTATTGAGGTAAAATAATAATTTGACAGAGTTTGATGGGTCTGATGGAATTTAGCAAAGTTTCAACAGAGGTCTGACAAGGTTTCGGAAGTTTAATGCCAAGGTTTGCCTTAATAATTATGCATGGAAGAAACATGAAAACTAAGTTAGAATGACTCAGAGAGAGACCAGAAGTGGAAAGAGTAAAGAGGGCCCTCCTGTGGAGACATGAGGTTCAGAGTGGATCCCTTTTTGGTATTCTTTTTTTGGAGCCTACGTGTGGCTGCATCCAATCGTTTTCTCAGACTTGGTCAACAGTTCATGCCTAATGGAATTATCCCTACAATGTTTATAGTATGTGAATAGTTGCAGGGATTAGTAATTCTCCATAGCATGAATTCAGCATGCTTTTGGTCACTTACTGCAGATCGCAGGTAAGGGGTCTCTCAACCTTTTGTAAGGAAGGATGTCCTAATTTCCAGTATGGAATCTCTAAACTTGAGAGGAGTCCCTGCTCAAACAGAGTCACCTGCCATGCAGGCCAGCTGCCGTAAAGTCTGGCATTCAGGGAGTGCTCAGTTTGGGCCCATCCTGATATTAATATTTAAATGGTGAATTAGTTGGCTCCTAGTCAGTAGAATAGACAAGACAGATGTCTTTTATATAGCATTGATAGCTCTTTCTGTACTTTGGTTATCATGTACTTTCGGGTTTCGCAAACAGCTTTTGTAATATTTTTCAAGATACCTTCGGTCCCTTGTACATGAGCCAGGGACTTTCCAGCTTGCAAGTTCATCCCAGGGATGTGAGGCCTGTTGCTTCTTGGTCATTCTGAACCAAAATATGGCTAGGGGTCAATTGTATTTATCACACATACGTGTTATGTTTCTCTAAGAAGTGTTTCGTTTGAGGATCAAGGATAAGTAAAAATACCTCATTTAAAGCAAACTCTTTTTTTGTGCATTAGTGATGTAGAAGGACAACTTAAGTCCTCTACTGCTTTGATGAATGGCCTTTTCAGACGGTGAACCAATCTGTGGAATGAAGTAGAATCAATTGGTAAAGTGCCACCCAATTCACAATGAGAGAACCAGGTGCAGCATTCTGCAGCTTTGTTTTGGGCAGTCTTTGGCTTGCTTGACTTGCTTATTAATGTATCTCTAGCTAGAAATAAGACTACACTATGACAAATGCTGAGCTAATTTTAGTTTTCTCATTTAAAACACAGGATAAAGTGTTTGCTTAACTATTCACTTGCATGCTTTTCAAAGGCAAAGTCACTGTTGTACCAGAATCTAATTTACAATTTGC
This sequence comes from Falcunculus frontatus, assembly GCA_013398115.1. NCBI lineage: Eukaryota > Metazoa > Chordata > Aves > Passeriformes > Falcunculus > Falcunculus frontatus. The sequence continues at coordinate 4,210,837 of VZRV01002758.1, read as the reverse complement.
TAAAATACCTCTTAATACCAGACACTTGTTTTATTTTTTTATTGTTACTTTTAGATACCATTTTACGAATCAGGAATATGTCAAGCCTATGTAGAGAGACAAGGAGCTACTGTAAGTGCTGAAATATGACACAGTTCACTGTTACACTTGTCTGCAATTGCTGTTGGCAGAGATGAGTATTTTTCATAGGCCATGCAGTTTGCACTACAGAAGCCAAGTTTCAGGGTGAATAAGTCTGCCTCATAGACAAAATGTGTCCTGTGAATTGTGGTATGGTAAGTATACTTTGCCAGAGTCAAAAGTTTTAAGAAGTTTGTGAACAATTTCCCTAGATTTCTCTGCTGCAGTGGCATCCTGCTCAGACACATTGGGGATTGACCTCGAGACAACCTTTGGGCCAAAGAACTGCAGCTCTCCTGCTGGTGTTATCCCCCTCCTCCAGTGGGAATGTTCAGGCAGCTGAATTGTCTCCCCATTCACCTGTGGGTTTACCCAGCCAGTACAGGACAGCCTCAGGGAAACAAAACAAAAGCACGGAGAAGAAATTGAACCCCTGAGCTTAACAGCTGATATATTTTTAGACCATTATGCACATGATTTACTCTCTTCTAGTATGGAACATCTGTGAGGTTTATGAATGTGTATGTGGAGGCACTAAAATTGCTGAGTCAAAAGACTGATTGTAACCAAAGCCAGTAGCTCTTATAATTCATTTGCACAGCCATTTGGGTGTATTTTAATTTGTTCCAAGAAGTGCAAATGCATATGCAGATTAGTAAGACACACACTGTTCAAATTTGCTTACCTTACAGAACTACTTTACGTTGATATGTGTAAGTGACCTGTCATTGTTAAGTTTTCCAACACCAGCACATTGGTAGTACCAAGAAGTTCCTTACAGGATTCATTAGAAACATCTCTCTAGAGGTGTATTACTTAACTATTTTTAACCTACAAGTAATTAGTTTCTTGACTAGTGCTGATGGTCAAGAGAAAGCTCTGCAGGACAGGCAGGCAAGTAGAGCTGTTGGGTGAGCAAATCTACATTTATCTGTTGTGATTGCCAGAAAATATCTCTGGTCTTGAGTCTGACAGCAGATGTAATGTCAGCTTTGGATGTTGTGCCTGTTGTCTGGAAGGAGTTGCATATCTAGTAAAGTACTCCAGGGAGTTCAATTAATCATTTCCCCAAGTCTATTACCAGCCCTGTTAAAACATTCTAGGAACTGTTGTGCACCTCACCTTGATGATGCGTGAAATCTAAATGTCTACATCAAATACTGTGCTAACCTCCTCTTGTAGCTAAGTAGATGAAAGCTAAAGATGTGTGCCATATCCTAGGATTTGGCTCCAAGATGCAGTAGCAGTATATTTGCTGAAATTTTGACTGAGGCCTTTAAAAAAATCTGTTAAATTATAAAAAATGTATGTTTCTTTTTGTCACTGTTGTTAGCTGGAAGCACCGCAAACAGTTACTCCAGCCCTTCTCCAAACCTGTCTCTCCTACACACTTACAGCTCGACTTGCACCCAGATGGAACAAGGCTGGTCATCTCTTGGTACAAGGTATTTGACTCACTTGGGTCAGGGATCAAGCATTTAGTTTTCAGTTCTTTATTGTTGCATTTATTTCCCATCATTTAAATTCCGTAATTATTTCATGTATTATAATAACTTGTTTCATTCCTTTATCCTATTCCTTTTTTTCTTTATTTGCACTTTTATTGTTTTGTTATCTAAGTTCAATGACTCAAGTTAATATTTTGAATGGACGTGCTATTCACCTTTTCATCTTCTTCCTGATTTTTGTAATAGATCAAATAACTATGTCAACTGAATGCAGAATACCAGTTGAATAATTTCCAAACCAAATATTGTTGGACAGTGAATGTCTTCTAAAAATTTGGCCCGTTTTTCAGATTCATGCTTTCAGCATTGGCACTTCTGCACATGGTTTGCAGGCTCTTCTAAACAGAAGTGGTTTTCTGTCAGACCCGTTCCTTCTACCAAGCTCTGTCTTTTTTGGATCGTAGTTGCTTTGCCTGACATCTCTCTGCTAACTCTTGTGTAGTATAAATGTGAATTACCAAAGTATGGAAAACCAGATGTACTTCAGGTACTGCAGTGTGCTCCTATGAAGTAGAGCAATTGTATACATAATTTCAAATATACTCAGAGAAAAGTGTGCATGTTTTCTTATTTCCAGCCACAATAACAACAGTATCCTGTTCTCAGTATCTTTAAAATATATGGGTCTCAGAATGAAATCAGCTGATTCAGGAGTAGCAGCTGGAAGTAGAGGGCTAGGAGGAAAAAGTGATGTATAGATTGCTGCCCACTAATATATTTTTACATATCTTTCTTTCTTACAGATGTTAATGAATCAGTGAAAAGTTAATTGATTGAGGGGATTTTCTCTCCCTAGAAGGAACACACCTTTCAGCATTTGTGACAGACACAAAAAAACCCTCTTGTGATTTCTGCTTTTCTTTCTTTTTGCATAAAGACTTTAGACATATGGTTTAGAAAATAATATCTGTCTATTCTATTTATTAAGGGAAAGACTTTTTGTCTCATTCAGGAAGGCAAAATGCTGTTGGTAAGTACAATATTCTGTTAATGGTAAAGTTGAGAGAGCAAGGTAAAGTTAAATACTTTCATACTGCCACAATCTTGGTATTACCAGCACAGTATCTTTGGTTTTCATTCTGAAATAACTTCTGTCAAAATACACTTGGCGGCAGGCGATGTTCTGTCTGTAATAGTTGTCAGCTCAACTGAACCTTTGAAAAATTACCCACAAAGAAGATAATTTTTGTATTATTAATTTACAGCCTTAGATTGACATTTGCCATTTTAAAGTTATAATTATTGCAATTAAATGCACGTGCCTCAAATTATGAGTCTTGCAAATGATGAGGAAGTTCCATATAATAGATAGAAAACAAGCTTCAGTGACTGTCCAGTGTACACTATGTTTGCTGTTCACAAAAGTGAAGTCACAAAGCATGCTGTTTAGCTACTGCAAAAATTACAAAGTAATATTTTTATTCCAGTAGAAAAGTTAATGATTACATTTGGGGGTATTGGAGCCTAAATTTGTAGCAGAGATATATTGAGGAACTCAGAGCTGAGTGAAACTTCTGGAGGTGTGTCTGTAAATGCTTGCCTTGCTCATTTAGTCTTTCCTATTGACAGCTCCTGGATGGAAAATACTGGGCTGAACAACTCAGTGCAGCAAATGGTTATATGAACTACATTTGCTTTGAAAATAGGTGTTTGTGTATCAAGGATACGAATATCAAGTGCACAGTTGCACAGCCAGCCTTGAGTTTCTGAGTTACTGTGTGACAGTAATTCATTATTATTTTTATTTTTCACAGTTTTTCATTTCCATGCTGAGAGAGTCTAGCCTTTTGATTTTCAAACGCAGCATTTTGACTAACAATTACCTTAAATAAATATTTGGGTTAGCTTTCTGTGTAAGAGATGGGCTGTAATTCAAAACAGGGTGTTGTGCTTTTTTTTTCAATGTAGTTATAGACCTCAGTGTGTCAGAGAGACAGCTTTGCATCAGTGTGGAGCCTTGCTCAATTCGGCTGCCACCCCCCAAGGTATTAGCCAGTTACATTTTCTATGACTGTGTTTGTTTTATTAATCTTTATCTTCTCTTCTGTTAGGTGACTCACAGTTAGTGTGATGGGGATAGAAGTGCTTATTTCTGATTGCGTTGAGACATTAACCATATTCGTTGACTATCTGCACAGGTTATAAAAGCATAACATCCATATTGTATCTATATTAATGGGTTCTAGCAAGCATTGTAAAATTGAGATTCAAGGCTAAGAGAGCTTTCAAAAATGCGAACAGAATATAGAAGTGAAGTGTCTTTGTGACTCTGGATTTCCTTCTAGCAGTGTTTTCTAGAAAGCTTTCAGTCACACTACAGTACATAGACAGTTTTGAGTAACAACAGTGCAACTACAGGTGAATTGTCAGCACAACGATCAAAGTCCCTTTATATGGTTATTATGGAGTCTGCTTAATTTCTATGCAGCTTCCAAAATACTGGAGCAGCCAGGCCTATGCTGCTTGTAAGCATAATTAATACATTGTTAAAGAAATCACGGTTGAGGTTGAAAAGTTATCAGCCTTCTTGACAGCCATGTCACCTGTGGTGAATATCTCCATACAAGCAGGGCACATTTCTCAAGTTTGCTGGTTTCTTCCAAAATAAATATTTCTGATCCAAACTCTTCTTTGTTGGAATAGAAGAATAGGATTCCTTCTGACACCTGCTCGGGACATCATAAATATTAAAGCTATCTATAAGAAGCCAGTTCCTAAATGATGCAGACCAAGGATGGAAAAAATCATGGTGTATCTTTATTATCAGTTTCACCCTTTCAATACTTTCCTAAAACAGAAACAGAAAGATTTTCTTGTCTTGTGAATAAATGAAAACCCTATTAGACCACAGAAAGGTAAAATGTTTCTCAAATCTCAGTCTTTGATTGTCCCCTACAGTCAAATTCTGACATTGTGAAAAAGTGTGGTATATTTTGACTTCTCAGAGGATGAAACTGCATGTCCCATTAATTCTGTTCCTTGGATATTTGCACATGCTTAGGAAAAGTGACACCCACAGTTACTAGAATGTCAAGCATGGGTTTCTGATTTGAATTTTAAAAGATATACGTGGAATTCTCAAACTGAGAGCTGTCTCAGTTTGAGAAATACTTTCTATACTCTTATTTCGAACAAAGTTTGCATCTCAGTGATTTCAATAAACTTTAAACCTTGTACTTGCATGGCTTGTGGAAGTGTAGGCTCTAGCATAAGATAGTGTGGAATTTGGTGACGGGAATGTCTTCTGAAATAATCAGTCTGTGAGAGCTGATGAAAGAACAGTAATATATTAAGTTTCAGTTGTGATATTGTGATGTTTCAGTTGTGTATTGTGATACACAATTACTTTTGAAAATGTTAAATTTGTACTGCTGTAGAATTACTTGCAAATAAACTTTCTTTTCTGTTTTAAGCTGGGAGATTTTGATATTTCAGCAAACACTGTAAAGCTGTTTGACAGCAATGAAAATACAGTTATTCAGCAACATTCCATATTAAGTAACTGGTGTTATGTTTTGCCAAGGTAGGAACCTGTTCACATTTCAGCAGAAATAAACATTTCTCAGAATGTTTGCCCTACAAATTGTGGATTTGATACTAGTGATAAGAATACTTCTGTTTTATAGTGTGGTTTATATTCAGTAATCTTTTTGTTTGTTTGTTTTTATTATCTCGTTGTTACGGAAAATAAGAAAAATTAATCAACAAATCATAAATTACACATTTAAATACTATTTGTGCTACTTACATGGTATGCAAAAGCATCAGTTTTTCTCAAATACAATTTTAGCAGAAAGTTAATTTAAAGAAAAGGTATTTCCATGTTTGCCATGAACTACCTCTGGTTTTACCTATGATTTTTCATCATTAAATATGAGAGAAGTAATGATGATATTTGGTTTTGTTCTACATTCACTGCTAGCAAGTATTGAAGAGAAATTGCACTTGTAGGTATCAAGCTCTTTTCCATACTTCAGGAAATATTGCTATTGTTATGTCGTAAACTTATGAGCTAAAGATATTAGTCCTCAAAACATAAAAATAATCTCTAAATACTTTGAATACCAAAAATAAGATTTTTTTTTTCCAAAAGAGCAGTATATTATCAGCTGGATTTTATGACACCTTTTCTTAGCATCCCTTCTTTACCTGTGCACAGCATGAAAATGGGTCAGATCATAAACATCAGCCACATAATTCCTCCAGAATCTCCTTTCCATTCATATAAGGATTTTCAGATGCACTGGAAGAGTCTGGTAAGAAACACATACCTTTAATTTTTCCCTCCCTTTTTGGTGCCTGTTGAGTTTGTCCTTGTAATATCTGTTTGTATTTGTTTTATCTAAGTATGGATATATTCTTCCTGAGGATCTTGAAGAGACAAAAATATACTTGAGTGTTTACTTCAAACCAATAGGGGAAAGGTTCTTCACGTATCCTTTCAGAATGTATTTGTTACGTTTCCTCTCCTGCACATCTAGCAAAGCTATGCTTTTCATTTTTCAAAGTGGCACATTTTCTTCTTTCATAATTTCATAGAAGCCAGTAGAGAAGTGTTTCACCAGACAAATTGAAACAAAATGTTTGGTCAAGTCCGTGTCCCAGTACTGAATAGTAGGAAGTCAAATAGAACAATTTGCTTCACGGCTTCCATAAACATGATAATGCCACTCTAAATGCTGATATAGAAGAAAGAGTTAAATTCCTGTAAAAATGTGACCCACATAGATTTCTTTTAAAGAGAATTTTCCTTCCTGAAAAGAATAGTCTAAGGATTACCTTTACTGAGTAATCTTTGCTATCATAGGTTAGTGTGATGTAACTGTGTTGAAGTCCTGTAACTTTATAACCTTCAGGCCCTTAAGGAACTAAGTGCTTTTGTTCACCTTTGAAAAAAAGCTTTAGACATGTTCATGGTTTCCTCTCAATGAAGATGGTTAATAATTATAGACTTGTAAAGAAACTTGTTATGTATCCCTGAACACTTATTCAGGTACCCTTTAAGTTGCATTCGAAGTCAGCCAGTGCAGTATTTCCCTAGAACAGATGCAGAAAGTGTAGTGAACTCTTTTCTTTCTGACATGAAGAGCAATTTTTCACAACTGTGTGGATTTCCAGTAAAGATAACAAGTAAAGCACTTTATGCTACAAAGGAGCTCTCCAAGGCTTCAGTGCATGTAAGGCTTTTCTATAAACGTATTTATGGCGCTTACTTTTTCATGGTATGAAGTGGTCTTTATCATATTCAGAGCACAGCAAGAGCATATAACTGTGCTTTTCACAACAAACTATCAATCCTGTAACTTTTAATTTGTGTGTAAGTAAAAACTACAGTATTTGCCATTGTAAAATTATTAACATTATAAATACATTAAAAAATGGACTTGGTGTTAATTAGTTGCTGTCAGTATTTTTAATTCTATAGAATTTTTTTTTACAGGTGGATATCCAGAACTTTCTCAAATCTCTTCCATAATAATAAAAACAACAGTAATTATAACAACAATAACAGTAAGATTATCACTGTTGTTACTATTACAAGGGCATATAATAACAGGACAGGGAGGAATGGCTTTAAACTGACAGAGGGTAGATTTAGATTTAGATATTAGGAAGAAATTTTTGCTGTGAGTGTGGTCAGGCACTGGAACAGGTTGCCCATAGAAGTTGTGGATTCCCCATCCCTGGAATTGTTCAAGGCTAGGCTGGATGGGGCTCTGAGCAACCTGGTCTAGTGAAAGTTGTTCATGCCCATGGCAGTGGGTCTCGAACTAGATGATCTCTCAGGTCCCTTCCAACCCAAACCATTCATGATTCTATTATTATTATTATTACTCTTACTCTTATTATTATTATTACTCTTACTCTTATTATTATTATTACTCTTACTCTTATTATTATTATTACTCTTACTCTTATTATTATTATTACTACTACTACTACTATTACTATTATTATTACTACAATTTATTTTAAAATGAAAAGAGAACTGTGTGAATATAAGCATTTTAAAATGCTCGAGCTGTAAGATTTACTCCATGTCTGGTGATGGAAAGCAGGCAAGCAATCAAAACTCCTTTAATTTGAGGTTATGACAAAGGCTGAGACTCAAATTTCTTCCGTAGTAGTGTGTGAAAGAAGAAATGAAGTAATTAATTCTGAACAAAGAACAGTGACGGAAGTTGCAGAGGTTCTAAAATACTATAATCCTCTTTCAGAAGGCAGTTCCTGTTTATGTCTCTCCAGTGATCAAAGCTAGAATGGGTTCTCTGTGTCATCTGCAGTTTTTATAGACATCCAAACTGTCTTTTGCTCAGAATACAGATGCTCTTAGAAGTCTTCTGAGATGAGGAGCCCTGTCAGTCAAACCCTCTGCAGACCCCCTCAAAAGGGGTTGACATTATCCGGTTGGAAAGCACTAAACCAAGATAATTATTGTAATTTAAGTCTTTCCTTCTGAGAAATACGATATTCTAGCATAGTTTGTAAACAAAGAACTGGGGGAGGATTAGAAAAACCACCCTTAATTTACAGTGACAACTAAATATTGTTTAAAAATATAGTCATTGTAATTCAAAACATGGAAATTTCTGCTCAGATATTGTGGTGTGTATTGGGTTGATATCATATAGTGATGCATTAGGTGGCACTATCAGATCTTTAAATCCAGTTTATTCAATTTAGCAGCTCTTGTTGTGTTGCAGGAAGTAAAACCTAAGCATACGAAATTGGACGGTGAGATGGTTTGTATAGTATCTCTAACGCAGGCTCCTCCAAGGAAACATACTTTGCCTAGAATTCCTTCACCATGCAGTACGGAAAACAGCCACTGGATGGAGCGTTTGATCAAAGAGCCAGGAACACACAGTTTTTCGAGTAGCAGTAAGAGTACGGGAGGGGTTAGCATTGAAGCAACAGAGAAATCAATGAGCAATAAGCAAATACCAGGAGTACCAGAGTTACCAACTGCAAAGTCTTTAGGAACACCTGTAAACTCAGCCTTTGAATCCACGCCCCCAAAAGTCAGCAAAATTATACCAATTTTCAAAGGAAAGTTGATGCAAATGAATGGAAAGATCGCAAATCAAACAGACAGGAAGAAAAAGGAAAATGCTGAAAGGCTTTCACCAATAAAAAGTGTGGGTGTTTCATCTTCTGTGCTGTCTGTGCACAAGTCCAGCATAACTCAGGTTTTCAAACACATTCAGAATATGCCAGTCAAAAATCCTACTGACAGCAGTGTACTTCAGGTAAAGAACGCGAAGACACAGGCAAAACATGGTACACCCATATTCCGATGGAAAACGCAATCTGGTGGACAAATTGCCAACCCTGGTTTTTCTGAAAACTCAGCTTCAGGTGGGAATCCAAATGAAGTCAATCACAAAAAGGCAAATTCTCCATTCTTTCTTAAGAATGTTGGGCCAGTGCTTCAGAAATCAAACACCAGTCCACGTCTGAACACATATGAATCTCTTACTTCCAGTGCAAGAAGGGGAAAAAAGTTTGCAAGTCAAAATACTGCTCAAGTTCTTGAGAAACAACACCAGCCGAAGGAAGTGCATTTGCAGATTTGTAAATTAGACAATGAAATGACAAATTCCAGTTTGTCACTGCAACAAACAAAGAGATCAAATAAAGGAGCTGGGTTAAATATTCATGAATCTGTCTTCAAAGATACAGTGTGCATGGCCAAAAATGAAGAAAACAAAGCAGCATGCCACTCTAAGGACTATATTGCTGAGACAACCAGTCATCATTCCAAACTTAACTTTGAACAGGTACAGTAAAGAACAGGGCTCATTCTCACTTCTCACAAATTCGTGAACAACATTAAGCAATAAAAAGCATGACTTTCATCATGTTCTACCATCATTCTCAATATAGTTTTCTAAAATTCTACCATATAACCTAATGTTTTCAGCCACTGCTGCTTTTTTTTCTGAAAGGGAAGATGATTTACTGTGTTTTGTGAAATACCCATTTCTTTTATTTGGGACTTTTATGGTGTAGTAATTAGTTTTCCTTTGTTTAAGACAGTTTATCCAGGTCTGTGTGAGGTTAACATGGTGTTCAGTCTCTCTTCATATGAAACCATATTAATGGAATAATTCCTTCCTCCTGAAAGGAATCTCAAACTTCATCAATTATGTAGTGCTGACAGCAGTTATGTGTAACGCATTGTGCTGTTAGACAAACATGGAAGTTTTACAAATACAAGTTTAATTACAATTTCACAGAAAGCACAAGCTGCAACAGGAAAAATTCCCACTGGACATGAGGAAAAAAATGTTCAGAGTGAGAATAGTCAACTACTGGAACAAATTGCAGAGGGAAATTTTTGCGTTTGTTAGCCTTTCAGATTCTCAGAACTTGACTGAATAGGGCCCAAAGCAAGGTGATCTACCTTTGAAGTTAGCTCTGTTTCGAGTAAAAGTTATGATTACATGACAGCTAGAAGTACTTTACAACCCAATATTTCTGTGATTCTCCCTGCATTTCAATTAAATAAATAGTTGAGCTGATTTCAGTGCAATTTTTATGAGGATGATGCCCCATGTATCACGCACATGGATGAAATCTCTTGTGCTTATCACTTTTTTCATCTATAAAATGTAATTTGGAAGGTTATCTCAGCTTTGTATGATGAGGGCACCTTTTGAAAAAATAGGTAATTTTAACAGTTAGAAAACTTATTCAAAATGTTGTGGGGTGTTTTTGCTAATGAAGGTATAAACTTCTCCACTTTAAGATGGTTACAGCGAACAAGTATCCGACATGTGAAACACTGACCTCCAAACCAACTTTGCCAGTCAAGGAGAGCAACATGGAAGCATCTGTAAAGAAAGGTTGTGCCAGAAGAAGACAGGTAAACCCCTCTACACACATGCACTCCTTAATCCAGTCCAGAAGGACCTGAATTAAGAGATAAAAAGATATTTAAAAAATTTTAACATATTCCAATTAAAATGGGCAGGCTAAGAAATCTTATTGACCTCTCTGGATAAAATTAACCTTAACCAGGATAAAATTAGCAGTAACCATCGGGTATGATACTGTCACTTGAAGAGTTCACTTAAAATGTTTGTCTCCAGGAAAAGATGCTACTGAAATGTTTAATGATGTTACTGTTTCTGAAACAGATTTTCTGATTCTACAGAAAAGAGTTTTATCCTGCGCTGTATAACTTTGGGCATTCTCAGTGGCTCTGTGAGTTTTTTGTCTAAAGGCCTTGAATTTAGCAATGTTCTGTAGAAATGACTTTTTGTTTTGTTATGGTTTTAAAGCCAAATACAAGACAATTCTGAAAGTTTTAACTGCGATTAAAAGAACACAGTCTGTGCTTTCTGTGCGGTTCAGAGCAGGCCAGTACAGCAACCCCAGGGGCCTGCTGCAGGAACACACTCCTACCCCAGAGCTCGAGCTGCAGCAGGGAAGAGAGGAGTTTGTGTGGGAAGCGCCAGCCCAGCTGCTCTGAGCTGGCCCCATCCAACTGCAGCTGGGAAAGGCCCTTCCACAGGGCCACAACTGAGTCACTGGTTACAGGCCCAGCACTGCAGTGCTACAGCAGCGGAGTCCGTATCACAAAGAGAAGAAAACCAGCAACTAAAAATAGCTGTTTGTAAGAATAACAACCCCAGGGGTCTGGGTATTGAGGGGAGACTTCCACCACAATACCAATTAATGAAGTCCTTCGCCTGCCACTGGGAATGACTCAGAGACACCAGGGCTTGTGAGCATGGAGAGCTTGCAGCTGGTCTGGCAGCACTGCTGGAATGGGGAAGGGGCACTGTCCTGTCCTAGTCAGGTATCACAAGTGCCCCATGCATTCCTCACTTTGCAGGCAGGCTGTGACTTGCACAGGTACCTGCCTGAGCCCTGCAAGCTACTTTTGGGAAGTGTCAGGAGACAGCAAGTTCTCACTGCCACACTGCCACTGCAAGGCTGCCACTGCTGGACTCAAGGGATGTGGATGCACAGCTCTTGGGAAGTTTCAGTGGTGTGTCAGGAATAGGAAAGAGACTTGTCTGTTAACTGGGGTAGGGATGGACTCTCTGATACTTATTAGGCTGATTCCTCCTGTCCCCAGATTAAAATATAATGGTGCTAACTGGGGACACTGCTAAACACATCTCTGAAGAGTAAGCCTTTGTCATTACCTCAGGAATGATCAGTTGGTTTTGAAAGTCATGGTTGCTAGAATGTAATGGGTCTTTTCAAAGTAGCTGTGGTCCTAATTATTTAGCTACTGTACTTATACTTTAAATTATTTTCATTGGAAAATAGAAACTTTTATTAATTACTTCTTATTCAACTAAGCATTTCACTCAGAAATATTTTAGTTGAACTGTTAGCTTAGTATTGCTGCTTCGTTTGCTTTACTGCTTTTTGCCCTTTTCTGTTTGTCTTGTTTTTGTGAGCAGAAAGAAGAAGGTTGTTCAAAGCTAAAGAGAGCCAAAAGAAGTAAACCTTCTACCTAAGGTGTTCTGGAGTATTGAAAGAAAACTCTGGGTACGTTTATTACAAATTTTAAATATGTTATTAAAATAATATCATGTCCGTAATAGTTCCTATGCTTTTGGATCATGATGATGTTATCAGCTGTCTACAAAGGAATCACTTTACTAAAGAAATGGCTTCTAGAGCAAACTGATGAGGTAACAGAAGCTAAGGACATTAGCAAATAAAGCTTTGTGCTTTCTTTGTGGAACAAGCAATGTTTAAAAAAAACATTTTGTACTTACTAGAACTTAGAGTCTGACATAAATTTGTATTTTGATTGGTGCATTTTTCTCTCAGACTAAAATAAACCTGGGTTTTGGGCTTCATAGTTTCATTTGAATCTGAACTGAAGTTAAACCCAAAAACCATTAAAGTGGAGCTGTGTATAATATGTGATATTATTACAAGAAATGGGGTGGCTAAATGCTCTTGTATTGCTGAGATCTAATCAAAGGACAAAATTGTCTGCCATAAAAACTGAGTAAATTTAGCTTTGTGACAAGATATTTCAACCCCCATTGTGGGTGGTTGTCTGTAATAGTCTTGCAGGATAAAACAAGCTTGTCCTTTGAACTTTCCTGTGAATATTAAGAATATAGCATTAGGATATAGTATAAGAACCTCACCAGGTTTAAGAACCAAATGTCTATCACAAGCTATCAGTTGTAGAACATGCAGGAAGGAGTAGTCTATACAGTTAACTGTTTCACAGATAAATAGAAGTATATTCATTCAAATGAAAATATTGATGTAAGCAAGATGGTCACACACACAGAACAGCACAAACATGTCTACTATACAAAGCAAATAGAAAAACAGAGCATTAAAGAAGCAAAATATAAACTGTACATCTTTTAATCTGGCTTTTGTCTTCAATGGAAGTGATAACAAGTAGCCAAATGTGCACTTTGTCTCAGAGATGCACTTTATGTCCTTCCTTCCCTTATTTGGATATATTTCCTCCAGTGAACATATATATCAGTTGTCTGCTTTTCCTAAAGAAAATCTGTGTTTTGGATGGAAGCTTTCCATCTATGGCCTTCAGACTTTGGTATTCAGCATATTCTGTTCCTAGCTTTAGCATTTCATCTCTCCTGCTTCAAGCCAGGCAGTTCAGGCATGGTCCTTCTTCAGAGGTGATCTGTTTTAGTGATCAGCACAGATATCCATAGGTCCAAAATCTGTGACTTTCACTGAGGACTGATGAGCAGAAATGGTGTCTCTGCCAATAGTTTGAATTTTACTTTTTTTTTTACTCTGATTTTTTTTCTTATTTATGAGTTAAATGCCACAGGATCAAGTTGATCATGGTAGACAGTGCTTAAACCCTGGAGGGAAAACTGTGTCTTCCATATAGTGTTTAAAATATGATTTCCAAGGATCCCACTGGCAGGGGTTCTTCACTGGCTTTGATGATTTAAAAAGAAAACTGGAGTTAAAACAACTTCTGCTGTTGGATTCGTGCCTACAGTTTTGATTCTGAAAAGCTTTGCTCTAAATTCCTTTATTATGTATTACTACACATGCATTCAGAGTGCATGTTTTCATTTGAGCACTTGGGAATTACTTGTGAGTTTTCAAATTTACTGTGTAGCAAGATTTATATGTGAGAAGTCCTTACATTGGAATTCAGTGATGTAGTCAGCAGGAAGGACTTTGTTCTATAATTCATGACAATAAAAACATTTTTTATAATTGTCTTGCAAAAAGGGTTGGTTTTTATGACTTATGTGCCAAGTTGCACAGCCTCTTGACATGTCCAGGAAATCACAGCATAATCTTAATTTTTTTTCTTTGTTTTGTTGGAGTGTGTTAATAAAGCAACGTGAGAGAAGTATTTAACATTTTAAGAAGCTGAACATTTGATTCTAATACTAAGAGTCTCCCTGCTTAGTTCTTTATTAATGAAAGTCATCCTATCATTTTCAAGGTCAAAAACTACTGTGAAAGAGAAATTTGTTTTCTAAGACAAATCAGAAGAGCAGAGCTTCCAAAGGAAAGCATATACTACTACAGCAAGATGTTTTAAAAGGAGCATTTGCATCATTGCAAATGCTGGTGGAAGAATAGACATATTAAAAATGGCAGCAGTGAAGGTCCCAAGCTTTTTCCACCGATCTGCAAAACTCTTCCTGTTGTTCTGCTCCTGTGTTGTAGTGAGATACTGACCTTTGGTTTCAGTTGCCAAATTTCATTTAGAAAATGAGAAGATACAAATTCATCACATTTGGAAATAACCGTAGTATTTCACCTGAAAATATTTGCTGCCATTACTGTAAGGATATTGTGTGAACATAAGAATAAGATATGAAGTCCACACAACTGGAATTATTTAAAAATTCTCAGCAGTTTTGGGCTGAGATTTATTGGATTGTTTCTTCTCAATGATGTATCTCTCAAGCCAACATTTAGGATTTTATCGTATAATTTGAAGGCTATTCTACAGAAATTTCAACAAAGCCATCTTTCAAATGCTTTCTTGATGTGAAATAGTAGGCTGAAATAATATCTTTTCTGTGTGGTGAAAATAGTTAGCTTCATTGAAAAAAAATCTGAAGATGTTCAATCTTTCAATGAAAAAGCAATTTCTTTTTTTAAGAGGGAAAATTTCCTAACCAAATCTAGTAGCGGGAATAACCTTTGGACTGTGTACATCAGTAGGTTGTTGGTACCTAAGTACCATGCTCCAAAAAACAGTTGCTATTGTAACATTTTTTTTGTTTGCCTGTCCATTTTCCATTGCTATGGGATTGTTTCCGATAAGGACTTAATTTATTGCATGGTTGACCATTTATAAATGCTAAAGAATAGTTTCTCAAAATGCTGTCTCTTACTTGTAGAGTTGAGAATGTGGTTTGGCTGCCTGACCTCAGCCAAAGGTTAAGAATGTGTGAATAGACTTCTGCAATAGAAGTTCCTTCTTCCAACACCACAAGTGATTGTGATATTTTGAGGGCTTTACATTTAAAAAGCCAGATCTAGGAGAAAGGATAAATCTGTGCATAGTACCACATATTTGTCATGAAGAGAATTATTTCTTGGTCTGCATAAAAAATGCAGACATTTAATCTGAATGCCCCAACCCCAAACTTTGTAAACAGAATGCAAATACAGATGTGGGAATACAGCAATACTTTTTCCCTTCTTATTAGCCATTGAGTTCTCAGTTGTCTCTTGGTTTCTTCTATGATGTAAACTTCTTCTATTTTTTTCCTCCATTCAGGTTCCCAAGAGGGCTGTAACATACTTGAGGATCTCTGAGCTTTGTGTATTTTGCTGTTTGTCATTGGTAGCTGTTTCTGGATGAAAAATTGAGGGTTAAATACAGTCAAGTGAATCCATGTATCATCAACTTCCTCAGACAGTTCAGGTTAATAAGCCTCTAATGCATTTGAAAATGTAACTAAATTGTTTAGTTTTTGAATCACATTATGTTTGTCCTGCTGCTTGCTTACACAGTTAATCATTCTTCCAAATTATTTTGTTGTTTCTAGTCATGTTTTTAAAGATATAATATTTAAATCTTTGTTATATTCTCTGGGCCAGTTTGTTTCATCAGTAAAAAATTTCCAAGTAAGTTTTCCTTGTCAAGTCAAATGGTTAGAAAATAAACGCTTTTATTATTGTGGGAATAATTTAAAGGCTGGATTTGACTCAAGCTTCATTAATTCTTGTTGTAATTTTTGATGACTTTTCAGATATGAAACTGCTCTGTAAAAGATTTTTTAAGTTTAATTGATGACACCATTCTTCAGGAGTTCATACAGAACCTGTAGTTGCCCTTTGAATAATTTTATTGCCATAAGTGTGCCTTCAGTGAACTACTTGAAGGTGCAGATACAAATATATACACATATATAAGACTGTTGCCTCATAATCACTGCTTTGAAGTGAATATTATTGTGTTACCTGGAAAATAAGAATCAAATGTCATACTAGCTCCTAAACTCAAATGTTACAGAAATGTAGTTTAATACTTGTTTTGGACATACATTTGCAAATCCTTTATTCTAAAGAAATTGATAAAATGGGACTTCATGCACTTCATGAAAAAATTTTTTTAGGTTTATATTTCAGTAGCTGTATTTCTATTTACCTCATTCTTCAAAGCTGGATCTTGTTCTACTACTATGGCAACTTTTGTTTTGTTTTGTTTGTTTTTTCTTGAATGATGACTGTCAACATAGCTCTAATTTCAGGGTGCCAGTGTTTAAAAGGAAGTGAGCTCTTCAACAGCATGGAATTTTCTCATACATAATGCAAAAAAATACAAGCCAAGACAAATACTAAAAGAACTTAGAGCAATATGCTCAGCAAAAAATCAAATTATACTTACGTTTTGTCTGGAAATTGGTATACAAGGTTACTTTTCAAATGCTATGGTTTAGTTACCTTTCATAGGTTTGACTGTATGTAACTGATCTTTCTCCTGTCTTACAACATGGAAAAGCCTGTAGAGTAGTTGCATTTCTACCATTTCTACCATAAATTAGTGCTTTATCTGATCTGCTTCCTATTGTTGATTTTAAAGTGCTGCCAGTTGCCAACATTTGCTTTGTATTACAGAAGTAATTTTGAACTATTCTTGCATTTTTAAATGTTGACATTGTTTTGTGTTATCTGTTAAAGTAAGCAAAATACAGAAAAATTTATCTCAGATCCAATGTGTTCCATTTAAATAAACTACTGAGTTACTCATCTGTGCTAAATTGCCAGCTACTTCCTGGTCTAAACTGTGGGGAAGAACCCTGTTACTCCACCCCACCCACTCACTCCTTGTAAATGTATGGGGAGGTGTAGATAGTGAGAGGAACCTTGCTGGGTACAGGAGTGATGGTGGTGGAAATGCCACTAGTGGGAAGGAAGGAAGGATTAGTGCTGTGACTGCCTTGGGAGGATTTGGTGATGCTGAAGGGACCTTTGCTGCTGCCTTACTCTTCACAGTTTATGTGGAGGAGTTTTAAGAGCCCACCCCAATTTCTGCTTTTAATCAGTTCTCACTGACTGGGCAGAATACCCTCTCTTCTGGCAGGTGCCAGAACCAGTCAAAGCACAGGAACCTTTGACATCCAGGATCACCTGGAGCTTCCACATGTGATGTGTGCAGGCTTGGTTTCTCAAGATTAAAGAAACAGACTCCTCCACCTGCCCCAAAATGTATAAATGTACATAAGAACAAGTGAAAATGTAAAAGGTCAAAAATCCACAAGTGTGAGAAGCTGGTGAAGAGGTCAACTGGCAGAAATTATCGCTTGCCCACTGACATCTGATGGGTTTTATAGTGTTTTATAACTTTGCCATCTTGTTTCAAATCATCTGATTCTATGTCTAAGTCAGTGCAGATTTACATTCGCCAAAGCTGCTTTGGCCTCTGTATTAGAGGATTCAGCAAATATTTGTTGCATTGAAGTATTCATGATGAGTTCACAATATTTAGTAAGTATGCATTTCCAGAGAGTGATCTTTCCTCACATGTATTCCTAAATTGACACTGTTCTTACCCTCCCTTGTCTTCACAGATGTAAGCCAGAGGGAATTTTTATGTAGTTTAAATTGGCCTATGCTCAAGCTCTCTGTCAAATCTCAATTTAAAAGTTTACAGATTATCTTATAGATGCTTACAAGTTCAGGGAAGCTTGCTGTTTAGTTCCTTTGGTGCCAGCTTCATACCAGCTGGTGGTTCAAACCAGATGGCTTAAAAATAGTCAGATTAAGATCTCTGGAAGTACTGTGTCACTATATCAGAAAGTAACTTAGTAAATACAGCACTTCAAGAACTTTGAGCTGTGTGTTTTGTGGCATGAACATGCTCATCCTACCTTCATGGAGAACAAGGTACTGAAGAATTGTGGCATCTCCTAAACTAGTTCAGGAAAACATCTTATCCCAGCCCTGAAAACCATACAGTGTTCTTCTGTCTCTTTGCAAATCTGAGTGGTTCTGTTGACCCGTGCACAGCACAGAGCAGCAGCTCAACCTCTCACCTAAAAATTTGCAGCCAGAATGAGCAAATCTGTTTTCCCTGGGATCTGTGCAGAACTCAGTGCAATCCCCCCAGGGTAGCATTAGAATCTGGAACAAGGCAGTCCAACTTTGCTGGAGAATATGTGAAAATTGTGTTCAAAGAGCTTACAGATCCACCAGGAACACATATAGCTGCTTGCAACCACTTTTTTGTTCAAAACACTGACAACAAATTTCTTATTTAACCCAGTATGTAAAAGGGATTTAAGGTTTTTCCAGTGGGAGAAGTTCAAAAGTATTGAAGGCTAATATGTCTGTTCTTCTTGCAGGAAGCTCTTTGTTTGGGATTAAATAATCACTTTCAATTTGTTCCATTGTGATACCAGCTAAATATGTGTGTGAATTTATTTATAAATATGCACACACATATTTGTATGTATTAGAGCACGTGTGTGAATATGCACACACATACATATGGCTGTGCTTCCTTAGAGATGTTTAAAAAATACGCTGAGTGTGTGTAATGTGAAAAATGTTATTCTAGTACAGACCAGATTGGGCAGCAGTGTTCAATAGTTCCCTGCTGCCAAGTACCAGGGGGTGGAGCACGAGGGATAGTTTTCGTCTTGTTTCCCTCTAGTACAGACCCACAATACAAAATTCGATTTACAATGACAGGAGCAGCTGCCAAAGCTTAGCTGGTTGTAACTATGCTGAGCTTAAATACTGTTAAACCATCAACTATTATCTAAATAAATCAACAGTAAGTGAAGTGTGCTGATAGCTGCAGATTGCAGTGTGGTTATGGTATGAAATCTTGGGTGATGCCAATTAGTAGTGAAGATAAAACCGTGACCCTTCTCTATGTGCCAGGACCTATCTGTTCCAACACCGGTCTGTGCACTGCAGGTGCCTGGGAGTTGAAAGTGGTCATCTGGGTGGATGATCCAAAGCTGAACTTTAGCATAAATAAACACAAAGCATGCTGTTATGTGCTTCTCAGCTTCCACAGTCCAGTAAAATGCATTTCCCTTAATTATGCATGGTATCACAGCACAGATTTTGGCAAGAATGAACGTTCGTCTTAAAAAGCAGTTGGCCACCTGTCTCAGTGCAGCCAGTGAGTACCAGGGAATGGTGACCAGCAGGTCGAGGGAGGGGATTCTGCCCCTCTACTCCACTCTCAAGAGACCCCCCCTGCAGCGCTGCATCCATCTCTGGGCCTACCACCACAAGAAGCAAGTGGACCTTTTGAAGTGGATCCAGAGTAGGGCCCCAAAAATGATCAGAGCGCTGAAGCATCTCTGCTATGAGGACAGGCTGAGAGGGCTGCAGTTGTTCAGCCTGGGGAAGAGAATGCTCTGGGGACACCTCACAGCAGCCTTCTTGCTAAAGGGTACAATGTAGGGGAGAGGGACTGTTTACAAGGGCATGGAGTGATAGAACACAGAGTAATGGCATTAAACTGGGAGGGGCAGGTTTACATCAGATGTAAGGAGGAAATTCTTCACTGTGAGGGTGGTGAGGCGTTGGAACAGGCTGCCCAGAGAAGCTGTGGGTACCCCATCCCTGCAAGTGTTCAAGGCTGGGTTGGATGGGGCGCTGAGCAACCTGGTATAGTGGAAGGTGTCACTGCCCATGGCAGAGGAGTTTGATGCAAGATGATCTTTGTGGTCCCTTCCAACCCAAAACATTCTATGATTCTATGAAATCAGCTAAAACTGCTCAATGCCGAAGTGTTTTCCAGAATAAAATTAAGAAGGGTTATTCTCCTTGGAGGTGCAAGCAAGAAACCCCTATGTCTACACATCCAAAAAAGATAGGTACCTATTTAATTTTATATGTCGCCTTTTTTATTACATTATGCAGCAGAAATATTTTTACTGCAACTGTAACTTTATGTCTCTGGGATATTTCAAAGCACATGAGGTAAATGAAACTAAATTAAACCTCTGCTGAAGAGGGAAAAAAGGAGTGGTAAATCATAATTCAAAATTATAACATCTAGTTCTAATCTTCAAAATAAAAAAAAAAATCAGAAAATTAACTTCATTTGTTTTCCACTCATACAATGGAAAATAGTATGGGGAGAATTAAAATGGACCCCTGGTAAAGCAGATAACATTCTACAGCTTACTGTGCAGCTTTTAATGTATGTGTGCAGCACTGTAAAGTACTGAAGTATGTGTGAATTCAAACATTTGTTAACTAGGAAAATTCTGTAGCGCTCCTTGTATTGCAAGAGAGACTTAAGTAAGGCTGAGTTCCGTAAGTTTGTGTTTTCTGGGAGTGAGGATGCTTTGAAGGCTGACAAAAGCTTTTCATTTTATGTCAGATTTCGCATCTCCTGTAGGAACGCCCTCACTAAAATGCCACACAAAGTGAGCACATTGTCCTGGGTTATTATTTTTAGTCTCATACTACTAGTTGAATATTCTGCTTCTGCGGGTTTTTTTAATTTAGAAAGAATAACAATAAAATCCAAATTCTGCCCATCAGTGAAAGTAAATGCATTCCAGTAATGGAAAACACATAGCTCCCAATACCTGGGCACCCAGCCAGCCCAGCTTGGTATTAATCATACATATTCATTAATTCTCATTTAGAGATGAGTCAACTGATGTTAGCAGTGTAAGTGCACACAGTTTGAGCCACCATTCAGCTGTAAAGGGAAAAACAGCACCAGTTTGGGGATTTCATGTGCACTGGGAATACTGGATAAGCACACATCCCTTGGCCACCGGCATGTGTGTATCTACTGAAATCTGAGGCTGCAGCTGGGTGAGGGGTGCTGAACTGCGTTCCCTCGTGCCCTGCACTCTCCTGGCACAGCCAGATCTGCTGTCCTTTGGGTCAGAATGCCAATTTTACCTATTTTCCCAGGCCTTTTCTGGGCTGGAGGGAGTCAGTCGGATAGGAGCGGGCAAGAAGTTGAGTTAAATCACAGAGACACTCCACTGATTTACATGTTTGATGTGTGACTACAGAGATTAGTTTATTTTAAGTGACTTAAACTAAAAGGCTAAAAGCTACTTATTTGCTGCATTGTTAGTCAGTGATAGTAAACCTGAGGGAATTTGTTGTAAGAATTATGCTGGGAGTTTCAGTACTCTGAATGCTTTAACTTTTGCAACTTTATGAAGAAAAGTTCTCATCTACTGGGATCTTTTCAAATATTAATGGAAAATTTAACATGTGCTATAGAAAACGATTTCTTTTGAAATATTTGGGTTTTTTCCAAACTTCAGTTGAAAAAAAATATTTTTATGCTATTATATGGAATTTTAAACTCAAGACGGAGATCTAAAGCAGTCATATTGACAGCTGGAAAGGAGAAGAGAGGTCTCACAGAAAGCCTCTGTAGATTAAATAGAAAAAGATACAGAGAAGGAAAGTTTTGTGGTGAACTAAGCCCATTACCCGCAGAGGGGGAATATGCCCCCCTGACAGAGTACCCGCCTAGCTGGAATCTCATCTGAACCTATTGAGTTGTGCATCAGTAATGAGATCGCATGGGAAGTATGCATCATTAATTTTTAAGAGAGCTACTGTTAGAAGAAAACGATCAGATTTTGTGAAGAGTGTAATAGACCTGTCAGGGCCACGTTTTAACACCAGAACATTTTTATTTTCATACCTCCGAAGAGTCAGTATCTGTTTAAGTTACAGCAACACTCATTTATTGTGCAGTTTCACACAGTACCGAAGGGAAATTTGATGCAAACTTTAGCTCCTTCAAATCAACTGCACATGCCTGCTACTGCATAATCAGGGCAAGTATTTTAGAATAATTCAGAATAATTACAGTAGCCTTTTAACATGCTTATTACAAAAAAAAAAAAAAAAGTTTAGCATAGAGCGCATCAGGGATTTTTTGTATTTTTGTGAATTTAGGATAAAACACTTATTCAGTAACTCACTGTTTCATTAAGATATAATATCTTGCATTGTCATTTTCAGATATAACAGTCGCATAAGGTCAGAAGGTCTGTAAAAACTTAAGACTAATATAGCATCTCTGGATGTGGCACTTGCAGTTCTGATGAACATATACTCAAGCAGGACAGACACATTTTTGGAGGCACAGACTACGGACAGGAACAAAGAGCTGGTGAGTATCAAAATTTACAACTGATTCTGCGTCACAGTTCCCACTGAGTTCTTTGCGCATTTAATCACATGTAATGATTAAAATGGTGGTACTTCTATTAAAGGTAATTAATCAATCATACTGAATTCTGTGTAATTTTTGTCACTCTCCTCTCCCACAAGTTTATGCTTGTTCAGTCCAAATGTGCAGTTCTCTGCCTCCATCCAAATGAGGGTCTTCCCACCTCTGCCTCATGATCTACAGCATGCTTAGAACTACAGTGTGAATAATGCACTTTTGGGAAGACTCTACAGAAAGTAATTAATGGGACTGGCTTTCATTCCTAGTGAGTCATGTTTGGGCCAGTAACAATTTTCATATGGTTTAGGTTGCTCAATCTTGCTTAATAAGACAGATGTGATTAAATGTATTCAGAGTGTCCGAGCCAGGTGTCTTTTGAAAAGGAAATCTAAGAAGAATTGAAATAAGCTTCATTTTTCCCATTTTAGTCTTTTGAGATTGAGGTATTTTGTTCATCACCAAACACATTAGCTTTCTTTTACCTTTTCCTTCTAACATTTGTTCTTGGAAGGGAAAAAAATATTTTGACTTAAAACAAAACTGTGAGCACAGGTATTCAGCTCATGTATTTGCTCATATCTTTGTTCACGTATTTTTTGTCCTTGGTCTTTTTGCACCAACTTTTATTGCTTCTTGCTTGTGCTTACAACGTGTTATCTCACAAAGCTGCAATCTCCCATTTGTGATCACGTTTTGCTGCTCGCTGCTTTTCCTCCTGCTCTGTTCCCAAGCGGGTCACCCACGACTGCAGTTCCTAGGGTTGTCCCTGCCCAAGGTGTCCCTGTGCCTGCCCCACGGTGTCTCTGTGCCTGCCAGCATCTCTCTGGCCAGGAGTGTCAGCCCAGCTACATAATAGCAGGACCACCATCACCTGTGGGCACACATCCCTGGGATGGCAGCGCTCTCAGGAAGTATGACACGGCTGCAGCCCTGGTCAGACAGCAGGACCCAGCCTTCTGTGCCTCAGACTTCCCCTGTACACAATATCAGAGAAGATCTTAACACAAATGGTCTTTGTTTGAATGCAAACTCTTTGCTCTGAGGTGCTGATCCCGCTCAGTACCCAGGTCCTGGCCAGCCAGATGCCTCCCGTAATGCCCTGATACCAATCTCTCCATTTCTCCATCCCAGGCTTGAAGTGATTATGCTGTTTGGCGGATGGTGCTACATGAGTTGCATGGACATGATTCCTCCTGGCCAGGAAGGGCCCAGGACCAGCTAATTCTGTCTCTGACTACATGCCAGAAATCGATTTCTGAGCAGCCCAGTGCGTCCCAGAAAAACAGACAGTGACAGCTTCTCCCACAAGGCTTGCTCTCTCCCACAGACTTCCTCCAGTCTGATGTTTTCTTAGTTTCCCAAACAGAAATCTCTGTCACTAATCAGTGTTTTCTTACTCCTGCCTTGGCTTTCACAACTATATCTGTCCAAACAAAGATCCAGGGAGGACCAAGAAGTTTTTTACGCTTTCAAGATTTACTTTGAGGAGACCTTTGAAAGAGGGACCTTAAGACATGTCTTTTAGAGCAGTGACTTTTCCAGCACGCAAGATTGAGGGAACGTGCTGCTGATTTCAGACAGATGATGTTCTTCCCCTGACTGCACCATTACCTTTCTTCCAAATCCTACAGCTTTTTATACCCAGTGATCTGTGATCACTGCCAAAAAGTATGTTACTCCAGTCGTGTATCTGGATATCTGGAAACTGATCCTCTAACATCCCAAGATGAGGTGACATGCCAGCACAACCTCCCCATATCTGCCAGAGCTAGAGTTGACAGAGAAACCATCTAACAGGAAGGTTTATGATGGCTGCGCTGATTGCACAGCTTGGTTGCCATTAGGCAGTTCCAGATCTGCCCAATGAGCAGGGGCACAGAGGGCATAGAGGCTCAGAAATCCCAGAGGAGCTGGATCCATGACTGACACTCATCAGTAGCCCTGCAAGCAGCTAGTTTTCCATATGTAAGACTTGGCCCCGAATTATTCTTAGTACTTGTGGAGTACATTTCATTGCTTAGAGTTTGTGATTAAATGGGGAAATAAGTTCTCATGCCCCCTTGTCTCCCATTCATCAGCATGGCTGTATCAAAACTAAAATAAATGACCTTAGAAAGAAGAACTTTATGTTACAAAAATATCCTTTCAGTACGTATGGAAGGCATGTGAATATTTCTGAAATATGATCAAAACAAAACCCAGATGACTGCAAGAGGTTGAAGTAACATTATCTTTACTTTATTCAACCCAACCAGAATTTAAATCTGCTGCAGGCAGTCTTTAGTAATAGCACTTAATGCAATGCCAGAGAATCCTGCAGAAAGGGTACAGCACATTAATGTGCGTGGATTGTCTTTGATTTCCTTTAGCTCTGTGAAAAGGCTTAATTGGACAACTGCGCTAATGGTAATTGTGTAATTGATTCATTCACAACAGTTAGTTAAGTGCAGTGTTGTTCTTCCATGGTGGAGAACAACAACAAGAAGTTAGACCATTGAATCAATTATTAAAATAAATCTTGGCTAGTTTAGTTTGTAGGGGCCTTTGAAACTTGGATTAGAAAGATGACAATAATGTTTGAGAATAGTTCTTGGGAGGCTCTTTGGAGGGGTTTCTTTGCTATTTTTACTTTTCTTGCCCTTGCCCCGGGCTCTGCCTGATTTGACATCTCTGTGAGCTTTGAGGTTGGTGGATTGTCTCAGGCTGTCAGTATGTCCTTAGCTTTCCATCCTTCCCAACCCAGCCTGTAAATACAGGGCTGACAGATCCACCCCAGAACAGTGGCATTGACAGAGGGCGTGACATTGACAGTTCTTGAAAATCAGGGGGCTGTGAAACGGAAGTATTTCAATCAAAGTAGTAAAGCATGTCTTAGCACTGAGAGCAAAACTTCCATCAGTTCCAACAGATGCAAACATAGATTTTTCAATTCTTCTCTCTGCTGTATATTTAGTGGTTTTGAGAAATTCCTTTTTTTTCTGGGTATCTGAGTTCAGGGTAGAGTTTGCAGAGAAGAAACAGCTTTCTAACGAAAATCTCATTACTGAATGCTATGGCTGGGTCTTTAAGGGGGGGTTTTTTGCATGAGTTTTGTTAGAGATAGGTGGAGCTTTGAGTTTTATTTCATTTTCTTTAGTCAGCCAGACTGCCATCTGGAATTCCTTTTGAATTTTCAGTACTGTTCTGGCCTACTCCTTAGGTGGTGGATTTCTCTAACTTCATAAACAGACACTTGAGGTAGAAAAGAATGAAGATGTTCATTATACAAAGCAGAAGAACAAATACATAGGGTTTTTTTATTTTGTCAGTTCTCAGTAATACCTGCCTAGAGAAACATTAAAGTAAAACCATATGCTTTTTGAGTAAATCTCAATGCCTTTTAAAATGCTATATAAAACACCAATTCACTGTGGATTTTTAAATTTCAATTCATTTAAATAAATACGCAAAGAGTTTTTTAATTAAAAATGCCAACAAGCATTCTTGCAGAGCATTTTGCTTGAGTGGACATAGCGTGCCAGTGCCTGACCCTGCCTTACCCAAAGCTGTCTTACTTCATGAGAAAGGCACTGGAAAAATAAGTGGCTGGAAGCCAGCATCAGGCAGACTTAATTGAGAAACAAGTGAGAGTGATTAGCCACTGGAACAAACCAGGAAGAGAAGTGAAGGGCTTTCCACGTCTGGATGTCTTCAAATCAACAATCAAATCTCACATGGAAGAAATGACTAATCAAACAAACAATTTTGGGGCTCAACAAAGGGTAACTGTATGAAAGCCTGTGATCTACAGAAGATTACACTATTTAACGATTCCTTCTGGATTTAAGCCTGAGTTTGGGGCAAATTAAAATACTGATAACATGAGTGTGATTTTCTGAACCCTGAATTCCCTTTTGCAGACCTTTTTCGTCAAGTCTGCCAAACTCTGAACATCCAACTATTCCGTGAGCATGGAAATCATTTTGAAAACGCCCAGTTTTGAAAAATTGCCAAGAAAATCATTGGCCCACATGTTACAATAGACATCTGTAGGTGAAAACTCCTCACAGCATAGAGAAGCTGTTTTTATCCTGATGGGCCATCAAGGAGCCCAACTGAGATATGGTCTGCTCACATCTTTGGCCCAGAAACCCTCCTGGTGACCTCAAATGTCAGACTGAGATAATTCTATTACTCAGTAAGATGATCTGGATGGACATCAAATGCAAATGCTGCCAGGATTTGATTGTCTTCGTGCTTGACGAGTCTAAGGACAGAAAAATTGATTGAGCAAACTGACTTGTAAGTCATCACCAGTTCTCCCAATCACATTTTCCATCTAAGTATTGACTCATCTGATAAAGCATTTTATCATTTGATAAAACTGAGGTGTCAGGGTTTAAGTTCAAGAACAGGTTACCACATGGGAAACAATTTCATGCACTTATTTCATTAGATGTTTGTGGTGGTGGAGTCTCCACTCCGAGCCCGGGCAATAGACACCCCTCAGGACTGCCCTGGGAGTCCTGCAGCGAGTGTGGGGAGCATACGTAATCCAATCACCCCTCCGTGGGAATAGCTTGGACAGCAAGCATAAGGTCAGTATTTAAAACACCCATATGAACTGTGGCACATCTTCTGCCCACACCTAACAAATTAATAGTAATTAGAGGAGGAAGAATTCAGTGGCTCTTCCCTCTGCAATAAATTATAATCTGTGAGATATTAAAAGAGCTTCATCTCTTTCAACCCATTTTTGTACTATTTCTCTTGCAAAATAAGTAGATACAAGCTTTAATTTTAGGCTAGCACTCTAGCCAGTGGGGTTTTGGTTTTTTTTCAAAATTAGAAAAATTGGTTCCTTTGCTGAGTGGATTCCTGTGATCTAAAACTGCAGTGCCTGTTATCAGTATGCAGCTGCTTGCTTTAAATCACTAACTTCTGAAACACTTTCTCAAGTATTCCTGAAATAGAATATTTCATGCGGAAATAAATGAGTTTGTGAAACCCTTTTAATTATTTTACTTCGGTAAAAAGATTAAAATCTAAGTCTCTCTCACTCCACATCCATGTTGTAACTTAGAGAATATAAAAGAGATTAATCATTTTCAAATGCCAAATACAGAACAAAGTCTATTTTTTTCCTTTCCCCTACACAATCTGAAAGCCATCAAACTCCTCCACCCACCTACTGTGCATATGAGTTGAACATCGTCAAGTACAAATTAAGGATCTGATCTAGAAATTGCTTCCGAGTGTAGTCTTACAGAGCTGTGCCGGCTGCACTGGGGAAATCACAGGCTCGATTCAAAGCCTGCAGAGCACTTCCTGAATACATGGGGGATCAGGCATCTCAGAGGAATAAAAAGGCTCTGAATCTGCAATTATGGGCCATATCTAATTGTGTATCTAAAAAAAAAAAAAAATTTGCTGTCTCAGTTACAGAAAAATTTAGTATCATAAGATAGTAGCATAAGATGGCCTGATGTGTTTTTGGAGGGGAGGTGTCGCAATCCGGTTTAACCCCAGAAAAGCAAAGAAAACTAAGTCTCTGTGTATAAACTGGAAAGAACTTAGAAGGTTCAAAATATTCCCAAAACAAGATTAAAACCAAACGAGGTTAGATGTTGTTGCCAAAAAAAAAAAGTATGTTTTATTTAATGGTAAAAGAGGCAAAGAGAAAGAAAGAGAAAAGAAAGAGAGAAAGAGATAGAAAAGGAAGTGTGAGTGGGGGCTGGGGGGACAGGGAGAGAGTGACAGGGGTTAGGTGGAAGCGAATCACCCATCTGAGAGTCCCAACGACATCTCGTTGTTCCCCTCCATCTGGTCTCCTGGTGGTGAGGGTCCCCCGTCACCGCTGCCACAGCACAGCACACCGCCACACGCCGCCGATTATAAAATCCCATGGGTTAAAATACGCTTTGGGCCAGGTGGGAATGCTCACGTGTCTCCCTTGCAGGGGCCAGTTTGACACCGTCCCTTGCAACACTGAGGGTCTGTTGCATCATCTCTGGTGCTCTGGTGCAGGGTCTGGAGACCCCTTTGGGGGGCCCTTTGATGGGCCATGTCACCCCTTAAACTTCCCCCCCCCCAGGGAGAAGGGNTCTCGTTGTTCCCCTCCATCTGGTCTCCTGGTGGTGAGGGTCCCCCGTCACCGCTGCCACAGCACAGCACACCGCCACACGCCGCCGATTATAAAATCCCATGGGTTAAAATATGCTTTGGGCCAGGTGGGAATGCTCACGTGTCTCCCTTGCAGGGGCCAGTTTGACACTGTCCCTTGCAACACTGAGGGTCTGTTGCATCATCTCTGGTGCTCTGGTGCAGGGTCTGGAGACCCCTTTGGGGGGCCCTTTGATGGGCCATGTCACCCCTTAAACTTCCCCCCCCCCAGGGAGAAGGGTCCCTCAGCTGGGCTGCTCTGCGTATCGGAGGACAGGCGTTCGCTGCCTCTCACCAGGGGCTTTTGCAACACACCCCCAAAGCCTCTCTTCCCCCACCCTTTGGTGCGAGGGTCTGTGCAGCCTGGCAGCTGATAGCCCTGGGGCTGACATCTCCTCCCCGAAGGTGCTAAGCTTGTGCTCTATGAATGTCCCCAGTCCTGAGTTGGTACTTTATCTCATCTTCCGTCAGCGAACGGTCCAGGGCCTCTCTCTGAAGGTCTGTTAGGGTGTGCTGGTATTCTTTGCAGCTTTTGTAACACAGTGCTGAAAGTCCTTCACAGCAATGTTTAAGTCATAAACTATAATATTTCAGTCTCTGACAGGAGGGTGTACTTGTCTTGAGGGGTTGTTTCAGAATGAGGTTGGTGAGAAACTAGACGTCAAGATTTGAGTTCATACGGTCTTGCAGTGCCATTTATTCCCAGGGAACAGAGTAAGCCTCCTGCCCTGCTCCCAAGGAAGCTGTTTGCTGGGAATACATTAGGGAACACGGGCCTACATGTAGCCTAGGCTACAGCTGGTGAATGCCACCCCACTCACTGCAGAGCCATGAAAACCTTAAATGCAGTTTGGATCGCTGTAATTAGCACTTTGTATTTGCACTATGCATTTTAAATCAGGTGCACATTAATGCATCAGTTATCAAGAATGAGCAGCACAGAGCATCGAGATTTTTGTAAAGACTTATTCAAAACCAGATGATTTTTAATGTGTGTGATTACTTGCAACCAAAATTACAGTAATAAATAAAATTATACACAAAACAGAATAGGCGGCTTTTACATAAGAATGAGGCAAATGGTACAACAAATGCCAAATTGATTTCTAATGCTGGTTCAAATAAAATGTTCATAGGAATTGCTTATGCTTTGATCTCAGTACTGAAAAATGTGAAGATTTTGTTTATTAAAAAATATTTTAAAGCTGTTAAACCCTCTATTAATGTAAGACATGCAAGTATATGTAAATGCCTTAAAGAGTGACACTAAAATTGGGAGTTTGTTTTATGCAGCGTAGTGATGTGATTCACAGCAACAGAGGAACCCCAAAAGTTATGGAGAGTTCTTTATCTCAAAGTTGCCCTTTGCTCAAAGTTTCCAGTTCCCAAACAGTGGATCTGTTCTCTGAAAACCATTATTTGGATTGGGACTTCTACAGTGCCAGTTTTGCAAAAGGGTTTTGGAAACTGTGAGGAGCTGCTTTGAGGCAGCTCACAAATTGGGGCTATTCTTAGGTATCAAAATTTTGGCATTTGCAGAACTGCTCCTTTTGCTGAGAAGCCACAACAGAGGAAATTTTAGACATTAAGCGTAGTCTGTAACTTGGAAAAAAAATGCACTAGTTCCGTGCCATTTTTGTATTCCTGTGGATATTTCTCAAAGCAGATACCTTTTTTTTTCCCAGATATTTTCTTTAATTAATTGGTATTTCTCATTATTTTAAAAGTTGCTAAAACATTCCCAAGCAGCTGGCTGTGGACACTTTGCACTAGAAATAATACTGAAGCACCCTTGAATCCAGTCCTAATGAGCACTGCACTTCTCCAGAGCAATTTATCCCCAAAGTCTTCTGTAGGGTCTGATCGACTGTTTTCTATTTTCCCTGGCTCCAGTCCATACCTTGGAGTATTTTCTGTCACCAGCTCTCTCAGTGGCTTCACTCTGAATAGATTTTCTGCTCAGTTTCAAATTTTTCCCGTGTCTCTCAGGCATTCTGGGTTCCGTAACGGAATTAGTCTGTGCCCACCAGCTGTGATTTAACTGATAGGAAAATGGGTTTCTGTTCTCCATATTTTGTATTTGATGTTTATTCACCTGTTTCTCCATTTGTGCCTGTTGCGTATGTGTTTCAACACATTTCATCACCTGCTTCCCTCTGGAACACTGCCAAATGCCACCTCACCTTTCCAGCCTGCAAAGGAAGGGAAATGAGCTTGCACAGAGCCTGCTCCTGACCCCAGGGAGCCTGCCCTGGGTGCCTGAGCCACCCTGCCTACCTCACCTCCAGGCTCTGCAGCTCTAGGGGAGCTTTGCTGCAACTCCTGCTCTCCCTTCTGAAAGCAGTGGAGAGAGGCACAGACATCTCCGTGGAGATCCCCACCACTTGATTTCTTTCTTGGAGTGCCACAGACCATGGAGATGGTTGGTGCTTTAGAGCTGTCGATGCCAGCACTACCTTGGGCTTCTGGGTGCTTTTCTGGGCAGGCAGGATGCCATCCCAAGGTGACAATGCAAGGCATGGTAATGCTGGCAGCTTTGGGGTGAAGATGCTATCCCAAAGGTCAGGGATACCTTTCTTCCTGTATTTTTTGTAGGCTATTTTTGGTTTTATTTTTAGGGAAGGCCAAACCCTCAAGGAGCTCACAGTCAGATGTCACCTGCACATTTCTCATTAATAAAAATTGATTTACTTTTCTGCCCTCAGGTAACCAGTAACAAATATGAGGTAGTGCATAAAAAATGCATATCTCAGAGCACAACTTGACTGTGTAATTTCACTTGCAACACTAGACGAGAAGTTAGTCTGTCACTACAACCATGCCAGATTGCATCCAGTGAGGATCTGACTGCTAATTTTTCTCTCCCAATGGTCTGCACTATTTTGCAAAGAAGTTTTCTTTAATGAAAATTCCATTAACATTATTCTCTTTCACTCCCGTTACCTAAGGCTCTATTTACTTTATTAAAAAATCATTTTTCAAATACACCTATTCTGACACTTTCTTGTTCTAATGATGAGAAAATCTGAATAACGTGAAGAGAATAAAAATGTGCTGCCCTCTTTTTTTCCCCATAAGGAACATATTGTAAAAGATACTTACTAGTTTCACCAGAATTGTTTTAGTGAGAGCATTTGTGGCTTTCCTGAGAGCCGGTCTGTTAGACAACTATTTTGTCTGATTCAAGAGTTGCTGACACGTCTTATTTGATAACTGATGCAACTGCACAGCCTGTTTAAAATGTTCAGCACCAGGTCCTCAGACTGTGTAAAAAGCCCCAGCTCCATTAATTTCACTGGAGATGTGTCTGTTTACACCAGCTGGCACAGTGGGAAATGCAGCTATTTTCCGTGGAGGGAAGGGGGTAGGAAATGCTGGACAGGCAGCCACTAACAAATAGATTATTTCTGGCAACAGAAGAGGAGCAGAATGAAATTCCCCTCACTTTTTTCAATACTGCTATTAGATGTTGATCACTAACTAATGCCACAAATCTTTTTCCTCCTATAAGCAGCAGGCTTGCATCACAATTTATAACATACTCACAGTTTCTGAGGAGCCTTCCAAGGAAAGTCTTTGAGTAACTCTCGGATATTTGCAACAAAATTACATCAAAGATCTTTAAGTATTAATCTGTGATGTTAAAAAGTCAAAAGGCTGTTGTCAGTGGTAGCAAAAGAGCTTGTAGCAGAATTCCTGGGAAGCCTGTGCACCTGCTAAGAGAGTTTGATAGGCTTCTGTGCTGTGGCCACTCCAAGTCCTTGTTCAAGACAATAAAGCCCCAGGGTGCCCCAGAGATTCAGCAATTCATGCCAGCAATTTCCAGCTGCTGACTTGGTGGATGACAATATCCCTAATTCTCAGCAACAAGCCTTTGCTCGCTCTCTAAGCCCACTGATTCAGAGGGGCCGGGTTTGTTTTCACTTTTAGCAGACACCATTCTCTGTTTCCTTTGGCAAGCAGCAAAGAACACGTTGCTGATTAGAAAACAAGGAGGTTTATTGCCTCCTCTCTGCAGATCTGATAAGTTATGACAAGGTATACTTAACCTTTATCCTTTCTGGCATTCTGATGAACTGCCTCTATGGTTTTTTGGCAGTCCAAGCTGCCCTCTCACTACAATGGAAGGATGAAGGCAAGGCAGGAGCATCTGTGGCTACAGCTGAATGCCCTTGCAGCTTCAAGCAGAGGAGGAATCCCAATCTGCCTGAGCTTGTTCGTACTTAGAGACCCATGGGATGCATTCAGTTCTCTCCCTTGCCTCATATGGGTCAGACTTATGAAGAATTACTGTTTTTGCAGCCTTGCAAGGGGTCAATTTCAAGGTCTCCAGCACTGTTTTATTAATGAAAAACTAAATGGTAGAAAACTGCTAATTAGGAGATCTTAACACCCTTTGACTTCATCTTCAGATCTGTTGTAGGTTATGTTTGAGGGACTATTGTTTCATACCATTATAACTTAATGAGGAGTACGTTATTAGTGACAATGAACTCTTTGTGGTTTATGGGTTACTGAAGAATATTTTTTAAAAGAAGACTTTGTGCTCTCAGGGAAATTTATGTTGGAACAAGAGTGTCTATAAACTGCAGGTGTCTCATTAAATTCTGCTGGTGATTAGAAGAAGCAGCCATGTGCAGAGATCTTCATCAGGGGCTCCATGATTTGTGTTGTCATGCTCAGTTTTTCCCTAATAGCTAGACATTACTTAGCATTGATGCTCAGCTGCTGTGAACACAGCTCTGCAAAAATAGTTGGTTTCCATTCAGAAGCAAATGGCATCGAGCCAGCTATTGATTTATAGACTGACACATCCTCCTTTAAAATGGCTGTGAGAACATTGGCTACTTACCTGTTATCTTTCTCTAGAAGTATGTTAAAAATAATTTTCCACTTGATGAACAGAAGCACAGAGTGTGATATTTATACTGGTCATTTTCACAGAGAGCTCCGAAAAGGGCTGTTTTGTACAATTGCACTGAAGAGAGAGAGAGAGAGAAGGCTTGAGAAAGTTTGTCAGTGTTCCCAGTTCTGGTTAAATGGTTTGGCCTGAAGGCAAGATGGACACATGCCCATTTCTTCCCAGCATCGACACGTGTTTGAAAACAGCAACTTGGCATAATGTTTTAAAAAAACCCAACACTAAACACAAAACAACAACCCTTTTGTATCTGCAACATATACTGCTTCTTTGGGGGAAAAAGGCAATAATATTCAAGCTTGTAACAATGGTGATACATTATTTAGAATTGTGCCATGTCTTATTCATCTTAAAAGACATTTATTTTCATATTCCTACAAAATTTGTTTTATAATTCTCTGCTAGTAATATGACAGCTACTTTTTAAAATTTTTGTACCTCCAGTGCTTGGCTGGTCTTTTTGTCGTTCTCAATCTTGCAATTGTGCCTGGGACAAAGGAGGAGTACTGGGTTTTTCTCAGCACCAAGGTTCTGTTTGGGAGAGAGAATCTAAGCCGCACAAAAAAATATACCAGACTATCTGGCATGATTCTGATCTTTTCTTGTGTTGAGGTCTTGCAGTGGACATAGATTATACTGATATCAGCTCTCAGCTTTGAAGGGCCAGAGAGGTCCAAACATGAATGCAAACTCAGGCATTGTTTATTACCCTGGTCCTGTCCAGCCCCTGGCACAGTGAGGCCCTTATCCACTTGGCCTGGGACAGATACCAAAATATTTAAACAGTGATCATATTTTCCTAGAAGTTCAGATGGAGAATGTTTTGGGATCCAAGAATTTTGCAGAGGATTCATCCCATTAGCAATGCAACTCTCCTGTTACTCGGCATTCACAAAATCCTTGTTCTTCCCATTCCTCAGCTTCCCCAGCTAGCCTGAGTTGGCTTTGGCTAGGCCAGAGTGTGAAATCTGTGCTTCAGCTGAGGGTAGAAGATGCCTGCAAACTGGATGGGCCACCTGTTAGACGGAGATCTAATATATGCTTTTGGCTTCTTCGCATGAATAAGAGCCACAGTTAAAAGAAACATTTCGATATTTTGAGTAATAATAGTTTTAAAAGGCCATTATCTTTCTCTGATTTTTAAACTGTGGTTGACATTTTTGAAAGGCTCCATGCTGGCACTGAGACATAAAGGCCACCTAGTCCAACCTCTTGTTCAAAAGTGGACCAGTTAGACTGGATTTCTTAGGGTTTTGTCCTGTCAAGCTTGAATATCTCCAAGGTTATAGACTCTACAACCTTTTTGGAACACTATTCCAGTGCTTGACCCTTTTCACTGTATAAAATATTTTCTTAATACTGAGTTGGAATTTCCTGTGTTCTTGCTCGTGCCTGTTGTCTCTCGTCCTGCCATCGTGCACTTCCGAGGAGAGTTTGGCTCCATCTCCTGTACATGCCTCCATTAGCTGTATGCAGAAGTCACTGCTTAAAGCTAAAAAAGACCAGGCCTCTCAGCCTCTTCTCACAACAATCTTCCCTGTTCCTATGCAAGAGAGAGGATGTGAGGTTTTTTGTAATGCTTGCTTCTTCTAATGAGAAGCCACTGTTATCTTCTGCTTTTAATAGCAAGCACTTCATAGTACCAGAAGTGTCTGCAGAGATCCATACAAGCACCCCTTAAAAGCCCGTACCTATTGATTTGGCATTGCTCCAGCTCTGCTCAGCTTTCCAGCATCTTTGCAGCTTGAGAACACTCAGTCAGAGCAGCCAATTTAAATATTTATAGCTGTGTAGTTGCACACTCCAGCTACCAGACTTTTATCCAAATGCCCAGACAGGTGTGTGTGCCTGCATTTAAATCCCTGTTGCTTACAGAGATGGTATCTGACCTGGCTGACAGCTCTGTGAACTCCTGGACTAAAAAATAAACACAGCCTTGATGTGCTTTTTCATCTATAGTATAAAAGGATGGAGCCCAACAAATTCTTTCTCTTCCTTTACACTTACAAAAAGACTGCCTTATTTTGTACTGATTATTCGGAAAATCCTTCTCAGTTTTCCACATGGAAAAGCAGACAGTATTAAATACACCCCCACATTTTTTTTGCAGCAGTCTACATTATGAGAGTAGGTCTTTCTCAGCAAAGTTTGTGTAAAGGCTGTGGGATGGGGTGATATCAACAGACGAGGAACATCCACGGTGTCACATTTATTTTGAGTTCTTTCACTGCCCTTCTTGGCACGAATGTGGTGTTCCTCTGAAGTGCCAGTCTCATCATGGAAAAGGTTAGTTCCTACTCTTCTGCAGCCAGAAGAGAAGGATAGCAGGGGTGAGCTCCCCACCATTGTGCTGGGACTGGGAAGGGCCCCAGCTATGAAAGAGACTTTCCTGAATGAGACACTTTGGTACTGGGAATGGTGATAAAGACTTGTCCTCCAGCACCCTACAGAGATCCATTAGAGAAGTAGTTTTTATTTCCCAGTGAGCTTTCACTTAAGGACTGGGAGAGTGAACACTTGTAACTCAATGCCTAGTGCTCAGTGCTGTTGGAGGGGCGGGGCCAAGATTCAGCCTTCAGCCAGCAGAGAAGTCTGATCCATCTGTTCATTTTCCAGGTGCAGGAGAGAAGGACTCTCCTGAGCTGCATCCCCAAGCTCCTTGCCCTGCCCTAGAGCCAAGAGGAGGTGCCTGGGGTGAGAGCAGAGCCCAGCCTCAGAACCAGGCATCATTGGTGAGGCAGCGTGGAGGGATAGCTCAGGCTGTGACACAGCCCTTGAGGAACATCCCTGGATCATGTCTGAGTGGGTGAGCATCCCTGGATCATGTCCAAGTGGTGCAGCCACGTGTCAGTCTTTCCACAGAGATTCCTGCTATGGAAAGGAAAAAACACTGGGCTATGGTTAAACAGCTGCATTCTCAGTTTTATTAAATGAGTTTATTGCTCATGTTACTCTTACCTCTGTCCATTTAAAATGCAAAGAGCCCCTGCTCTGCTGCTGACATGAATCAAGAGCACACACTTAAATGCCACTGAATTATGCTGGTGTAAATCCAGCCTGAGCCTTAAAACATGCCAGTATCACATGTGACTTCATATTCAGGGGAAAACAAATGCAAAATGAATGAAGTGGGACTGAAGATCTGTCGCTGCAGAATCCATTTCCAGGCTTTTCAGTGGAGCTTATCACTGGCCTGTCCAGCTCTTGGCTTCATTTCTTCACTTTTGAAAGATATCTACTGAAATGACAATGGAAATTCAGGCAGTATACTTGCATTATCTAATGCCTCTTCAGTGATACTGCTTTGACTAATATTACACTGTTTATCCAGTATTTTCTAAGAGTTGCAGACTAGAACCTGATCCAAAAAATTTAACACTTTAATTACCTAAGAAAACTCAGTGAAATCAGTGGGTAAAAATGCAGAATTTGATTAAGCATTCTGTTAATTTTTCATTATTTCTGTACGTTGTATGATGCTCGTTAATGTTGCTAATTACTCTTGCATTTCCCCAATTTATATGGAATATAATATGAAAAATAAAACCCCAGGTATTTGTGGTCTACCCACTGAGCATTTGTGACATGAAGTTACAGTTCAACAAGGGACTGCCTGAGTATTTCTGTGCACGCTGCCTTTACTCCACAAAAAATAGAATACAAAGTCTAAAAGAAAGACCATGGCTATAATTTTCCGAGGGTTGGTTTGTGTTCCTCCACGCTCTGGTCACAGTTTTTCTGAGAGTCAGATGCAGGCTGAATCCATGGGAATGCACATCTGTTTGGCAAAGCACTTACATGTGCATATATAATCTAGAATCAGATAGAAAAATACTGGTATCATTACATTAAAAGAAATTCTGAACACTGGAGTAATTACTTGGATATTTATTTAGCTATTGTTGGACATTTGATTCCATTAAAGAGGCCCTGGTTCATGTAATAAATATTCAGCCCCTGATAACTCCCTGCAAGATTAGAATGGCACTTAACAACCCTTGTACAAGAGAAAAAAATAGAACTGCCTTTTCCCAGCTATTCACTTTCTTGGGATAATGGAAAAAATCAATTTCCTAAGGACAAAGATACAACCTGAAATGTCTGACATAGAAATGGGAAAGAAGTAATTACCATACCTGTGAAATTTGGAGTAGTAAACACATTGTGCTTTTTTAATTTTCTTTTGAACTTGAAAGAAGCAGAGGGCTTTGAATTATGCAAATAGAGAGGAATGTTAGCTCATTAATGTACACGGGATATTGGTTGAAATACCTACTTTTTCAGCTACTTACATTTAACTTCCTCTTTAGAAATAAAAACTGACCTCTGTTCTTTCCTGCAGCTTTGCATGTCGTACCTTTAAGAGAATGAACCCATCCTGAACTCAAGGCAGTTTGTTCTTTTCCTGCTGTAGCATGAATCTTGGAGAGATTATAACCAATTTAAGCAGGATGGGGGATTCTGTTTCTAACTAGCTAGAAGCAAACTGCTAAGGAACCAGCAAGGGAAAATGAGAGGTATTCACAATAGTCTCCAGCTTGGATTACATGTATCTTGAAAGCACTAGCAGCAGATGCTTGTGGAAGTGATTATGCACTGGATCATACGCACATCCTTCTGGCTGCCAACATCACTTAGGCACATTTTGTAGCGTAGGAAAAATCCCCTCCAGTTTCCAGGAGAAGGAGCTCAGTGTACACTGCAGAAGGCACCAAGAATTGTGGTGTTTAAAGGAGCTCAGCAATCACTCTGCTGCTCTGGGGCCCAAGCCTGCAGGATCAAAACTTTACCCACAGGATTATGGATTGTAGCTTTTCAGGGATTTCAACATTTTGCCATACATTAATTTATAGACATAATAACACTTTTAGTGAGAAAAACACTCCTTTCTCTTTTTTTGGTTGACATTGGCTGTTGCTAATTAGGGCAGTTTTATGCATTTATGTAAATAGTAGTTCTAAAAGCTTTTTCTAAGTGATTTTATTCTGTCTAGCCTTTGGGCTGCAGATGTCATTATACAGCTCCACAGTCTATCTGACAGATCCTTAGACACATACAACAAATGGCTTTGGTGATGGCTGAACTACATCCCCTGTGCTACTGTGCTTTTTTATTTTAAAGAACAATAGTGGAAATGTGGGGGGTTTTTCCCCAATCAATTCATTGACATTCTCTCATTTTTCAGTATGGAGTCTCTTATCTCTTTGGTTCTGAGTTCAATTGTCCTGGATTTTCATTCTTCCAAGCATCTCATTCTTTCCCTTGCTATGTGTTGCTGTCTTTTTTTTCCTGCTGAAAGCCCAGTAGCCTTTCTCCTGATTTCACTGAGGGTACAAGAAAGTGGCAGTGACGGAGGCTCCTACTGAGTGACTCTGCTTATTGCATGGACTCGCTACAGGTCAGCCCAGACAGAGGAATTTCATTTTTCATCTGTACTCAGCTTCAGGGAGCATCTGCCAAAATAGCTGATCTGATGGTTTGCATACATTGATACTGGTTCTGGGTTGATTTTGTAGTTGAATGCCCAGATGTATAGACTGGCATCACAACTACAAGGCTCCCATGTTACGGCCAGAAACTCATTAAAAGCTGCCATTTATCACCTGCCTGGCCATTACATATGACAATATGATCTTCTGGAAGACAGGCAACCTGGTATGTGGCTTCATAACCTTTTTTTTTTTTTTTTTTAATCTACAGAAAAATAGATAGGGCAGCTTGGGTCTACACTTCATGACAAAGGAAAGTATTATCAGGGAGGAGTCCCTAACTTCTTCAAATATGCGATCCCATTTTTCACCTTTAGGAAGTGTTTTGTTCAGTCAA
Organism: Falcunculus frontatus; assembly: GCA_013398115.1. NCBI lineage: Eukaryota > Metazoa > Chordata > Aves > Passeriformes > Falcunculus > Falcunculus frontatus. Next base: position 4,171,683 of record VZRV01002758.1, on the reverse strand, counting down.
TGTTTCTAATAAAAAAAAAAGCAAATCCTTCCCTCTCTTCTCTCCCAGTCCCAAATATCTGTTGTCATCTCTTGTGCTGCCTCCAGCAACATACCTGAATGCTCTCAGTGAAGAAGGTGTCTGGCAATTCACATTAGGGAGTAGTAGTATCTGTGACAACTCTGGCTATAAAAATGTCCTGCTTTTCTGGGCTAGTTACCATTAAGCCAACCTAAAAACACAAGGGGGACCACATAAACCCTTTGTGGCAAGGAGTTTTTCTCTGTTTTACATCATCCTAGTGCAGGACTATTGCTTGCAGATGTTTTTTGCAGAGCATAAAATGCCAGTTGGAGAAAATCAGTAGTTCTGTGAAAATCTTGAGCATGGGGTTGAATTTATCTTTCCTAAAGATTTCCTAAAGATGAAGTAAACCTCCAACTGGACTCACCTCTTATAAAATGAGGGAACAGACAGTGTATTTGGATTATTGCAGAGTTGAAGCACACGCTGCTAACTGAGATGCAAAGAATGAATAAACAATGACTTAATGCCATTCCTGTTTCACAGAGAGCCATAAATATGGGGTAGAAGTTGCTGACTAAGGCACTAATTCAGCAAGTGGTAGAAATTAATCAGGAGGTAATGCCTCTTTTATAGGGCAAAAAGGATACGGGAACAGACTGACAGAGCAAAGGGATGGGGCTGAGATCAATTGAATGGGAACAGACATCTTGGACTAACGTGGCCATTTCCAGTGCAACCAAATGCTATCAGTGAACCTGTGTAAGTCACCTTTTATATGGAAGGGATGATCAATGGGAAGAATCTCATGCTGTCTTTGTGAAGCTACAGTGCACTAACTGCCAAAGAGGGGTGCCAGTAGGAATGTGCTCTGGAGACACAAGAAAGAGAGAGGAGCCAAGCAGGAAGCATTGCAACCCAAGTTAACAGCACAGCCAGTATGCAGAGGGCAGCAAAGGTGCCTTCAAAGTCTATATGTGGACCTCCTCTGCACTGGACCTGACCACTGTGGCTACGTAAAAAAGTCTCTGCAAAAGATTTTGAGCTTTCATAAAATTTCTCATCTGAATCGGTATGAAAAGTAAACATAAAAAAAGAATGCTGAAGATACCAGCAAGCTTCACTGCATAGCCAGACAAAACACTGGTTTTGAAATTGTGATTAATTTCAATCTTTTTCTCTTTGCTTCACAAACCTTTTCAGTTTGAATTAAGTAAAACTGAGAAAATATCTTGCCATTTTTTCCAGCTAGAAAGTGACAAAACTAAGGATGTTAGACATTTTCGAAATCGGCTCAAAAGCATTTTAAATTGATGACATATTGCAGCAAGCAGTGCCTGCAGCCCAGGTCCAGCAGCACCCAGGACTCAACACCCATCTGACCTGGCCCTGCCCTCTGCAGCACGGGCCAGCTGGGTATCTCTTCATGCCGGGGCTGTTTCAGTGGGCAGTGCTGCCAAAGCAGCATGAAAGGGGCTTCGTCAGAAAGGAGCACCAGGCCTGGTTCTTCTTGTCAAACAGCTGTATAGATTTCTCCATCCAAAAAAAAAAAAATATTTTCACCAAAAATTTGGTTTTAAAGCCACACAGGCTCAAATTACAGCAGTTGGCACTTGTCTCCTTAAGGTGAATGGCAACTAATCTAGTGTCTTACCTTTTTCTTTCTGTCCCTGGAAGATAAAGGCACAACTGCTGTTTTATTCCTGTTTTGGTCATTGGTGCCTGTGCTAATTAAATTACAATATTTCATTTGATTCACTGGTAGTACTTTCTCTCCAGTTTCCCAGGATTTAGTGACTTAACAAAGCACATGACGGGCTGTGAAGAATCCAGCCCCGTGTTCACAGAGCCTGTCAGATTCTCCATGTCTCCTTGAAGGTGTGCACCAAAGCCTGCCTGGAGCTGGCTGCATCAGTGATATGCAATCTCACGGCCCAGCCAAGGACAAATAACCCATTTGTGCTGCTCTTGAGAGTTTCTGAGGATTAGTCTCTGTATCCTGAAAAGAAGTGAAACCTAATGTCCTGGGAAAATGTGGTGTGGGGGAAGGAGGTCCCTGCCAGGTGGAGGTGGCTGCAGCCAGGCCCTGAGGGGGTTGGAGAAATCTGTCAAAGGCAGCTTCCCTTCCTATATCCTGCCAAGGAAAAAGGATCTTCTGAGCAGAGTCACATTCCACCAGCATTTGGCTGCCACCAGTTTTCATTTCACTGTGTTTTTTCCACCTGTTTTTAAAGTGGACTATCCCACCCAATAGAAATTTCTCCTGTCTGAAATGCAAACCAGAAAATGGGAAGGGGAGCCCTGCCATGGGGGGAGCATGACTCTGCTGCAAAGCACCGAGGGTCTGTGTGATGCCTGCTTTGCCCTGAAGGTACCCTCCGAGCTTGGGAAAGAGGAAAGAATGGGACCAGGGAAACAGGAACACAATATACAAGATATTCAAGTTCTCCAGCAGCATTTAGCATGTATGTTGAGTCCCTCCTGACCTAGCAAGGATCAGTGCCATCAACAGGGAGGTTGTGTGGGGAATACAGGATCACACCAGTAGCATCATTTGAACAGCTGGAGACCTCTGTGCCTTCCCTTCCCAGGGGTGCCCACAGATTTGCATAGATAAGGTAAGGGAGAGTTATGTATCCTTGAGTCTCAGAAGGGGGGACTTGTTGTGAGGGAGTCACAAACACTAACTGGTGATAACATAATCACATGACTTAGTGATAACATAATCACATGACTTGGAGATAACAGGTTACCTCAAGGCAGCATCATCGATGTAACTTCATGTACATGACTCCTGACAGGCACTCACTCTTGCCTGTAGTTAAAAACCACAATTTGTGAATTCTGAAGCTTTCCCAGATGATCTGTGCCATATCTTCACTGTTCCTTTCTATCAGAAAGCCTGTAACAAATGACTTACCTGTTTTTTTCCTTGCTACATTTTAAGCTCATTGCTGGTCATATCCACCAAGGAAATCTGGACAGGGCAGTTCTCTCCTATTCTCTTTTTATCGACCTCTTTCTGTTTTTGAAGAGAGTTATCATGTTTATCTTCTGTCTCTTCTTCCTCAGACTAAATATGACTTTATTGAATCTTGCATCATAAATCATGTTTCCACTAAGGGGGACATATTTTTTGCTTCTTTTTTTTTTCTATTTTTCCTTCATCTCTCTTTCCTTGTCTTCTCTCTATCTGGCACTTTACCTATCCCCACTCCTTTACCACAATCTGATTCTAACCTTAATTATTTTCTCCATCTATTTCATGACTTTGTAACAGGGCTCATTTTGGAATCCACGTTTCTTCTTATTCTTCTTTGCCTTCCTGCTTTTGCAAAGGATGATCTTAAAGTATTGTAATGTTGTCCGTCTGCCTGGTTAAAGGAGAAACGTGGACTGAGAGCAACTTTACCAGGCAGGAGCTCCTAAGCTTGTGCATTAGCTTAGCAGCAGCTTGTCCAGCCACAGGCAAGGCAGCTGACCTTGTTCTTGCTATGAGTTTCTTGAGGGTTTGCACGATTTTTAAAAATATGGTAGCTTATTGCAAGAAATATATATAAAAACCCACTTGCACCAGTCTGAAAATTTGAGCTAGGTTTTAAGGGGTCAAGGTCTCCCAAACAGATCCCATTTTTCTGGTCACAGACAGTCTTTAACTTTACTTTAAAGAACCACTCCAGAAATTGAAAGTTTATGTCTAATTAATGCTCACAGGTTTCACAGCTGTAATAAGGCTGAGGGACATAGAGAAGGAGCAGATTAAGTGTTGTTACGTGTCTCACATCCACAAATGAGTATTGTCAGTCTTAACATTGATTCCTCCAAGCTGAGGGCTTCCATAGGCTGCTGGGATTCCTGTTTGTGGGGTTTTTAATGTCCACATGCCAAAGCCAGATCATGGGGACATTGCACCTTATTGGGCCTATGCACGTGTAGTGTCTCCTGAACCCACATTAGTTTCTCCAGCCACAGCTCTGCACATTTGAAAGGCAAAGTTAATGATTTTAACTTAATCTAGAGATCTTTATTTATGTAACTGGTTGCAAGATAATGGATTTGTACAAAAATTTTCCTTTTGTTCATTAAAAAAATACTGTGGAAGAAAACTCTGGGTCTGGATATTGTTCTGTGCAAAGGACAGATTGTTGACATTCCTGGGCAATTCTGCTCCCTGGCAAAGGAGTGCTTCTTATCAAGCGCTCTGATGTACAAGTGCCGGAGGGCTTGTTCACATGGGAAAATCCAGTAGCATTATTCATACCTCTTCACTGCAGAATATGTGTACCCACATGGGAACTCAGCAAGGGTATAATTATTGTGCTCTAGAAAAGTCCAAAGTACCTTTACATAATTTCTCCCTAAAAAGTTAGCAATGGCACAGGTAATGCACTGCCCCAGAGAAAATGCATTTGGGGACATCAGAAAGGACTGCTTTGTACAAAAGCAACTCTGTCCTTGTGTGACAGCACATTTCCCTGATTGAGATCCCCTTTTTTTTTTTTTTTTCCACAAAAACACTCTGTCTCTACTGTAAAAAAACCCCTCATTTGACAGAGAAACTAAAACAAATACCATGCACATACTTATTCACACCCACCTACCCATTCTTTTAATTATTGATAGAGTTTTGCTGCACTTACACTTTTCTTCTGTAAATGCATCCTCTGAGCACCACACTCAGACAGATGCTATCTGAGCAGTGACTGCAGCTCAGAAGGATGTGCTGAATGCTGATGGAGAGGGGTAGCGCTGGCTCAGGAAAACAAGCAAGAACAGAATCCAAGTAATGTAAAGCAATTTAACACTTGACAGGATGTGCTGCACCTGCAGCCATGAACTTCATTTGCATAGCAGAAAAGCAATCTCTGTGCTGTAAAAGACGAGGTTAGGAGGGATGGCAGAGAGACTGGGATGTGGCCTTTGCAGGTCTGCCTTTTGTGTCTACTCTGCCTCTTGCAGTTCTCGCTGAGTGACCCGAAGCAGGCGGTACAACTCGGAGAGAGATTTCAGAGTCCTCTGGTGCCCGGTGGCACCCGTGTGCCCTGGTTGAGCGCATTCCTGCACAGCTTGCTGCAGCTGCAGCTGCAGGGGCAGGGAAACCAGTGCTCCTCTGAGACTTGGGGAAAACCAGCGACGGAATATTTTGTCACAAATTACCTGGGGAAAGGAAAAAGAGCAGATTGTTGTGTTTCAGAAGCTACTAACGCCCTGCTGCTTCCCTGGGACTGTAGCAAAATGTCACCTGAATCCAAAACGCCTTTAGCCATTCGAAGAGGGAGGTATAGAAAAGGAGCATCCACAAAGGCTACACTCTAGCTAAGGGATGATCCTTCTTCTCAGGCTGCTCCTGCACTTCACATGTCTTACGAGTGGCTGGGGGAGCTGGGGTTGTTTAGTCTGGGGAAGAGGGTGCTGAGGGAAGACCTTATTGTCATCTTCAAGTACCTGAAAGAAGGTTGTATCCAGGTGAGGGTCTGCCTCTACTCCCAAGTGACAAATGATACAAGGGGAAATGGAAGTTGTGCCCGGGGAGGTTTAGAATAGATATTAGGAAAAATTTCTTTACCAAAATGGTTGTCAAGCATTGGAACAAGCTGCCCGGGGAATTAGATGAGTTGCCATCCCTGGAGGTATTTAAAAGATGTGTAGATGAGGCACCAGAGATGTGATCTAGAGGTGGACTCGGAAGTGCTGGGTTAACGGTTGGACTTGATGATCTTAAAGGTCTTTTCCAACCTAAACAATTATATGATTCTGCGTAACGAGTGGTGAGGGTGACAGGGTGAGAGAAGCAGACAAAAGGCCAACAAGCTACACACCCCCAGCCTCTCTGTTGCACTAGTGCCTCCCACTAACACAAACTGGGTGAGCTGTAAGACACCTCATCCCAGGGCCAAGAACCCCATGGACGCCCCTTTCCACTATACCCACACACTACATCTGTACAGTGGAGAATCACAACCCCTGCTTACTCTTGGACAGCCCCAACTTCCACGGAATCATAGAATCACTAAGGTAGAAAAGATTTCTAAGATCATTGAATCCAAGTGTCAGTGTAGCACTGCCAAGTCCATCACTAAACCATGTCCCCAGGTGCCACATCTACAAGTTTTTTGAACACTTACAAGAATGGTAATTCCACCACTTCCCTGGGCAGCTTGTTCCAATACTTGACCACCTTTTCAGGAATTTTTCCTCATGTTCAACCTAAACCCTCCCTGGTGTAACTTGGTGTCATTTTGTCTTGCCCTACCACTTGCTAGTTGGGAGAAGAGGCCAACACCCACCTCACTGCAACCTCCTTTCGGGTAATTATAGAGAGCAATAAGATGTCCCTGAGCCTCCTTTTCTCCAGGCTAAGTATCTCCAGCTCCCTCAGCCACTCCTTACAAGACTTGTGCTCCAGACCCTTCAGCAGCTCCGTTGCCCTTCTCTGCACATGTTCCAGCACATCAATGTCTTTGTTGAAGTGAGGGGCCAGAAATGAACACAGGACTTGAGGTGCAACTCAAGGATGTGAATTTACCATCAGTGGAGACAGAAGTGCTAATCCCCTTCCCCTACTTACTCTGCTCTCCTGTCTGAGGCACTGGGCTAACACCTACACAAAACCATGGCAAATAAGCACTATATATAGTGAATATAAAGATCTGTTTGTGTGCCCCAAGACTACATTTTTGAACAGGACTGACACTTACGTGGACACGTTTAAAAAACCTGACTGTCTTCATCTCACGGTCTCCTTGTACATACCAGGCATTTTATAGTCAGTGTGATTTTAAAAGGAACGGATGCATAAAACAGCTGTCTCTACTCACTTGCAAGTTGTTATTGGCTCTCTGTGCTCCACATTTTCTGATTTTCAGATTGCATTTTGAAAAGCAATCAAAGAAATTACAGTCTTCATCTCCCGTGCAGTTTTGTTCCAGGATATCCCTCATTTTGGGTTCAAAAAAGGCCATATCCACATCAATGGCCACCACCTGTGAATCAAAACATCCCATCAGATCTGGCACGGCACAGCCTCCAGGACAGGGCTGAGCAGGCATTCTTTGCTGCTTGCTTTTGGAAATGCTGTGCTGAGAGCATCTGCTGGCAGGGAACTGGGATCACAAGGGCTTTATTTCACTTAACTGAGCCACATTAGCCTTATAAACACCACTTTTTAAACAAAACCAGCCAATGCTTACCACACCAGGAATGGAAAAATTATTTGTGAACAATATGCATCCCTGGGGTCAATTGGATTGATTCGCCTTAAAGCGGAACTACCCAATCTGAAGACTGATTTACTTGTTGGTGAAGCATATGCAGATGGCACCTCAACCTCTTAATTGTGCATGATGGTGCACAATTACCCATGGGCCAGACAGTATCATTTACAACTCGGCATTCAGACTAAACCCCTGACTTTGCCACTGTGGAAAGGAGCAGCAGGATGTGAAATGATGGCTGCACCTGGTACAGCTCCTGCAAACCTGTCCTTGCCTTCAATGGGTTTGAGTCTGTTCAGCTGTAGAAGGAGATCCCTGACTTTGCTGAAAGCTGGGTCTGGCTTTGTCCAGTCTTCTTTGACACATTTGACACATTTATTGTGCACAGTTCTTGTTCTTATGGTCTAGAAATACATCCTGTGACAGGGTCCAGCCAGAAGTTGGTCACAGCAGGAAAAACGTGAGTGAAAGGGGTCAGTCACTCTCCTATCCCTGACACGAGGTTCTCAGAGCAGTGCGTACACAGCACAAAGTGTTTGCAGAACTGCTGCCTGTGCTGAGGGTGAGACCTCTCCGGAAGCAAAAGGCTGTAGTCTCAGTTTCTGCCAGTGCCACTCCACCCATGAATGCTTCACTTAAAGAAATCACAGCAGTAAAGAGGGAAAGAAAGGAATCCAGGAAGGGGATGGCAGCTGTGTGCTGTGAGCCAAGCTGTGGGTGACCACAGGGAAGGCAGCCTGTCTCCAGCGCCATGGATGTGCAGCCAGAGAATGTTCACAGCTGCATTTCACACTTGACAGTCAGGATCAAGGATGTTCCTTTGCAGCATCTGACACACATTCTCATAGAGGAAAATGTTTGGGACCTGGGCAAAGCAGAGTTACTTGGGCTCAAATGATAGTTTTATTTTTAAGATTCGACCTCCCAAGTAACAGATGAACTGTCTGACTGGAACAGCAACTGGATCAACCCCAGGAACTAAAGATATCTGGTTTGGTTGAAGGCCAAATAAACCTTCCACAGGCAAAATAAAGAACATGGTCTAATCTTCATTTTATTCTACTCCTTTTTCCATAGGGAAAAATCTTACAGAGATGAGGCATATCTTAAAAACATAAGTGTTTTTAAGCTTTTTGGAGAGCTTTATAATGATGATGTAGCCTAAGAAATGTCACATGTTTAGACAGGCAGTTTTTTTGTTTGGTTGGTTTTTTTTGGTTTTTCAGGTTTTTTTTTTTGTTGTTCTTTACTTCCTTGAGTTTTCTGTGGCTTTGCTGTTCAGTTCTTGGAGAAGAGACAGTGAAAGCAGTGCAGTGTTTCCCCAGTCCCAGCATCACTGCATCACCTCCCAGGTGGGGTCTTTGCCAGCACTGAGCACATTTGACAATCTGACCCATTGCTCCACTGGGAAAATCAGCCCTGGTTCCCAAATACGCGGCTGCCAAAGGGTTCAGTGGCTTCACTGAAATTTGACTTTTACCGAAGTGTGTGGGCATCCAGCTAGACCCTGTGAAGACATATCTGGGTGACACTCTGCCCATAAACAGCTACATTTTGGTGGGGTTTGCTATGATCATTGTTGATGAAGAAAGTACCTAAGGCAATACAGGAAGGACCCAACTTGGCTCATGAACGGATTTAAAATCATGTTAAAGGTGCTGTAATCCTTCCAGTTTTCTCTGAATTATTGGTAAAAGAGGAAGCTCTCCCAGAGCACTGTGCATTCACCCAAACCTCCAACTCTGCACCTTACGTGGCTCCATGGAAGCTTAAAATTCCCCTGGATGATCTAGCAGACAGCTCCTCTCTGTGCTGCAGGAGAGCACGTGAAGGCTGGAGACTTATCCCCACCACATGAAAGTAATCCTCAAAATAAAACTATTGCATTCCAGGCACATTTCTTGGGGCATTAGAAGTCTCATTACTCAAATGAGGAATAGTGGTACTTCTACGGAGATTTTTATTATCCTACACAAGAAACCAGCAAGTGAAAAAATTGCTTAAAACAAACATAAGGGACAAAAAAGAGGCTGCCTTACTGTGTTCCCATGCTGGAACTGGTTGGTCACTGGAAGATCCTGACAAAGCAAGCCTCACCAACAGGGCTCAAAAGAGAAGACACATCCGGTATTCATCCCCTATCCCAAATGGAATCTATTTTCCTGCAAGTAGGTTGTAAAACAAATGCTCTGGCGTGTGGTCAGCCACAGGCAGCCATAGCCCTGAGTAACTGAGGAAGATGGGCATTGAGAAATTCCTGTTTTGCCTAAATAGTGGTATAGCTTTTTTTCTGTCGTTTCTTGCTGTAGCTCCTCACCCATTCCCTGTTCAGCTGCTGTATTGCACCTGAATAAACAATGGGAGGGGAGGGAAGGGTGAAGGGGAAACACTATAATTGCTCTTAATGGCTGTATGTTTAGGCAGTGTTTGTCTAGTACTCTGAAGATACAAGTGCTACATTAACACTCAGTGAGTACTAAAAATAGTATTAAAGTCCCTGAAAATGCTTTATATTCACTCAGAGTGCAGAAACTTCACCGATGACACTGCAAATTGGGAGCCTAGTTCGAACACTTACTCACTGCACAGTACCCCAGATCTGTAGACAAAATTCCAACCAAAACCAGAGGAATTTCTGTCCACAGAATGAATGTGAGCTGCACCACTACTTAAAAAATATGCATAGCTATTCAGGTCTGAGTTACAGCTGCACAACGAAAAGTCAAAGAGTGACAGTAGCAGGGAGTTTCATGTCGCTGTCCTTGCATAGTTTCCAGACCAGATAAGCTGAACACTGAAGCACAAATGTGCGTGTTTGGACGTGGGGAGTTACACTTGTGTCAGAACATGAATTCAGCCTGAGCTTTCAAATTCATACAGTTTTTCCTTTCACCATCACTACCAGAAATATGACTCAACTTACAGCTTCATTTAGAGCTTTTGAGATCCCCTTGCCTCCAGGAGGCATCCCTCACCACATCCGAGGGACCTTGCATGGATGCCTTTGAGGAAGTGAAACAAAACAGAAGCGAGCAAGAAGTTTTCAAAACAAGCAGCAGGATTTAGTGCTCCAAAAATGTGGCTGTACACTTTACAAAGAGCAAAAGCAGTAGAGAATCTCCCCTGATGCTTGTAAATTCATTGGCTTTGCAAAAACTTAGCCAAAAGCTGTGCAAGGAGGGAAGTGTCATTTTTGCAGAGTCACCTTCAGACTAGAATTTGACCTCAAATTCCTGGAACAGCACCCCAAACACCTAACTTACCGTGAGATCGTGCCTGATGGCGAAGTTTTCTGGTTTGATGTCACACAGGTGAAGTCGGTGAGAGAAATCATTATCAAAATGCTGCACCATGTCCAGAAAGCTGAGTGCAATGTCAGTGATGGCTCTCACCCTACCTCTGTGTCCAGTAAGGGAGGGGCCGATCACGTTTTCCAAGGGAAAAAGAGTTTTGTGCCAGGCATGTCCAGCTGTGAGATACTCCACCGCATAAAAGTGTCCACAAGAGCCAATAATTCGTAGCACATGTTTGCTGAGGTCCTGCAGCAAACTGAAGTAGATATATTCTTCCTGCTGGAGCAAGGACCACATGCTGGCCACCTGTGCTTTCCAACGTGGTCCCTTCTTCCTTGTCCACAGGGGCCCCATGGTATTGTTAGACAGTTCGAGCCCCAGGGCATTTTTGACCTCCAAAGCTACCATAAGCAGAAGCTCTGTTTCAGGGATATCCTTTGTTTCCACCTCCTCTAGCATACTGAGGTGCTGGTAGCTGGAAAAGATTTCTTTTTTGGATTTCAGTATGATGGGCTGGCCTCTCCAATCAGCCTGAATGACCTTCTTACCTCTGTCATAGTAAAGGCAGTGTTTGTACACCAGCTTCTGTGCCACGCACAGGTCTTCACAGAGGTCCCCAGTCAGGGCTCCGCTGCTGTAGTCGAGGCACTGGAGTGAAAGAGAAAAATATTCATAGCAGAACCATACTCCCATGGACCAAGTACAAGAAAGACAAATAATGAACAACAGTCCTAAGTTCAAGAGGTTTGCAGCAGTCATAGAACTGCAAACACACACCTACAACCACTGGGTTATTCAATGGTTTTTCAGAAGTCCCTAGAGATCTATTACCAGGGGAGCTTTGCTTCAAAACAGGGATTCTGGGGATAGTAAAGGACAGACTTTTCAGGGGCAAGGAAAGGGGCTGGATGACCTGTTAATCTGAAATTTTTTACACATACGAGTTCAGTGAGACAAACTTTAAACACTCGTGGCTGCGCTGTGTGAGATGATGGGTTGTAACACTTTAAGGCACAGAGTAATGCAGGACTTCTCCGGAAGGTTCAGGGCAGCATAACTTAGACATCACCACTTAAACTACAGGAAAATCCATGGGTAGCTGGATTTCTGGAACATTCCAGAGCTCTGCAGGTTTCAACGTTGCACTCAACATGCCCTGAAGGAAGCTGTGATAACCTCTTCCTGTATTACCAGGAAACACAGAGGTTGCGTTCAATGCCTTTTGGACCAAGAACTTTCAGAATTTTTGAGTATGTAAATACTGCACAGCACAATGACTTTTCAGGAGTTATATGTAGTTATCAGAAGTGACATTTTGATATTAATTGCTTCAATACTTCATTTTTTTTAAATTGGAAAGAAATCAGGCCTTGGAAGCAAGGGAACCGCTAATGTAGTGGTCAATGCAAATTAGTGAAGGAACTGCAAGGATTCCCTCACCAGTCCTTCTCTCAAGCCATAATAATTTCCATAATATAATTTCCAAAAGTGGAGGCAGTTGATATATTCCTATGGGCATTCAGAAGTGCAGCTGTAGGGACTGCTTTGGGTTGCTCAGTAGAGGGGATGATCAGAGATCTCTGGTGAAATGGGAATAGAGAAGGTGGTGTAGAAAGCCAAACATCTGTGAGGCAGCTTGACAGTGTCATCTACCTCCATTGCTTTCTGGCATTTGAACCTTCACTGAAACAAGTTGGCAGGTCCCCCTGCACGTGCAGGACTTGCAGTGGCTGCCTGAGCCCCACCTCACTTGTGACTGGCTGTTACACACATGAGGAACGTGACCATAGCATCCAAGTAATGTATTTTCTCGTGTGTGTACACCAGAGGAATATGTTCTGATGCCAAGCAATGTTTAGAGTCCAGCCTTAAACAACACACTGGGGAATAGGTGGAGGATTAAGTCCAAAATCCAGGAATGGTGATCAATTGACTGAAACAGCTCACTGAGGGCAGTTCAGAGAGACATAAAATTTATTTATATTCTGGTGTTCTCACAGCCTAAGTGAGAACATTCAGTGCCAGCAAGGAGTGTCAGGTAGGTAAATTCTTGCATGATTATCTGGACACTGAGTTCATGCATGTGTGAAACACATACACATCTGCATCCTCATACACATCAGGATGGCCAAGGAGACTCACTATGCTGTCTGCAGGCTTCAGAGCATGCAGATCAATGCTCTTGCTTTTGAAAATCTGCTCCTATGAATGTAATACAGTTTTACTCTACCTTTTTAAGTAGAAAACGTGGTTTTCTCGACAAAAGTAGGTTAGCAGTTATTACCATCTGGAACTCTAAGCATTTTTAGAAAGAAAATTACAAACAGAAGGAATTTTTTGGGTTTTCTTTGGATTGCAAGTATAAGCACACTTAAAACTCTGTTGACAGACCACAATCTAATTCTCCTCTGCTACAGTAAGAGAAGATAGGGCTTAGTCATGTAATTGGGTCCACATGGGTGAACACTTGCCCCTGTGGACAATTTTACTGTGGTTCACTCTCAGAGGGTCAACATGCATGGAATTCTGGCATCTGGAACATAGGACCATGACCTGTAGCCAAACATGTCAAGGTGCAGCTTATTTTCTTGTGTTGACATCATGTCATTCTCAATGGCATTAGTGAGAAAAAGGAGTTGTGGAAAAAGCAGACTCAGATTTCACAGACAGAGGAGACAGGTTCTTTTTGAACCTGGTTGCTGTTTAGGACTTGTCTGATGTTTTTTTCAGTTTAACCTACGAATATTTGATTATTAACCTAGTATCTGACAAACAGTGTCTGAATCATATTCTTCATACAATGAGCCTGTGCAGTGTTTTGCAAACTGGGATCTGTGGAAGAGGACTTGACCAAAGAGCTCATGGTCTCACAGTGGTGAAACACAGATCAGCCTTCCAGAAGTGCATTCTCAGCTGGTCACCAAGGCAAGCAAGGCTTTCAAAAAGGCTTCCTCAAGGAAGCAATCAAGAAGATTGAACCATTTCCTATCAGCCTTTTAGGCACAGTCTGCACTGGTAGTTCGTCTTGGAGCAATTGTTTGACCCTTACATCCATTCCAAAGACACAGTTTTACAGGACAGTCTTCTGTCATATTGGCATGGCTTGTACTACTGTGCTCCCCAGGATATTGGCTTGCATTTTACAGGATTAAAACACAAATTTAGTGGACTGAAAACATTTAACCACGTAATACGGGTTACCCTGCCATGACAAGACGGACCACTTACTATTTACCAACCCAGAAACCTTTGCAGTAACTGCAGACTTCACTATATGAGATTGTCTATTATCCTGCTGATAAAAGGAAGAATCAATTCCCCAAAGAGATCTTTCAGAAATGGTCCTCCACACTGCCATCCCCATCTTAATGACTGAATTCTGAAATCTGTTGATGAGACAGTTTTAAGTCGACCTAATGATCAACCTTTGAAAGCCACAGATTCTTCTTTAAGTGCCAGATTCTTAAAACTAAAATATGGAAGTGATGCTAAGCCAAAAAGCCTTATAAAGAAGCAGCTGTACTACACAAAAATGCAAACACAAGCATGGTTCAGACTCACTCATCTGTTTCTTCTCAAAATTGGCTACATAATTGTTAATGTCCTCAGCGCACTTATCAAGATAAGTTTAAAAAGCTGGGTTTAAATTAATGTAAAAGCTTAAATTAATGTAAACCTTGCTAAGGATTTATATAAATTTAAATAACTCACTGCACCACCATCAGCGGCCTGAGACTGATGTTTTGCCTTGTTAGCTACTACCTCTATGTAAATGTAATACAGAGCCAGGTTTGGAAGGCATCAAAATTAATTGATTTCTCCAGGGGGAACAGAAATTGATTGCTATGATTTAATGTGTTCAGTGTAAATGAAGATGAGACTGGCATTAGGAAAGAGTAAAGGTTTGGGGTTTTTTGAGAGTTAAAGTTGGTCCCTGCAAATTGCCCAGTGCTATTTCAGCCTTCTCAGTGCAGTACACATCTGCACAGATGTACACCTTACTCAGAATAAGGAAATAAAACCTTCAGAAATGCCACTTGCAAGGGTATTTTCACCCACTTTCTTAAAATAGTTCATCTCCTACTGACAGATGACTAGTAAAAGATTTTTGCTTAGTAGAAGGTGTGAGACTCAAGCTATCAGGTTATTTGCTTCACAGATCAGCTGCACTTTCTCTAAGTGTGAAACTCATGCTGTGCTCAGAAGATGTAGAAAGACTTATTTTGGGGCTGATGAAGACGAGCTCATTTTCTAATTATTCCATTAGAAGGACAATCCCTTTCTAACGTCATCTGGGAAAATTGTTGCTTACAAACCTTAACGATACTATTGATTATTCACCTACTCACAGATGAGCACAGCAATCTCAGCTACTCTTCCTCTGGAAGGAGGGTCTGAAACGGAGCTACCTCTCAGTGATAGAGACAACTTTCCAAGCTTGCGCCTGAAATCTGATCCCTGGGCTTTTGAAGCCTTGCCTGACGCTTTCCAAACTGAGGAACAGCAACAGGTCTCTGTCCATCTGTTTATTGGTGAGTATGATGGCGAGGACCTGGACCTCCCTGAGCTTGGCGGCTCCGTGCACCTCCATATCTCAGTGTTCTTCCCAAGCACGTAGGGATGAGGCAGGAATCATTCCTTCAGCTGCAAACCTGAGCTCAACTCTACTTCAGTCTGGCTCCTGAGGTAAAGAAACTGGAGCTCACTGCCATTAAAATCACGCTGTCAGGACCGCTGCCTACGCTTGCTTCTCCTTTATTATACAGAATTAAGGAAAATCTATGATCAGTTTTTGCTTGCTTGCAGTAATAGATTATTTAATTCCCACTAGGATTACGCCCTTTCCACCTAACCACTGGCACTACAGATACCCTAAGAAACAAAATTGAACTGAAAGCATTAACCCACGCTGCTCCTCGTCTCAAAGTGTTTCCTACACAATCCTAAATCTGTTCCTTATTATTTTAAGGGAAATTTTAATGAATATTCGCGAATCCTTTCTTGAATTTTAACCGCATCTTATACGCCAGCCCCCGCCAGCCATAAAGGAGGCGATACAAGCTGCCTGGCACTTCTGAAAGACGACTTTTGTACAAACAGCTTGTCGGCTAAAAACAAACAAAACCCCTCAAACACGCGGAGGAAGGTTTTCCTCCGCTTCGGAGCGTTCGGCTCGCCGAGCCGCCCTTTCCAAAGCGCTTGGGCAGCGCACCCGCATCCCACGCCCGGGAGCCGGCCCTGCGCCTGCACCTGACCTCATCCCGGGAAGGGGGGCAGGCAGGGAGGGAGGGAAGGAGGGAGGGAGGCAGGGAGGAAAGGAGGTAGGGAGGCAGCCGCCCGCCTGTGCGCACCGAGGGGCGCCGGCGATGCGGCACCTCCGGCGGCCGGAGCCGGGCAGGGCACCCCGGAGAGCAGCCCCGACGGACCGCCCGCGCCTCGTCCTGCCGGGCAGCCCCGGGAGATGCCCCGCGTCCCGCCGGGGCACGTACCAGCCTGGCCAGGATCCGGTGGCTTTTCTCGTCCGTGCAGCGCTCGGAGAAGACGCTCCTGTGGAGGAGGAACAGCGCAGCGCTCACCACCACCCAGCAGGCAGCCCAGAGGAGGAGCAGCAGCAGGGCGCATCGCCGCCAGATTTTGAGCCGCAGCCGCTTTAAGCCCGGGATGCCCCTCATCGCCGCGCCGGGGC
>VZRV01002758.1:4085714-4155442 GCA_013398115.1 Falcunculus frontatus | reverse complement strand
CCCACTCCCGCCGGCGCTCAGCGCCCACCGCCCCCGCCGGGCTGCCCCGGCCCCGCTCCCGCCCCCTCCCCGGGCCGGGGCTGCCCTGGCGGAGCCCGGAGCGCCCTTTTTGAATTTAAGCCACGTAGTTCCGCCGGCTTTTGTCTGCGCTCCGGTGCCAAGCGGCCCCTGCAGCCACTTGGCGGCTGCTGCCCGCGCCCCCCGCCTCTCCTCTGCGAGTTTCTCACCCGAGAATAAAAGGGGTTTGAAGGGTGATGGATGCTGCTGTGGAAACCCTTTGCCGTCCAGGCGGCTGCTCGATACTTTGAAAGAGGCTGCCTGGAGACGGATAGGTACCTCTGGTGAAAGCTTCGTCTCCCGACAAATGGGGAAAGGAAAAAAAAGTTGTCATTATTCTGGAGTAACTTCTCCCGTTTTATCCCCCCGGAGCTAATGGAGGAGTAGAGAGAAGCGACTCAGATGCCCTTTCAGTAACGCAGCCCCCAGAGCCCCCACGGTGGGTCGCCCCTTGGGTCCCCAGCAGCTCCCCCAGCCCCCAGTCGCGGGGTGCAGGCTGGCCCCTGCCTGGCACCCTCCTGTCCTGCCTCCCTCGGCGGCCGACGGACAACACCAGCCGAGCGGCCACGTTGGATATGTTGCCAAAACGGGCAGGGTGTACTGGGTCCGAGGATGCTGGGGTGGATAGATTGTCTCCCTGCCCTCTCACTGTCTCCCTGGCACCTGTGGCTGTGTCCCTGTTATGGTGTGCTCAGCTCCACGGGACAGCCTCTGATACATTAGACTTCGTTAACGTTTCTGAGGGGTCAAAGACTCAGACGTGTGTTCCTGTGCAGCAAGGAAGATCCTGGCATCCTTTCCTCACTCCAGGTGCAGATGTTCACTCTGTTCAGAGAGCTCGGTTCAGTGATATATGTTCTTAGCATCATGTTTAACTTAATGACAAATACTTCCTTGACAAGTCTTTAAAAAGAAGGATGTGTCTATTGACATGATCGAATTTTACCTCTCAGAAGAGCGAGGGAAGAACACAGGTGCAGCAAGCTTGCTGCTATCCACATCTTTTACACGATCAGTGCAGTTCTCCTCTACCTGGCAGAGCGGGGCTTGAAATGGAGCTTCTAAGTAGATGGCGGACTGTGGAAGAAAAGAAAAAGAAAGATAAAAATATTGCTGGACATACTCCAGCTTTCCTTTCAGGAGACTGTCAGTGGGGAGGGAGATGCAAGAAGAGCAAAACTACTTTCATCTCCAAAGAGTCTCAGAAGCAGAATCATTATCATTAGCCACATCTTCTATCAGTGTGTTTTGCTTGATTTCTCCATCATCTCACTTCTTCACCTGCTGAGGCTGCCTTTTCAAATTTTCTTTTTCTTTCCCCTGATCCTTTTACTGGGAAGCTTACTTTTGAGGCACTGGTGATGCAGTCTGTTTCTTGGGAATGTGGCAAGCAGCAAAGACCAAGTAGGCAGCTAGGAACTAAAAGATTTTAATCACATTTCTCAGTCTGATACAAAATGTTTTCAGAAGCTGTCTCTGATCAGCTTGGGGTGTTCTTTGAAAATTTCTAGGGCAATAAGTGGACAAGGAGGAGTGTTACTCAGCCAGTCCTCTGTAGGAGTACCAGCTAGGCTTGAACACAGCCAACCTTCACCAGTGACTGCTGCCACCTAGGAGATAAAACTGCGGATCTGCCATACTGATGTCTGGAACAATCCTGAGATATGTCCCACGTGGAAAAGGGATGCAGATGGTGGGAGAAAGTCAAGCATAAGTCCCTACTTCTCGATCCTAAGATGTCTGGGTAATAGTTTAGGCACTACCAAACCCACATGTATTTTAAAATGTGGATCTTGGTTTTTCTGTGTGTCAGCAATCCCCAAAGGATATTATGTGTTTTTATTAAATGTCTGTGAAATTCTGTATTTGTGTCCTTTGTGTTTCAACAATATAGTTCTGAAAACAAATCCTAATTACATCTGACTTTAAGCCAGGAACAAAATACGGAGACTTCAGACCAGATTAGGTGTCACAGCTGAGCTTCTCTAATTGCTGCTGCAAAAACAAGCAGGTGCCTTCCTCCTCCTCCACTGCCAACTCCCTGTTTTCCTCTTTGTCTTGCCTGCCTAGTCCAGTCCCTTCCCCCAGTGAAAGATATTCCTTGCTGCCCAGGGAGCTTTTTCAACCTGCTAGCAGGGCAGAGAAATGTAAAGCTGTTTCTTGCCGAGATTATTTTCAGAGAGGTCAGCAAGCCCCGAGGATGCTGCCAGGCTGGTGCAGGGAGGCACATTGCAGGGCCGGGCTCTCTGGGATGCTGGAGGCAGAACTGTCCCACTGGCTCAGCTGTATCAAATGTCTGCACCTTAAAGATGTAACGAGATATTGCAGATAAGGTGATCTTAATGGAAATGGTTGCTGAAAGAAGCAGTCCTGTCCCCATTTCCACCCCAGCCACATGCTGCCACTGCTCCCTCAGCAGCTGGATCACTGTAGTTAGCCCAGCAGGCAGCATCAGTAGGGTGTCCGGCTGCACTTTTCATTTCATCCCAAGATACCAGCTGAAATTCACTGGATTTTGGGGTCTGTAAGGAGCCCACATCCTCCTCTTTGGTTTGGAAACAGCTGCTACACGTAGCAAGAGCAATTCTAACTTTAACATGTAGGTATCTGCAGCTTTGAAATTACAGAATATGAAGAAATAGACTATGAAAATAATAATAGGTTTCAATGTAGTTTTAATATTGTTTTAATAGTTTTAATAAAAAACAAAAGTACAAGATGAATGGAGCTTAATGAAGCAAATGCAAGTTGCCTGACAAACATACTGGATAGTTTACCCGTTTCATTTTATGGTAAATCCCACAGGAAGCATTTGCAGGGAAATAAGTCCTGAAAGATTTCAGCATAGCATTCAGGCAGGGGAAAGGGTTGTATCTAGTTGTTCAGACTCTGAATTTTTAAATATCTCACTGACTTTAGTGGGTGTGAAAAGTTGGATGAGTCTGGTAAATATGTATGTGTGTGTATACATATCTTCTTGTACATGTATACATAGAGAACTTCAGAACAGGTCAAGAACTGACCCAGAAAGCTTGGATTTAGTAAAAGATAAAAGCCTAGGTGACTTAGGATCATGTGGTTTAGCCTTTAATAACAATCTCTTGCTAGCTGCAAAATTCAAGTCTAATTTCAGATTTCCCTAAACTTCAAGGTTCTTAAGACTAAGAGTCAATTCTAGCCCATCCTCTGTAAAAACTGTCTTAGTGTCCCTCTGTGCCATAGCAATTTTTCATTAAAAAAACCCTCAGCATCAGAGAACCTTTGCTTTCTGCAGATATTAAACTGTGGCTGCTTCATGTTGCATTCCTGTGTTCCTAAAGGAAGCTATATTCCTATTCTCATTCTAACCGAGAATAAAACTTGATAGAAATTAATTAGTAGAATTTGAATTAAGGGAAGCAAATCAGGGGCAGTAAAAATAATCCAGGACTAACTGAATTAGTTCCTACCCAATTAATCTTTGAATTAGTGCTTAGAGCACGATGTCAGCATCAAGTTGGTCTCCTCTTCGTCACTGTGTTGGGCACACCACAAAATTGCACATTACTGGTGACAGTTCAGATGTGGAACAACCACAGGCTTCAGTAGCCAGGACTGAGATGCCTTGGCACAGCCAGGTGAGGAGCCTGGCGTGGCATCCACCTGTGCTGTGTGCCTATGCAGGGGCTCAGCAGTTCCTCACACCGGGGCCATGAGGAGTCCTCAGACCAAGGAGCTGCTGAGCCCTCGTTTCTCATCACCTTCAGACACAAACTGCATTGCAGGCTCAAGTCATATTATGCCGTTAGACCTTATTTTCCTAATTACTGAATTCTTCATGAAGAAAGAAAGTAAATCAGTCATTAAGAACTACCTTGGCACTCAAGTTAATGAAATGTAAAACTGGTTCATTAGGACTTACTGTTCTCTTTGATCGATTTTATCACTTTCTGTCATTGGTTGTCTATGGAAATAGAGCAGGTGTCTGCTAATCTTTCACAAGGCATGTATGAATCTCCTATTTTCCTTCTAGGAGGTCAAGAAACTTTTAAGGGCTGTTCAAATCTACTTTGAAAATATATTTTAACATAGAAATATTTCTTTCTGATTTCCTTTGGCAAAGTTGCTGCTGAGAGACACCTCGCAAGGTTAGACATAGGTTCAAACATGCCCTTTAGGCAGTGAAATTCCCCTGCAGAGTACTGAGTCTACCAGAGGAATCCAAATGTATTTTCTCATTTATGCCATTAATCCAAAAGAGTATGGTGCAAACTACTCTCAGAAGTTTTATGGCATCGGTGAGCAGTGAGTTTATTGGGTCACATTGTGAACCAGAAGGAGAAAGCAGAAAAATGGCACAGTATAAAATACAGAGTACAGATTTGTGGGCAAGGGAAAAGCCTGGGATAATTCACTGATTTAAACAAGGACAAGTGTTTAGACAGAAAAAGCTTTCCCATGTATATATAGAATAAAAAAAAATAGTATATTTTCTCCTGTTCGCTTTTTAATTTTTGAAGTATTTCTTAGGCATAGTTGCCCAGGAAAGCCAAAGGTATTAGCTTTCTCCTTCCCTTTTACCACTTTCTAGATTCCACATAGCAGAGTTTAATTGTCCTGCTCTTCTCATATATCCCCTTTCAATTAATCTCTTTATTATCCTCATGCCAACTTTTCCCTCTCATTTGGAAACAGTATTGCCTGAAGAAGCCAGTAAGATACCTTGGCAACCACCGTAGCAGATGTGGTTTGCTTGTAATTCTTCAAACGAGATGGAAAAATTAAGATGTAAAAAATATTCTGGAATTTTTGTCCACATATCCCAAATGACGCCTGACACAATATTGCCTATTGCTTCTCTGCTACACCCTCTGCCTGTTTATGTTACTGGTCACCAAAAGGAAAATTAGCTGTAAGATGAAGCTTAATCAGTTTGTGAGGGGAATTATAAGTGGTATTTTCTTTGCCTGAGATTGGAGTCAGTGGCTTGAGAGCAATTTTCCAAGCCTAAGAGGATGCTCTCCAGTGGAATCTGCTGCTGTGTGGCATGTTGTGGGTCTGCCCACAGTGTGTGAAAGGGAGAACAAAGAAGGGAAAATGCTGAGATTGTTTTCCAGCCTTTCTGTGCGCAGTTTCTAGTCTTCACATCAAGTTCAGGCCAAGTGATCTCATTATGCCAGCACTGAATCTGGCTCTTTGTAGCCTCCCTTTATGAGTGTCTGAAGCAATTCCAGACACACTTAGAAGTTGCACTAGGGTTGTGTAGAAAGAAAGAAACATTCCACCATCTAATAAATGCTGTGGTACTGGGCTGTTATTTACATGAATGGTTCAAAGTAATTTAAATGTGCAGAATATTACACATACTAAACAGATGGCATTCACATCAACACTGTGATCATTTAGATAAGTGGCAGCTCAAAAGAGAAAAAGTTAAGTGTCATCTTTTCTAGTCAAATGACCAGATTTATTATTTCAGTGCATTAAAATAACATTGCTACATCTGATACTACCAGAAAAGCTATTATGTTGTTATACAGATTAAAATCAATCCATCTTTAGGGCTGCAGACTCTGAAATGAGTTTATGCTAGGAATTTGCACCAGATTGATTTTAAATTTGTTTCTACTGGCAACAGTGACCTAGGATACCCAAAGTCTACTCGTTCAAGTCTTGTTATGCCATACATTGTAAAATGCAGCCAGAGGTCTGCATGCTCTCTGTTGCTAAAAGAGAAATGGAAAGCAAAACTGATTCTTGGAGATGGAAAAAAGCATCTCCTTTGTAGGCACAAGTAACCACCAAGTGGATACTTATGATACTGCATGCGAAAGGTTTTGTAAACTAGAAATAGACTTTCCAGGGAGAATCTGTGCTGCTTTTCTCCACTCACATAAGCAAATCTTAATTTATAGCATTTTTCGAATTGTTTTGCTTTGTTCTTTTGGCTTGAGGGCTGTGTACTGTAGTACTGCACTTTTAAAAATCAAATTAAATGCAGCCGTCCCATACAATAGATCGTAGTGCATTTACACGTGGATATGTCCATTGCTCAATTTCTCCTCTAAAAATCCAAATCTGAAGTAGGAAAAAAATGAGGGTTTTGGAAGATCATGGATGATTTTTAGTACCAGTTCTGTAAAACTTAATTACCTTCATTTATTTTCTTGAAGCTGCTCACTGCAGTTTCTTTGCAAATGATGAATAGCTGGGCATGGAGCAAACTGCAAAATTATCCATTAGTGAAATCCAATTTTCTATCAGACTTTCCAAGTAATTAGCCTGTCTTTAGGTAATATATTGTTAGTTTGCATGCATCCAATGTTGTATGACATTTGTTTATGGAAGAGTAGACAATATTTGATTTCTGTATTGCTTACATCAAACAAACAGCTCATAATTATATCAAGGTTAAGCAGCCCTTAGTGTGAGTGACTCCCTCGTGTTACTCCTGAGCAAGAAATCTGCATGTGGGATCCTGCCCAGCTGCCTGGGCAGCAGCAGTGCCACTATTGTGTAATGTTCCTCCTGCTACGTGCAAGCTTCCTCCAAGCACCTGAGTGGTTCTGGTGTCCAGGCCTGTTTCTGGGGGGGGTCACTGCTACACAGGCATCAACAGCCAGTATAATAATCAAGGAGTGCCACGGTGCTGCCTCGTGCTTTGAGCAGAACTGTTGATGACTGAGAAGCCTCAGAATCGGGTTTCCATAGCTTCTTCCACAGGCAAAATCTTCTGGTTTCTGTCATTTTTCTTCAGTACAACCCTATTTTCTTCCCTACTTACATTTTTCTCCTTTTTCTTCAATGATTTATCTTTTCAGTTCTTCATAGCCTTTGTCTACTACCAATATCCTCTGTCAGTCACCTCTCTCCTCAGAAGACTTTATGTGTTGTATAAGGAGTCCCTCTCCCCCAGGCCTAGCAACAGCCTTCTTCTTCTTGGGGGAAAAAAAAAAAGTCCTTAATTCTGATCCAGAATCAGCAGATTTGCTTTTGATTTACGCTAAGG
The DNA here is from genome assembly GCA_013398115.1 of Falcunculus frontatus. Classification (NCBI taxonomy): domain Eukaryota; kingdom Metazoa; phylum Chordata; class Aves; order Passeriformes; genus Falcunculus; species Falcunculus frontatus. The sequence continues at coordinate 4,148,397 of VZRV01002758.1, read as the reverse complement.
AATATAAAAGGAGGAATAAAGAAGGCATATGCAGAAATGCCATCATTAGACAACATTTAATATTCCCTGGTTTTGCAAGTCCCTGTTTCCTGCATAGAATTAAACTGTGCTTTCAGGCCATGCTGTATGGATACACAGACATGTATTCTTAGCACAAGAACTCATAGCAAGTCTCCCAAAATGAAAAACAGGAATTGTAGTGTTCTGGATGTGATCCTCAGTCTGGGAAGAGAGAAGATTCACCAAAGGAGTGGGAATGCAACCACAGTGAAACCACAAGAGACACCAAAAGCAGCCCTGCAGAGCTGCATCTCTGGAGCAAAATTCCAGCTGGGGAAACACTCAGGCTCTGTTTTATTGAGGAGAGCATGTATTCCTGGCCAAACCTCTTTAATATTTCTCTTTCACGCTGACAAATCAACAACTTATAAAAGACTGAAAAAAAGTCTCCCAATATCCCATTCAAGGAGAAATTGAAAATGACATCTACTCCCACATATGGCACATTCCCTGCACTTTCAGCACGGATAAACTGGGCATGGAGTTGGGATGAAACACTGGAATGAAATACAGGATAGTTGAGATTAGGAAGAAAAAGGGTGAATGTTTTTGCATTTGGGCTCTGTGGTCATTCCAAAGAAAAGTGCTGGACTGAAGCAGTGTCCAAGGGCTGTGCTTCTCATTTGCAGTGAGAGCACATCTAGCTGGGCTATTGACCCTTTGCTTGCCTGTCCTTTACACTTGCCTTTTACACGACACACATCCCACCGTTCCCATTTGAGCTATTGACTTGTTATATTAATGCAGAGTACCAGGACAAGCAGGCAGAAGCACAGAGTGCTTTAGGCACTCAGGCAGAGGAATAGACAATGAACAAAGGGATGTAGGTGCATTTTTTACTCCTTTCAGAGCACTGGCACAGCTGGACTAACACTTCAGCAAACAAGGAATCTTTCGGCATGCCCATTCAATGACTTTCTAAGATATGTTGGCTCTGCAGTTTGCAAGCCAGTCCTCCAAGGTGCTGGAAAAGAGCAATTTACTAACAGCCTCTCACACCGTTCTTTAATCTGTGCCTCAGAATCAGAAGTGGGAACAGTACCTGCCCTCTCTGAGCACAAAAATAGACTGCCAATTCCTGGGCAACGTTAGGGCAATGTAATGGGGAAAATGCTGCAAAAAGCACATTGATATCCGGGCACTTTGCACATTGAATTTAAAAGATGGGAGAGAGGGGTATTTTTTTTTTTTTTTGGCTGGTGCTCTGCCACTCTCTCTAATTTTGAGGCAATCTCTCCAGCCCTCTAGACAGGTTAGTTTTGATGTTTCTGACAGTGACATTGCCAACGTGTCACTGCTGCATACTGAGAAGAGGACATGGAAAGCACAGGTTGCAATACAGTGTACAGACTCAGCAAAACAGCACTTATGGGGGAGTGCAAAACCACTTTATATAAAGCCAGGAAAAAAAGGAGCAGAGAGCTATCTAGCAGTGCATAGCAAGACCCTCGTATCCTACTTTATGCTGTCATGGTTTGCAGGTAAATCTAGTGCCTAAGATGAGAGACTTCAAGATCTACGGTGTCCCGAACTGGCTTTGCTAAGCAACTAGTGACTGCTGAAGGCTAAAACTAATCCAGGATGTTTTGGTACTTTGTTAAGATACTGGAGGATCTACAGTTGCAGCAAGATTTCAAGTGTGTTTTTTATCGGGAAAGTTACAACCTTATTGATACAGGGGCTACCAGAGCTGCAGAAAAGTTTGGTGCATCAACCACTGAGCCAGGAGGCTGGGGACAGGAAGAGGTTTGTAGGGACTGGTGAGGAAGGAGAAGTTCTGCGAGCATGCTGGGCCTCCTGAGTAGCCAACCCACTGCTGCAGGGCAAATTAGCTCCTCAAGCTTGTGGCAACCAAGCCAGAAAGTCACCCTAGCACAGCAGCACAGAGCCACCCTGTGTGCAGGCGGGCACGTCTGTCTGCTCCATGGTGGCACAACACTGTGGGGCCTCATGGAAGGTCAGTGCAGATGTCTCTGTTCTGACTTGGGCTGGATGGAGCTACAGGGAATATAAATCCTCCACTTGCCAGGCTCAGCATAGTGAGAGGACACAAGAGATGACAAAAAGAGCAGACAGTAAATCGTAGAGGAAGAGAAGGAACAGAGGGAGGGAGAAGAGTCCATCAGCATTTGTTATTACTTGGGCTACTGAGCCACACAGGCTCCATTTCATACTAGTACTCCATTATGCAAGGATGGGAATAAGGATCACAGGACTCTAGACTTTGACTCAGTTCCTGTCTCAGTTGCAGCATTCCTCTGTGTGCACGTCTCACAACAGCAAAAGCTGCGTGCAGAGTCCAATGAAGTGCCATGGAGCATTCTAACTCGATTCTGGCCAGGATACACAGACACCCCACACTGGGCTCTCCCATGTAAACATCAACATTTTCTACGTGGTTAAGTCTAGGTTAAGTGTAATCTGCCCTGTATTTTGATTAATTGTCTATCAAAAAAAATTATTTTGTTGGAAGAAGCTTGTGAGGATCAAGCTCATTGATTACTAGATGGCACACATGCATATATAGATTAGGAAGGCCATGAACACACCCAAGTGTTCAGCACTCTACAATTACAGTATGTCACATGAGCAGCCCTGCTTCTTTGGAGGCCAGGGCAAGGTTACCTCTGAAGCCATAGTACTGACTGGATAGTAAATGATACCTTGATTTGTTTTAGTTTAGTGCTATTCCGCTAAATGAGTTTGGGCTTTGAGGCCACCTGATTTTGAAAAGCCAGGGGTAATAGGTGAGGCTTACATTGCTGGAATGTCAATGGCAAAGCAATTTCCAGGGATAAGCAGCTCTGTTCACCTTTAGTCAACAAAATCAAACCCAGCAGAAGTGGGTGTACTTAAGGTAAGCAATATTAATGGAGTCCACATGTCCACATAGGTGCACGTACACAGGTGTGATATAAATAGGACACAGTTTAGAAGGGATTAAAGCAACCAGTGAGGACTTCTTTAAACATCCTGCTTTAAATTTGCTGTCACTAGTTCAAAAACTATTGTTTGCAGGAAATCAAAGAAATCCAACAAAGCTGCACTGTTCATATTTAAAATCTTCCCTTTCAATCTAGCAGTTTACCTAATGTAGAGTGAGCAACCAATGTTTAGAAAGTTTGGCTTGTGAATCACCTAAGCAGAAACATACAAAATAAAGAGGAAAGGGGAAGACAGAGCAGGAAATAGCAAGATACAACAAAGAGGCTGAAGACAACTAATTTCAGCTTTCTATGCTACTCAGAAGTGGGCTAAAGCAGATGTTGTGCCTTTGTCTCATGTAAGAGAAAAGACAAAAAAATTGAGCAATGTAAAATTTTAGATGGCATACACCTGGAAATAGGGACATGACTGCCACTTGAAATTAATTTCAAAAGAAGTGAGAGTGAGATTTTGCGTGTGTACTGTAGTATCCGTAGAAACTTTCTGTCCGCTTTTATCATTTTGCACGGAATTTTTCAGAAAGGACAGCCACAGCTATTAATGGCATTTCTGCTGGCCTCCCACAGCCCTGCGGGTCTCACTCTGCAGCCATCCATAAAGCTGATTCACACAGTTTTCCCCTCCCAGACCTGTGCTTGTGTTTCAGTCTACTCACTTACTCAGCTGCTACTGCTTCAGCTGACTCACACATGCTACATCCCTGTGATTGAAAGCAATGCCACAAGTACCCACAAATTATTTCTTTAGAACAAAACTATTTCAAAGACAACATATTAAAAAAAGAAATAGAGCAGCTTAGGTGTTTAGGTACCTCTATCTGGACCAGAGAATGCTGAGCATCCTTATATTTTCTTTATAAAATACCTTGCTTTATCATCCCCTCTCCCTAAACCATGTCTGACAAACGTGGGTTTTCCTACCCTTCCTTTCTCCTCTGTTCCCTAAGGATTTTTATGTATGCACATGTTATTTTCACCTCCAAATTAACAGCCTTGTAAAACAAAACTGTGCTTCTATAGAGACAACTTACAAGGCCCTCAAAGCTGATAATTGAGCCTGTTATCTTTCAAAAAATGTTGTTGTTTTCCCTCGGGTAAGTTGCTGTGTGGTTTTTGTGTTTGTTCTTCACATAATCCTTTGTGGATTTAGATCAATACAGGCTTGCAGAAAACTGTGATAATACACTACACAATATTTGCTACACAATGTATGCATCTCTAATGCCTTTCTTTTGTCAGCTCGTGTCCTTGATTTTTATTTTGGTTTGTGATTTTTTTTAAGGATGTGAGAAAAAAGTACCAAAAATTACTTCCATGTAGGAACGCGAGAATAAAATAGGTCATCAGAAATCATCCTGTGTCATGTCACTTAATACCCTTTATAAATGCAACAAAGTGCTTTTTAGAAGCAGTTTCTCTTTTTTTTCTTTTTAAATTTTTATTTTTTAATCTTTTTTTCCTATTGCTTCCAGGCAAGATTTTTCCTAACATAAGTGTAAATAGAAACTTTATTCCAGTTTCTAAGTTCCATTTGGGGTACATTTTGCCATCTGCTCTCCCACCAACACAGAGCAGTGCCAGGTGTCCTGGTGCCAGGGGCTCCTCGCAGGCTGGGGTGCCAGGAGTGGCAGGAGCTCCCCATGGGGGTCTGCCAGGGAAAGCCTGGCAGCCAGGGCCCATCCCACCCCATCCCCAGCCAGGAGCCAGGTATCTGGGGGCACCAGGGCAGCCCCAGCCCCAGGCAGCTCCCTGGAGACAAACCAAGGCTGGCATTGGCCTGTAAATCTCCAGCTCAGCACAGCCTGTGGCCAGAGCATCCTTGTGCAATGCCCTAGCACTTACCTTACCCCACAAAGCACCACCAGCCAAGTTGTCAAATTATGTAGTTTTCCCCATGGCAGCTCACAGATCAGCTAGTGTGCTCCACTCTTTCTCATTCCTTTCCAGCTCTTGAGCTCCTGGCTACCTAATTTCATCCTGGTTTTATTTCTGTGGTCCTCAGGGTTGTTGAGTTGTTCCTTCCCTGTACCGACTCCATGTCCCCAGCTTTATGCCCTCAGCAAATTTCGACAGCACTTTTCCTAATAGTTGTGGCACTGGGAAGCACACTGCCCAATAGGTTTGAGTGAGTGGTGAACCTTCCTCAGTAACTCAGGTAACAAATACTTTTACTACAACCAAGGGCCAACTGCCATTTTTACATTTATTTTAAGAATGTCTATTAACCAATATGAGTTACCAAATTATTACATCCATGCATGGTTAGCAGCTATTCGTGAACAGCAAAACTTCCCATGTTATAAATGCTGGCTTCGTGCAGGGCAGGCACAAGGTAACAGCAAGGCTTACACGAATATTTATCTTTTTGCACATAAAATTATTTTATTCCTTTCCACCATTGTTAGGAGCTCAGAGAACTCTTCATTAGGTGACCTCATTTCACTTTCACATCTTACTATTCATACTGCACTCCCCTTATCCAACCAGTGATATTAAATTGGTTTGCCAATGATACTAAATTCAGAGGAGGTGTGACTACGTCAAGGCAGGGAGGCCCTGGAGGCAGACCTTGATAAAGTAAAGGGCTGGGCAATCACCAGCCCTATGAAATTTAACAAGGGCAAGTGCCAGATTCCGGACCTGGGATGGGGAAACCCTGGGTGGACAGACAGATTGGGAAATGAGATACTGGAAAGCAGTACTGTGGAAATTGCCGGGGGTCCTGGTTGGTGGCAAGTTGAGTCTGAGTCAGCAGTGCCCTGGCAGCCAGGAGGGCCAAGCGTGTCCTGGGGGGGCATCAGGCACAGCATGGCCAGCCGGGCAAGGGAGGGGATTGTCCTGCTCTGCTCTGCACTGGGGCGGCCTCACCTCGAGTGCTGGGGGCAGCTTTGGGTGCCACAAGATATGAAAACAACATTAAGCCAGTAGAGAGTGACCAAAGGAGGACTATGAGATGGTGAAGGGCCTTAAGAGGAAGCCATATGAGGAAGGGCTGAGGTCACTTGGTCTGTTCAGCCTGGAGGAGACTGAAGACAGACCTCATTGCAGCCTGCAACTTCTTCATGAGGGGAAGAGGAGGGGCAGGCACTGATGTCTGTGACAGGACCAGTGACAGGACCTGAAGGAATGGCCTGAAGTTGTGTCAGGGAAGGTTTAGGTTTAGGCTGGATATTAGAAAAAGGTTACTCAGGCAGAGGGTATTTGGGCACTGGGAGCGTCTCCCCAGGGAAGGGGTCACAGCACCAGCCTGACAGAGTTCAAGAAGCATTTGGACAACGCTCTCAGGCACATGGTGTGATTCTTGAGGATGTCCTGTGCAGGGACAAGAGTTGGACTTCGACGATCCTTGTGGCTCCCTTCCAACCCAGAATATTATATAATTAATTCTATGATTCTAGGGACCTCTCTAAATTGCATCTAAATCTATCTATATCTATTTAACCTATCTAAACCACAAAGGTAGGAAGATCATAAGGATACTCCCAGCTTCAGCTGGAGTAATTCACTTGTCCAGACAGGCTGTGCTCCAGACCCCACAAATCCCGCCCATGTGATATTCGCTATATGTTATATTCCACTTTATTACAGCCCTGTGTTATTCCGGCCCCGCCCCACAGGGGCCGCCCCCGGCAGGCCGCAGCCCAGAGCTGAGGCCACGCCCCTCTGCGCCACAAGCCCCGCCCCCGGTGTTCCCGTTGCTCGCGGATTGGCCGGCGTGGCGCGCGGCGCGGGGCGGGGCTGGCGCGGGGGTATTTAAAGCACCGCGGGGGGCAAAGCGTCGTTTTACTTGAGGTGGGAGCCGGCGCGGCGTGGGGTGCGGTGAGTGTCGGGAGGGGTCGGGGGCACCGGGTGCCTTGGCCCTGTGGCGTGGTGGCACCGGCGTGCGTGGCCTGTCCGGCCTGGCGGGGAGGAGCCGGGAATGCCGGGTGCGCGGCGTCGCCGGCGGGCCGGGCCTTGCTCCGTCTCCCGTGGTAGAGAGCGTCTGTTCGGCCTCGGGGCGCAGCGGCACCGTGGCTGTCCCTGGAGAGAAGCTGCCCCTGCCTCTCCGCTCCTGGCCCCTGCCTCACTGCCGCTCTCTCTCCCCGTGAGCCTTGCCCCCGCGCTGTCCTTAGGAAGCGCGCCTGCTGCCTCCCTCACGTCCCCAGGCTGTCACCGACCTGGCGGGCTGCGGGGAGCTCGTCACAGGGCTGCAAAACCCTGTAAAGTCCCACGTTTAATCTTTAAGTTAACTTCGGCCCGAAGTGCTGAGCCTGCAACGTGAGCATGGGGCTCAGTGATGGCTATAGAGCGCTCCCAACTTGACTCAGTGCTTTCCTCTGGCATTCTGATGTTGCTTGTGGATAAGGAGGGCAAAGTTGTAATGGTGCATTGATAGTCCCTTGGGTTGTCTTATTTGATAGTGCAGCTTTTATAGTCCTGTGAAAAGTCCTGTGGAGCCTCCTCTGTATGGGTAGGAAGGGTTCAGCTCTCCATTCTGAAGGACTTACAGGAAGTTCAAACCCTGATTTTGAAGAGGAAGGGGGAAGTAACATCCAGCCTTTTGCTATGTAGTACCCAAAACTTGCTTTTTGTAGTTTGAAGCTTTCTGGAGCAGGCTTCTTTGCAGCTCTTCAGTGAGACTTGCTTAATTCAATGCTCTTATAATTTCAGAACTATTTAACTGTGGTTAAGGTGATACTTTAAGTAGTCCCTGACTTAACAAGTAGTTCAGATCTTGTTTGTGTTGGACAATATGTCAACCTCCATGTAAAATGTATTTCGTGTCTGTGCTGTGAAGCGACAGCCCTGAGGTTGCTATAGAAACCAGTTGAGTGAAGGGAAGGATCAGATGCACTGGACTGATGCCTGTATGCTGGTTTCCTGAAAAGCTCCACTTGAATCCTGCCTGAGCTCTAACTGCATGTGAGGAAGGTGGCTTCATTAGGGAAGCCCAGCTTCAGGGAGAAGCATTGCTTTAACTTGGTTATGTCTGTGTAGGCCTTCTGAAGGTGTTCAGTTGTCACCTTTTGTGACTATTGAAGCAAATGCTTGCCTGTCTGGTGATTTGGGGTTGTTCTAATTGGTGTTTAAAACTAGTTACCCAAATTTAAACTTGCTGGATGCTTTAAATTAAGTCGGTGCTATCTCTGGTGAGGGAAAGGATTTTTGTATGTCAAACAGCAGTATCTTGTGTAAGTACAACCTTGCTTGAAAGAAAACTTGGGGTGTTGCTTGTGTTGCAGTATGTTGTGTGGGACAACCTGCAGCTGGAATGGATTGTCTCAGTTATGTAGCGTAGTCAGCTGTTCAAGGAATCCTAAGATAAGCAGTCAGATGTTTTAACAACTGCCTTGTGACTACCATGTAGAAGAAGAAGAAAGGCTTAAAGGATCTGGCATAGAGCTGACTCAACAAAATACTGAATCACAGTGGCTGGAGCTGCTGAACATGCTTGTTTAGTGTATTACATGGACACTGGAGCTTTTCCTCCTAGTCAAGGCACTTGGATTCCAGAGACACGCTTCAGGGAGCCTCCTTCTCTGGAGTTACTCGAAAGCCTCCTGGACACCCTCCTGAATAATGTGTTGTGGAGCCACATCTTAGACCACATGACCTCCAGTGGTCCTTTTCAACCTTAGCCATTCTGGGATTTGTAAAACTCACTATTTTCCTGGCTTAGATGAGGTGCTGTGTCTTTAGTTTTGACTTGAGAGTTAAGCTTAAGCTTGTTTGCTTTGTTGCTTTAATGGACACTATTTCTTTTCAATATTGATTTCAGACTGGTAAGGAAGACAGAAAACTGAGAAGGGGAGAGGTCTTGGGTTTTCTCACGTGAACAGCAGTTGAAATAAAAACAAAAGAAGGAAGTGGTAGCACTGAAGTAGTCACTGACCACTTGCTCATGACCTGCTGCGGCTGCCCTCTGTTTCCATGGCTTCATTCTGACCTTATTTGTGAAATCTGAGTGGTAGGCTGAGACTTTAAGGCTGAAGAAAGCACAGTTCTTCAGCTGCCTGCTTTTAACTTCCTTTGCAGAGCACAAAGTGTGGTGCTTCCTTGGACCTAGCTACCAGCATTCAAGCCTATGGCATGCTATTACTTGAACTCATAATGAAATCTACTCTTTGAAGCTGCATTTTACTTGAGTAACATTTTGCCTGTAATTCTGCAGTAAAATGAAGTGTGTGATTTCATTGAAGTATCTCTAGAGACAAGATTGCTCAGTTTAACTTTGAAAGTTATTTTGAGGGGAGAGGCAAAAAGAGTAACGTTGAAATTAAATATGCTTTTGTTTAGCCACTTCACTGTGGTGATTTTGTGAAAGGGAGAGGCCTCAACTTGGTGTGTGGTGTTAGAAGCTGAAAGGTGAAAGTCTCCTGGGGCTCTTGATTACTGAATGTTATTTCTTAGACCTTTCAAGGCTAAATTATTTTTCTGTCACAGAATCTTCAGCGACACTGTTCTGAAAACTAGGCTGGAAATGTCTGCTCTTGAAACCCTCTTTAAATACATTGATGAACACCAGGACCTCTATGTTCAGGTAAGTTTTCTTTGAGTTTTGTCCTGCAGCTATGGGATATTAAAGTTAGGTGGTCAGCTTCAAGTTTGTTGTTACATCTGTATAATAGGCCCAGTAATAATGTCAAGTGATGGAAAAGAGGGAAGAGCACGCAGCAAGTGTGAGTGATTTGAGTCAGGCCAGAAAACTGTTTCTTAAGTTTAGGCATAGTTCTGTTCAAAAATCTGAGTGTCCATGGTAGATTTCTTAGGAAATGATCTATTACTGTATAGTGCAACTGGTCCCTTATTTAGAGGTACAAGAAGCTGACACTGGCTTCTGAATGCCAAACTAGGTTTATAGTTTCTTCCCTTTTGAGATGGGAAATGAAGGATATAAATGAGCCTGGAACAAAGCCTTCCTGCATGAAATGGTTTATGCTGGGGTACAGAGGGAGAGGTTGCCCTCTCCAAAGAGGTACTGTGCTGCTTGATCTGCTATTTAGTTACAGGTTGTATTATAGTCCCTCTCACCATGAAGGAGTCAGTGGTACAGCACTGTGAACTCAGGCAGGAACTATGCCAAGTGTTCAGCTTGATTTCTGCCAGTTGTTCTTGCTGATCTCACATGGGGAGAAGAAGCTAAAATGGCCTTTTTGAGATGCCTGAAAGACTTTAGCTGGTTCTGGATACTTAAAGAACAGCAACTAAAAAGGCACAACAAGCACAAGCTGTCATACTCTTAAGCTTACTTGATGTATCTGTAAGCTTTGTGCTACACTGCAGGGACAGCTTTAGAGGAGTGTAGTTGTAGAGAGCTTTTGAGAGTAATGTTAATGGTTAAAGTTCTTCTTTGAGCAGAGGACAGAGCTGATTTGAGCTTGACTTAAACCAGTGTTTGTTGAATTACAAGGTGTGGTATTTGCATGGTGCCTGTTGTGTAGTAAAACCTGTAGCTCTTCCATCTCTCCAGCGCCTGGCAGAGTGGGTGGCAATCCAGAGTGTGTCAGCATGGCCGGAGAAGAGGGGTGAAATCAAGCGCATGATGGAGGTTGCTGCGAAGGATATTGAGCGACTGGGAGGCACAACAAAACTTATGGATATTGGGAAACAAAAGGTACGTGAGCATCTCCATGTCAGCTTAGTAGAAGAAAGGCAGTAGCCTACTGGGGTGTAGAATAATGTCTTTTCCCCCACACAGTCTGAACTTGCTGTTAAAAACCTTTAATAGTAAACCTTGATACTCAGTTCAGGATATTGAATTAAGTTTTGGACTATATTAAATGTGTTTTAAATAGTTTTTGAACTTAACATGAACAGAGCACCTACAAACAAGAATACTAGGCATTTTTAACAACAGGCAGGTATTGGTCCTTAGACCCATAGACTATAAAGATACTGACTGAAGTTTCAATAAGTCCACCAAAAGACTTCTGGGCTCTTTCAGAAGTGTTACATTTGTCACAGGATTGCATTGCTCCCTTACTAGATACAAAAATATCATTAAAAGAACGACTTCCCTCCTTATTTTTAGCTAGCCAGACTGCTTTTTCCTCCCAGCACAATGTATGTGTTTATGAGAATGATAATGATAATCTCATCCTAAGGAACTATCCACTTGATATGCTTGTCCTTTGAAATGCCTAGCCACTATGCCAGAGTAGGACCCCAAAATTGTTAGACTAGGATTGGGATAGTGGCATTAAAAATCTTGTATTAGAATGTTGGCTAGTTCTAGGAGATCGTCCTTGTAATTGGTGTAAAAGACTGCTGAGTCAAATCTGTGTTTATGGGAACTTTCTGAGCAGTTCTTGCTTTTGGAAACTGGATTACACTTGTTTGTAGCTACTGGTTTCAGCAGGAAAACAGCTGACTTGGGAGGGAATCTCTAGGTTAATTCTAGCTCTGCTACTACCTACAGCCTAAAACCCCATCAAAAGTGTTTCAGTTAATTCAGAGACAAAGTTGTTCTTTTCATCACTAACTTTTTGGTAGCAAGAACTGATTTTAGAGTTTTATATGTAATATTTTTTAGATAAGTTTAATCCATCTGCAAGGGTTATCTTCAGTGTTCAGCTTTATATTATGTATAGAGAGAGCTAGTCAGTGTATTATGTTTGTTGCTGCTATATCTGTGAGGGACAATGTAAAGCAGCTGAACTTGTCAGATCAAAATTGCTTTGCTGCTGCACAGCAATTTGTTGTGTATTGATTACTGTAAATTCTTGCAGTAGTGCTTTAATCATGTAGAGCTGCAGCTGGCCAAGGACCATGTAACCTGTTGATAAAAAATTGTTGATAAAAAATTGGAGCTTGGAACCCACATAACCAAAAAGTCAGAGCTGATCTTGATCTGCTGAACAGTGTGTAGAAGTACTTGTTCACCGGAAGGGAAATACTTGCTGACTGGGAATAGCATGTGATAATTGCTTATGGGGTATTCCAAGGGATTAAGCCAAGTTCAACTCCTGAACTGAGTTTATCAGCATTACCCTGCCCTTAGCTTAACAATGTAGGCTGGTACAGAGAAATACATCTGTTATGCTGATCTCATTTGGGTGTAGGCACATGTTATGCCCAGCAAGACCACTGTCAGGAAACTTTTGTCCAGAGAGCTATACTGTGGGCAGGATGAAAGTGCAGTGGTGAGCAACACAGAATGCAATTTTGAATGGAGTTTATCACTTATGCTTAGGTCAGCATTAGATATGGCAGTTTGGCATGCAGTCAGCTTGCTCTGCTAAAATCTAGTGTAGGATTGGTAGTTTAAAGCTGTCAGTTCTAAGTGGCTTGGAACATTTTGACTGTCACTTGGACTTGTCAGGAAACTAATTGGCATGATGCCATCAGGCCATCTTTGGCACCCTGCTTCTGGGAATTGGTTTAAGTAGATTGGTTTTGTTTAGCTGTCTGTGCATCTACTCTCATTACTGCCGTAGTATTAAAGTAATTCATATATCTGACAAAAACATGTCCCTCTGACATTCCACATTTTAATAAAGCTGCTGCCCTCCTATTTCTAGCTGCCTGATGGATCAGAGATCCCCCTACCACCAATTGTTCTGGGAACACTGGGCACAGATCCCCGCAAAAAGACAGTGTGTGTATATGGTCACCTGGACGTTCAGCCAGCAGCATTAGAGGATGGCTGGGATAGCGAGCCCTTCACACTGGTAGAAAGAGATGGTAAGAGCAGTGGACTTGACAAACTGATGAACGCTTCTGTAACAAGCATGGTATTTTTCAATCGTTCCAAAGCTGTGCCACTGAAAGGGGGAAGGAGAGTAAGAACTGGTATGGGTGTTTATTTAATACTGTTGATGTAAAAATGTGCAGGTGGGGAAATGGTAAAGGCGAGCTGCAAAGTCTCAGCTGCTCTTGGGATTGTTTTCTTTTCTGATAGTCTAGGCTGTAATTTGCATGTTTTCTTCCTTGTAGCTACAGCACAATCTTAACTGCTGCTTTCCATGGTGCCGGTTTGTTGCCAGAGAGCTTTTTAGAACTAATTTCTTGTGCTGTTCACAGCTTGAAGCCTGTAAGGTCATGTCAGACTGCAGGAATTTTGAACCATTACTGAGAAAAAATACACAACACAGTTTCTTTATGCCTGGAGACAGGAGTGGCACAGCAGCCTCTTTGGGTTGCCTTGTGTTTAACTGTGCTACTCTGAGTACTACAGAAGCTCTTTAGCCGAGGTAGTACCCCAGAACTTGTCCCTCTCTCTTAAATTGGATGAAGAAATGGTGCAGTATCTCCTGTTGAAACAGCATTGCCAGAGCTTAAGAAGACTAAAACTTCTTTTTCTATTTAAAGCTGGTGTTACCAACAGCTTCTTCTTTTGTTTCACTTTTTCAGTGTTAGTGTCAAAGGTCATATCAATAGAGGGACATTAACCACTCATGTTGCATAAGCATTAATGATTGCCAGAAAAAGGAGTATCTGTGCTAACTAGTACTTGTGCTTGGGCACTCAGTCATAGGCAGCAGAGTCAAGTTACTAAGTTGGGTTATCTCATCTGCTAGCAAGGCCTAGACTTGCCTCAGGCTGTGGCTTGTGTCTGTGCAGCCTGGCCATGCAGGAGTCATTCACAAATGGCTCTTTACCTTTTCAAGCTGTCTGGCCAGTTCTGTCACTGGTTATATGGGGTGCTAGGGGTTGTAGCTACAGCTGGGTTGCTCTGATAACTGCTTCTGCTGTGAACCCATGTGCTACATTTTTTGGGAATTCCTTGTGGCCTGTGAAACTTGTCTTTGACTAAATTCCTTTCTAGGGAGATTCACTTTTATCTGGAGAATCCAGAGAAGTGGCTTGTCACTAGCTACTGAATTCTTACTCTTCAAACAAAGAATTATTGAACTGAAGCTAATACCTGATAAATTTCTGTTAAAAGGAGGGAACTTGTTTCTATACACTTAGGTGTTTGTAGAAAATTATATTATTGTGAAGGATAAAGCAGTTATATCTTTTCCAGGCTTGTATTAAACTCCTATCAAGGGAACAGCTGGGGGAAGAGGTGGGGCAGCTCTGTAAGTGGGAGAACTATTGCAGTCCTGTACCTATCCCACTTGCAAGGGTATGTGAAGCAGGATGTAAAACTACTTATGAAGAATCAGAAATGAAAGTTTTTATATAAGCAGGGTTAAAAAAGTTATCCAAAAAAAAGTATTCTCCTGTAGGCAAGATATGAAGCTTCATACTAATTTTTTCTTCATTGGTTAATTTGTATCTTGTTTCTACAGGGAAGTTGTATGGGAGAGGATCAACAGATGACAAAGGACCAGTGCTTGCCTGGCTGAATGCCTTGGAGGCTTATCAACAAACTAACCAGGTATGTGCCCAAAACATATTCTGCTTTTTCACACACAGCTGAGTCTAGCGGTAAATGTTATCCAAGCCACAAACCCCCTTGTGAGGGAAGCCTGCTTATTCAGCCGATTGGAGGAAAGATGCAGTAGTCCTGTAAATTCCCTGATTTCCTAGTAGAGTTAAGTTGACTTGCTGACAAGTTAGTCTTAGAGGTGCTTGGGTTGCACTTTTAACAATTTTTCTTTAATGAAATACATAGGAAGGAAAATACATATGCAAGCATGTGGAGCAGGAGGAATAATCAAATGTGATCACTATCATGTAAGGATGTCAAATTAGTTTGGCCTTTATCAAAGCTTAATGTCTCACTGCCATTGAGGCCTAAGAGGAGGTTAACTTAGTAACACCAAAACTGGGAGCTTTGCTTACTTCTGTTGAAGAAAATGTGCAATCAGGAATAGCTCAGGGTGTTTGCTTTATCTTGCAAGACAAGTTCGTGTCACTTCTGAGAGGAATAACCAGTTCTCAGTTGCTGTCTAGATATATAGAATATGCTAGACTGGATAGGCAGGGTGGCTCTGTTCCTACTGTGGCATGCAATTCCTGTGGTTTAGTTAGTTTTCCTAGCTTGGTGGCTTACCTTTGGCAACAGATTTCTGCTGTGTTCCCATGGTTAAGTTTTTATGACTTTTTTGAAGAGTTTGAATTCTGTCAAATGAAGGGTGGTGTAAGTGCCCTCAACATAAGCACAGTCCAAACTTTAAACCGGTTTATGTATAATTAACAAATTCCACTGTCATGGAACTGTTTTACCCATGTCCATTTTTCTGCTTTGAACACAACAGATGAGAATTACTGCTTGCTGAAGGAGTCAAGTGTTTTCATATACTTAACCTGTTCTTGTTTTTCATTTCAAAGGAGTTTCCAGTAAATATTAAGTTTTGCCTAGAGGGTATGGAAGAATCAGGATCTGAAGGCCTTGATGAGCTGATTTTTGCTCAGCGAGATGCTTTCTTTAAAGATGTGGATTATGTTTGCATTTCTGACAACTACTGGCTAGGCAAGAAGAAGCCTTGTATCACTTATGGTTTGAGAGGTATCTGCTACTACTTCATAGAGGTAAGTACTGATATACACTGCAAATCCAGTATTTTTAAACTGAATTTTCCACTGGAGAAGAGTGGTAGTTCAAACCTTTTCATGCCAGTAGATTTTTTTCAGAAAAGGTGGAACTGGCTACTTATGTGGAATGTTTTTTCCTAATTGTCTAAACATCCTTCTCTTGCTGTCCGATTTGATTCTTGGGTGGGTGGGATAGCTTTTGGATGTGTGAAGCAAGATAAGCCAGCACCTTCACTGAAGGATTGTCTCATAGCATAGATCTCTTCATCTGAGTTGACCCTTCTTATAGATGGGGGTCACATTTGTGGTTTTTCAGTCAGCTGGAACTTCTCCAGTTAACCAGAACTGCTGGTAGATGATTGAGAGTGGTTTGACAAGTTCTTTTGCCAGTTCCCTCAATACTCTGGTGTAGAGTGGATCCCATCTGGGCCCATAGACTTGTGGGCAGCTAGTTGGCATAGCAGGTCACTAACCATCTCCTCATGAATTATGGGCTTCTCTCATCTCCCCATCACCAACTTCCAGCTCAGGGAGCTGGGCATCCTGAGGACAACTGGTCTTAATACTGAAGACTGAGGCAAAGAAGGCATTAAATACCTCTGCCTTCTCCTCATCCCCTGTCACTACACTACCCTCTGCTTTCAACAAATGATGGGGACACTCCTTGACCCTTGGCCAGATCAAGTTCTAGCTGGGCTTTGGCTGTTCTCGTCTCCTCCCTACATGTCAGTATCTTTGTGCTAAAAATTGACCTGAATCTTGATTCACTTCAATCAGGTGGAATGTTGTGACAAAGACCTTCACTCTGGAGTTTATGGTGGTTCAGTACATGAGGCCATGACAGATCTCATTGCTCTAATGGGTAAGGAAAAACAAGTTTCACTGAATGCATTTAGAGTGGGAGCAAGAACCATCAAGGCATGACTGAGTTTGCAGTGAGGGAGTTGCTAAGGGCTGTTTGCAGTAGCAAAGCAGTGACCAGTGAAATGGTGCTTGCCAGGTATGCAAAGCTAATACCTTAGATACAGAAATATGGTGAAGGTCTTGCCAAGAAGTTGTCTGTCTACTCTTAGCTTTCCCTAAAATCTTGCTGCAAATTTGCATGTTAATTAAATCAGCTGTCTTCTCAAACTCTGCTGTGGATGTGATATGGAACTCTTTGGGAATCCTACCTTCAGAAAGCCAGCCAAATGTAGCAGTAGAATTAAATACAGTAGCAAGCAGGTGCACATTTTGGATAGAGGCAAATTCTTTTAAGTGTCTTCCATGCTCAGTGGTGCATGCTCTGGGAAATAGAAGTCTGAATTTCATTACATTTACAGGGTTTTCAGAAGGCCAAGACTTCTGTTTCCCGAGGAAAGTGTTCCCAGCAATGACATCTTGTATCTTCTGGTTGAAAACTGATATTAGGTACTTCTTGTTTACAGGTTCTCTTGTAGACAAGAAAGGGAAAATCCTCATCCCAGGTGTTAATGAAGCAGTGGCACCTGTTACTGATGAGGAGCTGGCATTATATGAGAAGATTGACTTTGACCTGACAGAATATGCAAAAGATGTAGGAGCAACAAGACTCCTGCATGATGCAAAGGTGTGCTGCACTCCTTCTCTACCCTGTCTAGAGCAAGCTGTCTGTATTAGTAGGAGACAGAAACAAGCTTCTGTGGATGTGTGTGTAGTTACCAAGTGATTTATTAGGCAGAGGACTCATCTGTTGTCTTCAAAATGGTGAGAATGCCTTGAAGATAATTTTGCTTACTGTATGGGTGACTGCACATGTAACACTTTGCAGAGGAACTGCTAGTGTTAGGTGCTTGAAAACTTACTCTAGGTTATCTCATGTTTAACCCAAGCAGTCTTGACAACTTTAAATTTGCTCCTTACTCTGTATAAGTAGCATTTGAAACTTGAACAGAACTTCATCTAGTGCCATTCTCTTAATGCTAGATAAGAATGTTGGCAGCTTTCTAGAGGTCAGATGACAATCTACAGAAAACATCTGATTTTCTACATCTGCAGGAAGTTCCGTGGGTTATCAGAAATAAAGTAGTTGCTCAGAGATGATTGCTCGTTAGGTGAGAACAGCTCGAAACCTAGTGCTGAATTTAAGGCTGACATGCTGAATGTCTTCCTAGACCTGGCAAACAAGGACTGTTTTGTAATCATGAACTAGGCAGCCCAAATCTTTGAACAGCCTCAAGCTCAATAAACTCATGTCTAAGTTAAATCTTCATCCTGGGAACTCTCCAAATGAATGCTTTTAACAGCTTTGAATCTTACAAGGTACAGGTATTACATACTAATTTTAAAACCCTAGATGTAAATACATCTCCTGTCATAAAAAGCAGACACAGGTGTTGTAAAAGGCAAGTTTACATGTGCAGGTCTGTCTTCTATCCTAGTACTGTCAGGAGGAGACTTCAAACTTAACTCAAATAGGTGTAAGTAAAAATTTATATCCTCAACCTTGTCTTTACGTGCTCAGGTTTATGTCAACTGGGAGCACACAGACTTCCTTGTTTAGCCTTGTCCTTTAAAGTAATGGATGAATTATAGTTTGGCTGTAAGGAGGAGCTGGAAAGATGTTCTTTGTGATACTGAACTGAAGCTGTTCAGTTTTGGCTAAACTGAAATTCCAGCTAAGGGACTTGTAAGCTGCATACATGCAAGAAGGGTTTCAGGGCTAAGGAAAGAGAAGGGAGAGAGGGCTGTAACTTCCAGGTGAGAAGCAAATGTGCTTGAGAGATCTGAACTGTGACAGCTACATTTGCTTTGAGAGAAGATTGGAGGCAGGTTGTACCTGAAAAAACCAAACTTGTAACATAAAGGACACAATTTCTAAGTCTCCTGCATTTCTGCAGTGAAGCTCAGGCTTGAGACACTGTACCTGTGTCTGCACAGGACAACTCAACAGCTGCATTGACTTGAGGATCCTGGGTATTGAACAGCTGTGTCCCAGGCAACAGGGAGGAAATGCAGGAAGTGTACCTGGAAGGCAGTGGTGGTCAATGTAATCAGCTAGGGGTTCAGGCTTTTTAATACAGCTGATTATATAAATAAAAGAACACTGTAAGCCTCAGTCTGAGCAGTGATGAGGCTTTTAGAAAACGTGAACTTAAGCAGTGTCTTTGTGATGAAGGTACCTGCCTGTCCTGAGGCAGCAGGAACTAAAGCTTTCAATGCTCCCTACAAACGGTGCTTGAGCACCTTATAAATGGTGCTTGTGTCTTTACCAGAAGCAGACTGGTCATGTCCCTTAAGTTCCACAGAGCTAGTGTCTAGCCAGACTAGAACTACTGAGTCTCTTAAGGTGCTGAGAACCCAGCTGTTGTATCAGAATGTGTGCTTAATATGAGTAACAGCTTCTGAGTGGTCTTCAGTGAGCTGCATTTCCCCATGGGGAAGAAGCGCTATTTCTTGCAAATTCTTTATTAGGTTGAAGAAATTAGTAGTTTAGGGAACTCAGTCAGACTTCGTGTAACCTTGCATCTTTCTCTTTGTGTCTGCAGAGAGAGATCCTTATGCACAGGTGGAGATACCCTTCCTTGTCTCTCCATGGAATTGAAGGAGCCTTCTCAGCCTCTGGTGCCAAGACTGTGATTCCTAGGAAAGTGATTGGCAAGTTCTCAATCAGACTTGTGCCAAACATGACTCCTGAAGAAGTCACAAAGAATGTATGTTGAGATGAATTGCTGCTATCCAAACTAGTGTCTCTAAGTTTCTGTTCACCTTGCCTTGGGGGGAGACTTTTTCTGTTTTCTAAAGCAGTTCTGTTCATTTGCTTTCCTACCATCTTCCCTGTACTGCTCCTCAACATGAGATAACCGAGGGAATCCTGTGTGGTGCCCCAGTGGACTGTAGTAGTCTGATTACCCAGCTTCTGTAAACTCAAAAGGGCTTAGGAGTAAATGCTAACTTAGTTGTAGGGCACTTGGACTGCCAGATATGCATATTCAAAAGCAGCAGTGTTTGACGTACTGGCTAATTGTCCTACAATATATTGTTAATTTGCCTAAAAAAGAGACTCTGACTTCAGAGCAGAGAATCATTGGAACACTACGAAATAAGAGCAATAGGAAAGTATTACTGCACAGTTGTAGTGACCTACAAGACCCTAAGATGCTTTTAGAATATGAACTTTGCCAGTGCTCACACAAATGCTAACAGTAAATAAGATCATTCAATCTTTCCTACAGGTTGAAGACTACTTGAACAAAAAGTTTGCGGAGCTGCAGAGTCCCAACAAATTCAAAGTGTACTTAGGCCATGGTGGAAAACCCTGGGTGTCAGACTTCAACCATCCCCACTACATGGCTGGTAGGAGGGCCATGAAGACAGGTCAGTGGGTTTTTCACTTGGCATTCATAGGATGAAAAAAGCTCTTCTTCCAGCACTTCAAGAAACACTGAGGAGGGTTATGTTTGCTGAATATTTAGTGTTCTGCACTCACATCTAATAACTTTGGCTCACTGAGTAAGGAAGCATGTCATGTGCAATCTTTAAACTGAAATCTGAGGTGCAGGAAGGAAAGATTCTGGATATCAAATTCATTTCTACTGCTCTGGGACAAGTGTGTTGGTATGGTGTTGCTTTTGCATAAGGATGAGACTGTCAGTTCAGATCACCTGCTTAGCCTAATTTGATGAAGTTTGGTTGTCACAGCACCCCTCTTAATCAGTTTTGCTAGATTGTATAGGGCAGCTAGAGCAAATCTGACTTGTGCTGGAGTTCAAAGAGGCTTTCAAATGAAGTGCTGGTGTGTGACTGAACTGGCCTCTGACAGTGACAAAACTCCAGTGCTACAACTGTGGAGGGAAGCTCTACAGTTCTGTGGCCTTTGCAGTCTCGCTGATTTGGCCAGCACCTGGTACAGATGAGTGCTTGATGGCTTAAGTAAGGACTTGTTGGAATAAATAGAAACTCCAGACTGACAAGAGTATCACTTTTCTAGTTTTTGGAGTTGAACCAGACCTGACAAGGGAGGGAGGAAGCATTCCTGTTACCCTTACTTTTCAAGAAGCCACAGGCAAGAATGTCATGCTGCTTCCTGTTGGAGCTGCAGATGATGGTGCCCACTCTCAAAATGAAAAGCTAAATAGGTAAGAGAATATTTACTCCTGTGATGGGGTGAGTTTACTGTGGGTCTTGGCATGTATTATGAAAAACACTAAGAACTGAGCTCTTGCTTTTGTTTAATTCTCTCGATGGCAAAGAGCCATCCTCCCTAGCAGAGAAAGACTGACTGGTTAGGTAACTAGTTTGTAGCTGAATCTTGATTTCTAGATTGATACACTTGAAACCAGAAGCAGGTTTTATACTTTGTTCTCTAAGCTTGGGTACCCTCTCCCCAAGGGTGGTGTTTGCATCTTACAAGGGAAGATGTAGGTGTCTGGGGAGTAGTGCCTGTTGCCTGCAGCAGCAATTCCTGTAGAGTTTGTCATGTGCCTAGGACGGATGTGTGGGCTTTGCAAAAAGGGCATCTGCTAGAAATACAGCTCAGTGAAGACACTGCTAAAGGAAACTGTCTTCTTTGCAGGTACAACTACATCCAGGGGGTGAAGATGCTTGGTGCATACCTCTATGAAGTTTCCCAGCTGAAGGACTAAGTTAGACACCTCACCTTCTGGTTTATGGATAAGAAGTCTGAATTTTCTTGCAAAATGTCATCAATTGCCAAGTCTTACATGGCTCCCCTTTTCTACTGGCACTCCACTGCTTTGGTGGGGGAGAGGGAAGTGGGGGCAGTTCCCCTTGACAAAGAACACGAGACACCAAAAATACTTCTTTAAATACTTACTTTAAATGAATAGACTATTCCTTAACTGGTCAGCAGTCCTGAACTGCATCTTGGTCCCCTCTGTATCATTTTACTTTGCTGTATTAATCTACTTTTCCTGTGAAGCAAGAGGGATGGTTTACTCTCAGCAGTTTAAGCAGCCACAGTAGTGGCAGAACTTCCAGACAATTTAAGGTTCTTATTCTTGGGTATGTCCTGGAAACAAATAGTCAGGATTATGGGGCTACACTGGAATGTGCTCAAGCTGTAGTGAGACATCTGTCTCTGCTAACTGAGTGATTTGGAAGAGCAGTTTGTCTCTTGCAGTTTATGCCTGCCTGCAGGTTTCAATTTGCAGGAAATCAGGTTGTAACAAATTTCGCTATGGTAGTGACTACTGGCCATTTTTGTAAAGCTGCCTTTGTACTACCAAAAAAGAATAATAAATAATCATGCTGTATTTTGTCCCTTCGTGTCTAAGGTTTAAATAATGACTTGGGTGGGAAAGCAACTTTGGAAACTTGGAAGGGACACTTCTGTGGCTATAGAGACAGATGAGCAACATGGCTACACAGACTAAATGTTGTGGGAATCCAAATTTTTATTCCTAGCCTCTGGTTCCATAAGAACTGGTTGACTAGAAGCAAGTGTTGCAAAATACAGCTCTCCAGAGAGAAAACAAGCTCAAAATGTTTCATTTTGGCTCTGTAAATGAGGTTGTCACACTGTAGCATAACTGATGGTACTGCAAGGGAGTGAATGGAATTTGTAGGCATAAACAGGGAGAGAAGAGATCACTAGTTGCAACTACTACTGACATCCAACTTCAAGCTGTCTACATAAAACTCCAACACTTTTGTTATTGTGTCAAAAAACCCAAGAAACCAAACCTCTTAAGTGTTTGCTAATCTGAACTTGATTGGGCTCCCTGCTTCTGAATTACCTGACCAGCACTGGCAGCCTAAAGTAGGTAAATATTTCAAGTGATGGTGTTTTGCTCCCAGAGCATGATACAGTCCTGTGTCCTGACACTGCAGCATGGGATGATTCCTCCCTTGAGGGGCAGAAGGCCAGTAATGTCTTCTCTACCTGGTGTTCACTGTTGCATGATCTGGAGACTTAGTAGTGGAGAGCTTTTGGACTAGGGAGCCTTCTGCTCTCACTGAAGCTCATTTTGGTTTTTTTGGTTTGTCATTGAAGTTGATGGTTGGAGATAATCTGGTACCAGTAACCCTTGCACTTGCAGCTGGGGTACAGTCAGACCATCCTGTGTCAGTCCTTGTGAGCGCTGAATACAAACACTGGGGAGTTAATGTTTATGAATTATATTGTGAACAATGTTCAGAAACCATGTGTACTTGTCCTATTGCATTTGTAACAAATTTCTTGAGAATCAGGTAATTGGCTCAAGCTCTGCACTGAAGACACTGTATCAGATCCTATACTTGCTGGGCAAGTACAGCATGGCAGAGCTGTGAAGGAGGCCCAAACAGAAGAAAGGGTGTCAAGGAGTTTGTAAAAAAGGCTGAGAAGCAGATACTGTTTAATATGCAGCAGAAATATTTTGGCATGCGGAGAGTGCTAGAACCCTGTGAAAAAGAGATTAAATGCATGTTGGCCCAAACATGCTGGGGCCTATTTAAGCCCACAGGAGTAGGTTGCTCAAGTAATCAGTACTTAATGAGACTTAATGAGACTTAAGATTTGTTTAGATGAATAATTTTAAATTCAGAAATCATCAGTATCTGTTAGCTTGCTACAATAAGGCTTGCTTTAGCTGTAACCTCTGTTGTTCCTGCAGAAGGTGACCACAAAAGCAGTAGTACTTGGCCTCAGTGAACAAGGCAGGCAGAAAGAAGGGGAGCAGTGTCACGAGCTTATTTCTGTAGCTTGTGTGCTTCAGACCTGGCTCCTTGAAGACTTCTAGTTGCAAAGAACTGGCCTACTGCATCCATAAATCCTTGTGCATGGTGTGATGAGTTTGCTTAGCCTGAGTTGTTTGAATAACAGTGCTGTTGTACAACACAGAAGTGTCTGACACAACAAAGTGTGAGTTGATAATGAAAACCAAAATCCATCAGTAAAGCACAGTCCCTGACACCCCTGTCTGCTGGGTCTGCAAAGGCCACTTAGCATTTCCCACACAGAACTTCACAGCATTGCTTTACCTGTTGAGTTTCAGATTGGGACATCTCTTGATCAGTGACATGTGGCTGCCAGCAACTCTAGCTTGCTTGTACTGCCAGTTCTCCCACTCCAAGAATGAAGAAAGATCTAGAACATGGATTCTACAACTACTTGTTCTCAGGGTCCAACTACTGCAAAACCGAGAATGCAGACTTGCGGCCTCATTGCTCACTAGGTTTCTTGTGTCTTAGCAAAATCCATGACAATGTATCTTGATGTGGAATATGCACTTAAAAGAGCAGCTGGAGTTATTACAAGCTATTATCCCCAAATAAGCCCTAAGCACCATTTAAAATGTGATTTTTCTTTATTTTTTTGTGTTCTGGGAAACACAAGCATGCACATTAAAACACAGCCCTGATTTTCAACTATGCTGCAATCCATTTTAGGCTCATCAAGCACAATGTTTCCTAATTTGAAGTTGTTTTTAACTTGCAAAACAGGCTTTGGTTTAGTATAATGAGTTTGGATGCACTAACTAAATCAAAACTTGAAGAGCTTTAGCTTTGTGATCTTGACCTTGAAGCAGTGTGAAGAGTGGAGATAACATAGAGCTAATCTAGATAAAGTATTCCAGTTTGCTCATTCTGTTAAACTACTAGCTCAAAAAATTACCATTTTTTCAGAGTTATCTGAACTCATTCAATTAAAATATAATAGATTCATGTGTTAAATATGCATTTACATTATGAGGAGTCAATCTGAATAAATTGCCTTCCTGATAATTAATAAAGTTGTGCAGGGGATTTAAAGCTCTCTTCAGAGAATCTTCTTAGGCTACACAGGAAAGTTTAGTGGGTAATTTTGATTCTAGTCCCTTGCTAGCTTGATCATATCATTTTACTTCACAAGGTTAGGTTATGACAAGCCCTGAATGCTGAGACATGTTTTTCTAGTACTTTTAAATATTCATCTTTCTATTAATTTTGCATACTCTTAGTGATTCTGAGATTTCTTGAGGAAAATGTAACATGCATGCCACTGAAATAGGCCTGCTGATGCTCAAGCAGCAGTATGCAGTGTTCTCTTCTCTGTGCGGGCTTTTCTTCTCAGTCATGGAGGCAGCTCATGGGCCTCTTATGTTTCTGCTCTTTAGACTGAAAAAAGCAATAACAAACACAGCTGAGCAGCTTTTTTGGTCACTGTTATTGTGCTGTGCTCACCTTTGGAAAGGTAGCTGTCCTGTGTAATTCCAGTGGGATAACCACCACGTAGTTATTCTTGAGGCTCTCTGTATGTACTGGGTTTGTGTGGAAGGTTCTGGGCAGGGCTACAGGGGTGGCTTCTGTGAGGAGCTGCCAGAAGCTTCCCTCATGTCCAACAGAGCCAATGCCAGATGGCTCCAAGACAGACCCACCGGTGACCAAGGCTGAGCCCATCTGTGATGGTGGTAGTGCCTTTAGGACAGCATGGTTAAGAAGGGAAAAAAGTTACTGCACAGAAGGAATTGCAGCCAGAGAAGAGAGGAGTGAGAATACATGAAAGAAACAGCCCTGCAGACACCAAGGTTGGTGATGGAGGGGGAGGAGGTGCTCCAGGTGCCAGAGCTGAGATTCCTCTGCAGCCTGTGGTGCATCCCACAGTGAGACAGGCTGTGCCCCTGTAGCCTATAGTGAAACAACGTGATGAACTGTCTCCCTGCACCTCTGGGGTAAAGGATGTAGAGAATTGGGAATAAAGTTAAGCCTGGGAAGGAGGGAGGGGTGGGGGAAGATGTTCTATAGATTTGTTTTATTTCTTATTATCCTACTCTGATTTGATCAGTAATAAATTAGTTTCTCCAGGTTGGTCTCTTTTGCCCATGACGGTACCTGGTGAGGGATCTCTCCCTGCCCTTACCTCAGTCCATGAGCCTTTCATTATATTTTCTCTCCCCTATCCAGGTAAGGAATAGAATGATAGAACAGTTTTGGTGGCCACTTGGTGTCCAGCCAGAGTCAACCCCTCGTGCTATTGCAACACTGTGCAAAATGCCAAAATATTTGAAAGTGAAATATGTTCAGTTATTAGATTCTCAGAAAATCTTTTAGAGACACTTCTGTGTTGGCTGTTGCTTGTGAAACCATGTGCCCCACAGTTGTCAGTCACAGTCCACTGGTCTGTACTGAAAGAACCTAATTAAAGTTGAAGTGTTCATAAGCAATGTGTATGAACAATATTTAAGGCAGGGTCATTTGAAGGCTGCTGCTACTGCCTGTGTGAATATTAAAAAAAACATGCATAAAAATGCTAAATGCATTCATATAAAGGTGAATCTTTGGAGGACTGTTTCCTTGCTATTTTGGACAGTGCGAGTTATTGGAATTGCAAATATGAGCTGTTAATCTATCCAAAATAGTAGCCAATTCCTGAATTCCAAGATAGATGCTATGATATGTGATGAAATTCAACATGATGTTTCTGAAGTACTTAGTGGATTTAATGTTGAGGTAGTGAATACTGGAGTCAAGGTTAGATATGAGAATAAATGCTGTGTTGCCTTGGACTGTTAAATGCTTGTGGGTAGAATTTTGAGGTTCTGCTGCTTCATTTCAAGAATACCTATTAAACTCTTCCTTAGACTTGTAGAAAGCAATAATATAACTAAACTAAGTGCTAAAGTAGTACAATGGCTGCAAAAGACTTTTGAAAACTAGAATGCTGTAAAATATCTATTTATTTATTTATAATTAAGCCTTTGATAAGGTGTTGGTTTAGACTATCTTGCTGTACTAGAAATGGGTTGACACCTTTTCTTTTCCATTATCAACTGTTTAGCAGTGCGTCATTAGAAACCTTTTAAAAGCAAAAATTATGTTTCTTTTGATGGATTTTTAATAGTACATGCAGAGTACAGAATACCTGCCCTTTGCTGCCTCACATAATCTCTGCTACTGCTGCTGTTTCTGCTCCCCCACTCCTATTTTTCCCAGTTGCTCACATGAGGGGAACTAATCCTGCAAGGGGAACCCGTGAAGTTTCCTAGGAATACTACCAGGTTTTCACTGTGTAATGGGATAGTTGCATGTTGGCTGCATTGAGTCTCTTCTGCTTTTTGTTAAAAACTGTAGTTCTAATTCTAACATGGGAGCTGCTAAGAGGCAATGGCCTTCAATTTTACTCTGTAGTTGCCCCTGCAATTCTTTTCAGCTTTTGGAAGTTGGCATAGCATTATCATAACAATAAATAGAGTGGGAGAAGGTAACTTTCTGTTTCCAAATTCCTCTCCCTTAACCTCTTTACTATTTGAATGAATAGCAACCAGTGAAAATTTGGGCAGAAGAGCAGCTCTATCTGCAAATCCACTGGAACATTGTACTTTTTAATTTGTGGAAATGCCAGAAGTTAAAAGCATTGGACAAAAGGCACTTGGAAATGGTTCCAGGCATATCTCTTTAGGTTTTTCTATTGTGTTGAACACTTAGCTGCAGGACTGTAGTTCAAAGCTGAAAGAACATAACAGAAATTCAAAATACCCTAGAGTCTGCATGTCATTTTTAGGAACTGGTTGTCAAACAGAGAATTAATACAAAGAAAGCAAAAGATTTATTTCTGCACAACTTTGAATCTTGTTAATATTTCCACAATATCCTGTAATGTGTTGCCAACCATATCCTAAACTTTTGTACAAGGAGAGGCAGTGCTGCTTGTGATTATTTTAAGGCAGTTTTAATTCTGACTAGATGGGTTCAGGAATACAAATCAAGAAGGGGGAAGACTGCATCAGGAGCTGAGGCACATGGGGGCTACCAATTCTGTTGCCTGGCAACAGAATTTCAGGATAAAGATGTGAATAAAGATACCTTGAATGTGGACAGGCTTGGGAGAGACACAGGTAGAGAGCAGCTCTGAAATGAACTAAAGGGCTTCATGAGAGAGGTATAAGTGAATGTATAAATACATGTTCCTGGAGAATGGAGAGCCAGAATTCATTAGCTTCCAGCCTTCAGTCTGCTAATGTTCCTTTGCACTGATCTGGAAATGATATTTAATGGAATTTGGCTGGTTATGAATTTAAAGTTTGTAGAACTGCATATAATTTTTGGAAGCTTGCCTTGGAGTTGTCTGACACTTGTAGATGAAATTTAAATACCTGGAGACTGGTTCAGAAATATATTTTTTTTTAATTCATAGGAGTTTTGAGGAAGGGATTTGAGAAACGGGATAGAAAAAATTTGTTTTTAACTGCAGATAAGTTCGTGCATTGACTGGTTTAAAATAGAAATACACTAAAATGTAGCAAACACATCTGGGTAGGTTTTTTCCCCTGGAAAATGGGAGCATCAGATTAACCGAGTATGAAATTAATAGAAAACTATGCTGTATTACATTGCCCACTCTGTGAAAGTGTTCCCATAGGATATGACAGGTAATTGAGTCATCAACATAAAATATTAATAATTAAGATGATACATTTCATTTTCTTAATGTGCTGTAGTTCCACATCTATCTACGTGCAAA
Source organism: Falcunculus frontatus (assembly GCA_013398115.1). Classification (NCBI taxonomy): domain Eukaryota; kingdom Metazoa; phylum Chordata; class Aves; order Passeriformes; genus Falcunculus; species Falcunculus frontatus. Next base: position 4,120,587 of record VZRV01002758.1, on the reverse strand, counting down.
TATGACAGAGATTTACTGGGACACAGCAGTCACCTTGAAGCTGTGCTCAGTAGCAGCTGATTAGCATTATCTGTTCCAAATGTAAAATAAGTTCAGCTTCTCTGACCTCATTAGAAGGAGCTGAGAGCGCCTCAGTAATAAATGCTCATCTAGCTTCTTCCAATAATTTGATTTCTATGGAAGAAAGTTTTAATGACACATTCCATGCCACTAATAGGCCAGCAGTCCTTATGGATGTAGAAGAAAGATTCTAAATATAATTAGACTTAGCACTAAAAATTTAAAAAGGGGGTCAAATAAGAAAATATTATTTTTTTTCACTAGCATGCAGTCTGTAATACAGCTGTCTTTTCACCCACCTGTATTCGTAGATATCAACACACAAGTAAGGCTAATGCATCCAGAAGTGCTTGGTCATCTGTTTGTAAACTTAGATATATGCACCTGTTTGCTTTTGAATTTGAATTACGAGAGTCTATGCCTGTCAACAATAATTATCATTCTGGCATGCTATTAGTCTTATTTTCTATTGCTGAAGAGAAAGAATTTGGTTGATAAAATGACAAAGTGGTCTATGAACCTGAGAGGCTGCTTCTTTAAGTTTGGGTCTAAATCAAAAGTGGAGGAGGTGGTGAATTCAAATTGTGAAATATTCAGAAATGTGTTTGCTTTGAAACAGAACAAGATGGTAAATTTTTATTTCCCACACTTTGCATAAGCTTATAATGCAAAAATACAGATTGCAATCAGTCTGTTCCAAATATAATCTTATCTCTGTTGATAGAAATTAATATGTCATCCTGAGTCCTTTAAACCTATCAAGTTAATCTGCAACCCAAAACTAACAAACAGCAAAATGGTATAAAAGCCTCTTTTGTAGTCTGTGATTAGGGAGAATTGGTTACTTCAGGAAGGACAAGTATACTGGCAAATGATGCATCAATTTATAAGCTTGATCTGTCACTCATTTTTCACAGATGCATCAATATTCAGAGTTTTCAAGATGGCAGAAGCAAAGAGTGACTTAGATTTTACTATTAGCAAAGGAACACACCAAATACCAAAAAGCCTGGTCCCCAACCCCCTTATTTCAGTACTTGAAGTGTCACATGTCACATGGATAACATCCATTTATTTTTCAGTTTAAAGATCAAAAATTCTCTTTGTGTTTTTGCAGTGCTCTGAATTTGAGAGCTTGATCCTGCTAAATCTGCTAGTCGGTTTAGGGCCCAATTACTAGTCCTAGGAACAAATGAAAACTTCAGATAAGATGACACCATGCTGAGATAATTCAAAAGCAATCAGTCACACTACTTCAGGCTTTTTTTTTTTTTTTCTTGAAATGTGGCTCTTTGAAAACTATTTGTGAGGAAAAAAACCCCCACTCTTTTATTTTTTTTTCTTTTACTTTCAGAGTTCACCTAAAGCCTCAACTGTGTGAGATGCATTTTCTTTCTAATATCTCCACAGAGCACTTTCCCCCCACCCAGGTAAATAGAGCAAGTCTAGGTAGATAAAAGACATGTTTGCTTGTATCTTGGAAGGCTGCACACAGATGAAGGATCTGACATCTCTGACGCCTTTGTATTCAGCTGAGATCACTCACAAGGTACTAAATGGATGGTTTGGACTCTTTATCACGTTCCAAAGTTAGATTTTTCAATATGAGTTCTTCATGTAATTTCTGCTTTGGAAATGGACATATGTGCTGCCTCTAGCAATATTTTCAGTAATAACTTTACCCCAGTAGTGAGTGATCAGATAGTTAAAAGCAGACTTGCTGCAAGTGGAGAAACTAAGGCTGACATTATAAACACATTTGTACTTCTCTAAATGTGACAGAAACTGGGACCATTTCATGCTGCCGTTATCATCAGTCCCCTGTACTAAATCACCTGTGTGTGGGGTTGTGTATGTTCCTCAGGTAGCTTTTTGTTGTGGGAATATCCTTGCCCAGCCAGTTTCCCTGGAGGTATTAACATGAAAACAAACTATCCTAAACTCTATAGCCTTAATGAGGAAAGGCACCATGGGAAAGGAAGGGGACATCAGAATACATTTTTTTGGTTCCTGTGTGTTTTTCTGTAATCTAAGATACTGACTTCTGGAATAAGAAATAAAAAGAAAAAAGGCTATTTTTTTTCCTTTTTTGTATTCTGATAAGGAGGCATAGCAAAAGAACACAGATATTGTGGGTTTTCCACATAGAGAAAAAGTGAAAAAAATGCTATGTCTAAATTTTGAGTGTTTCTTTATGGGTAGTTTCTATGCAATTGCATGTCACAGATTGAGATTTACAGTTGAATTTAACTTGAAGAACTTTTCCAACCTAAAGGATTGTGTGATTAAAGGATATCCAGCTCTACCACTAACTATGTTTGCCCAGCACAGAGGGAACAGCCAAAGAATACATTGGGGTTCCACAAATAAATGAGAAGCAAAAGCAATAGGTGAGTCAGACTGGTGAGGTTTGTGGTTAAAAGCCAGAGCTTGAAAACCTGGAGTTGTTTGTTTAGGCTGTCCAAGAGCACTCTGGTATTAGGGAGGGCTTTGGATGATGATCAGTTTGGAATGAGCCTTTGGAGTGTTTGGGGAGCTTGGGGCAGTGCCTGTAGCAATGCACTGGATATGGTTCCTTGCTCTCACCAGCTCTGCAAGCCAAGGCAGCAAGCTGAGGGCTGCCCTAAAGCTCAACCTGGCATGGTGGGCACAGCCCAGCACCTTCTCTCAAAGGTAGGTGATGATAACCTTGTCTTTTAGGAGCCTGATCAGGAAACTCTCACTAAAAATAGTTGTAACTAAAGCCCATGATAGTGTTGCTCCTCTGGAGCACCAAGAGTCTTGTGGCTCAAGCACACATCCAGGCAATACATACCCAGGATGCAATTCCCTCCCCAGCCTTCCCCTCTCCCATCTTGAAGGAGAGGGAACATAGATTGTTACAAAGGGGGAGAAGATGCTTTTCTTCCTGGTCAAGCTGTGCTCTCCTTAAAGATTGACTTCCAGGCGTGAGGACAGGAACACGTGGTGGAACTGCTCTTTTAACAGCTATTTGTGCACTTGACATTTCATAGCTAATGACTTAAATACATTTTTAAATATTGTCACAGGACTTCCCCTGTTTCTCTATTTTAGTTCACAGTAAAACTTAATTCCCCCTGAAATGCAGTGAGTGAGGGGATACAAACTTTATGCATCTTCATGAACTATCTCAAACATTTCAACCAAAATTTCATAATTTAAATAAGGATTTAGGGACTCGGTGTGTGGGATTAATGGCTTATATCCAAACCAGTGATTTGCAGAGCTGTCATTTTCTTAGAAGTTAGGAGCAATAAAAAAAAAAAAAATACTTCTAAATGTTGGGATTTCTATAGTACTGAAAATGAAAAGCCATCATTGCCTTTTAAGCCATGTCAAAGCACATGCTACAGTTTTGTTGAAAGGCCTTTGAATATATGAGAAACTTGTCTGCTTGAAAAGAGTGTAACAATGAGAGCAAAAATACTTGTCTGTAGAGAAAGAGTGGAATGAGTAGGGAACTACTTTCCAGAGAAGTTGTAATTAAGTTTATAGCAACTCAATTAAAAATCCTGATCCACTAGTTGTGCATCCACCTCACTTGTTAGCAGGCTCAGCACCTGTGTGCAGGTGTTTAATTAAGATGTCCAGATATGAACCAGTTTTCTAACCAAAAGCTCCAGTCTTGTAATTATCTGTCCTTCCGTTTTTGTTGAGGTGCTGTCGCATTTTTCACAAAACGGCCCACGGCTGGCACGAGGTACACAACATGTGAGTGGTGCAGAGCTCTGGTTCAATGGGCATTTCCTCTGGGCTCCTGAGGAAGGTGCTCTACCCTTGTTTTAGGCAGTGGCACTTTGATAGAAGAGATGTGATATGAAACAGCTCACACTTCTCCTTAAGGAGGTCACAGTTGCAAAAGCTTTCAATGGTAACATCTGTTAGCAAGAGGCAACACTATTGTGAGTGTGTATATATATATTCATGTATGTTTAAAGAGTGGGCTCTTTTATTTTTCAGATATTTAAGCTTGAGAAAGCTTATATTTAAGCTATGTTTTTTTCTGCATTTAAGCTTAAAAGAGCTTGTGTTTGTCAAGAGAAGAACCTCCGCTTGCCTTGGCCTTCTCCCAGACAGGAGGTCTGCAATGGAAAAATACTCCTAAGCCTCTCTTCAGAGGCTGTGGCTCCTGGGACACCCAGCCAAGATGCAGAAGTCAACGAAGTGTCAAACTGAGTTAACTTTGTGGTGCTCCAGACATGTGCCTTGAAGGACACCATGCACAGCAGCACCTCAGTGACTCGTGTCCTGACTCTGCCAATTCCTGGACCTCACAGGAAGCTGGGAGGAGGCAGTATGAAGAGCTGCATAAACAAAGTGCTGCACGGTTAGTGTCAGCTTTACTCTGTGAGCCCAAAAAGCTAGTCTCTGATGTGTCTGTTTGGGAATGACTATGAGTTATCAGCTGGATAAAAGCCTCACCTGCAAGGAGAGTATTAATCATCCTTAAGGAAACACTGATGCTATTTGGCTGAGAAAAGCTGTCTGAAGGATATCAATATGGGAATAACCTCTTGCCATCATTTCAGTGTGATTAATATCTGAAAATATCTTGCTTAATCATTAAGCCAAATGAATTTACAATGCTGCTTTTGGAAAAATTGGACAGTCTCCTATCTCAGGACTCAGAGCAGTGCACTGGAACTGGCACGGGACAAGAACTTGTTTGTTTCTCTTATCACTTAAAGCCTGCATGCTTGGAGCTCTGGGTACAGAGAGGTTGCTGAATGAACCACCAGGTGGTGAGAGGGATCCATGTTACTGCTCTTCCTCCACAGAGTACCTCAAATCTTTGTGGCCCTGCTCCTGGAAGGTGCTGAGCATCATTGCTCTGTACAGAGGACAGTCTACAGCCACTGATCCTCGTGAAGCATCTCCTGCCTGGGTAAGGGGACCTTTTCTAAATCAATCTCCTTCCACTGACATATCCAGGTGGTGATTATCAACATCCAGGTAACAACTACCAATTCAGGGTCTTGGGGATCTTTTCCTCTCTACCAGCACAGTCTCACTCCACTGTTGACAAGCTTTCACAGTGGACAATATTGCTTACCTTGTGTTTTGGCATCAGTTGTGATTATCTCGAAGGATGGTGGCTAGGAAATACCCTTCTAACTGCAGTGTGAAGTGGGAAGGAGCAAAGAGGTGGGAGGGCTTGCTGCTGCTGCTGCACAGGGAAGTAGAAATATCTGTAGGGGAGAGAGATTTGGGAAATTGTGTGAAAGGGCCTCTCCATTCCATACCAGTAGTTCTGGGATGCAATGATAAGTTATGTTAATGGAGTATATTGAGAAATGACAGCAAGCTGCAATAATAACCAGGTACCACTGATTATGACATGACAATACCATTCCTGCTTTTCTGCAATACACTTCCAAGAAATGAAAAATAGCTGGCTTGAACTAGAGGTAGTTGCTTATAGAGTGACAGGTAGCATTGAAAACCACCATATCATTTCTCTGGCAGTGAAATATTACTCCTAACAGCATATTTCTTACATATTTGCTCACCCAAACTTAAGATTGTAATTATTTAAGATACCCTTTTAATTAAGGTAACAATTAAAGCATGTTAATTCTGCTGAAGTGCTGATGAAGTGAAGGTACCATCACTTTCTAACTAAGTGAAGATGTTACACTCTGGCCTGAGGTAGCAATAGAAACGTGAAGTAGGAGACCATCTCTGCCCTAGACTGTTCACATTTTCAAAACACAAGAGAAAAAAGCCAGTGATGCTTTTTCCCCCCTTTATCCTGCTGTTTTAGTTCTGCTCTGATTTTTCTTTAATCAGTCTATTTCATCCTGCTTAAACACTTACTGTATCTCGTAGAGGATACTCAACCAAACTATTCGAGTTGGTTCTTTCATTTCTTGTAGTTAATAAGCTACCATCAAAGAGTGTTTTTATTAAAGAGATAAACCTGCCTACATTTAAAAATCCTTCTAAACAATGTTGGCAATATTTACGATACCCCATAAATGGAATAAGGACCATAACAAAATAAATCTCTTATATTGTGGACCTTAAACCTTGTTCCAAGTTATAGGTTATAAAATAAGGGGCAATTAGCAATGAAATACTAAGCTATAAAGCAATAATAGCTTTTTTTCCCACAATAATATAGTTCCTCAGTAGGATTGTGTGATAAATAAACAAATAGTTGAATGGATCTACTAGATATAGTAGATCTATTTTTAATCTCATTTGTACTGTTCTAATTCAGGAATAACTCCAGTGTGAAACACTTAAAGCTAGGATAAATGAAGGCAGGATTCATGTAAAAATAGAATTAATTTAAATAAATGCAAATAAACATTTAATTTCCCCCCAAATTTTGCATTTCATTTGCAAATGAGTTTTTACACATTAATCAAGTGAAGAACAAGTACTTAAAAAAGAAAAGGTCTTTGTAAGGCTGTGAGACAGGACCTGGACCTCCCTTATTACTTATTACCTTATTTTGCTTATTTCTGAATTTGACCATATCAATAGAGGTTCTTTCAAAATGGGCAGAGGACTTTAAGAGTTAAATTTGTATGCAGACTCAAGCACCTAAAATTTACTACAAGTTCAGGAGTTCTCCCTTCTGCAATGGAGAACTGGCAGCAAGAAGATGGTGAGGCCATCCACATCTAAGTACAAGCACTGCAAATCCCACAGTTTTTTTCCTACAAACCTTTTTTCCATGAAAAGAGCAAGAGCCAGCAGAGCTGTCTTTCCTGGAAGAATATTTTTATGCCCACGTTTATCTTATTGCAAACCAATGAGCAGAAAATTTTCTTAGGTAAATAGTGAATTACTCCTCCTTCTTTGGCACAAAGGGAAATATTACTTCCTGTGAGAAAGGCTTTGCCTCAACTGAAATGTATCCTTTTCTTTCCCACTTTTCAAGTCAAAGCAAAATCCACCTCTTTTCTCTCAGTCTTCCAACGTACTACTGCAAAGCAGTAACACTTATCAGCAATGCTAAAGTCCTTTCTGGCACTGAGATTTCTGCTGGGATATTGGACTTCCAGGAGGAAAAGGAGATGGGAAAATTTCTCATGACTTGACATGTTATTGATTGGGCTATCCTGCTTTGATTATTACATGATATAGAGGCAGAAGTGAGCATCTAAACCAAAAATTAATCTTTAACTTAAAACTATCTCTTCATTAACTGCAGAACTTATCAGTAAATTGAGATAAAATGTCCCTGTACTGAAGGTGAAAGAGGAGACCTTTCCAGTTCGGGGTCTCAGCATCAGCAACAACGGCAGCTGCAAAGAGGAGCACCTAGAGACAAGGACTTTCTTTTTAAATATCATCTGTATTACAGCAAAACAGAACTGATAAACAGGGTCTCACTTTTTTCACTAAAGGATTGGCTTGAGCACGGGCAGGGCTGGTCATTGCCATTCTCCAAACACCATTCAGGCAATTCACATTGCAGCACTTTAAGAGCTGACTGCTGGAAATAGCACTGGGCATTGCAAGTGCATCTGCCAGCAAGTCCAGACCCTACCTATGCCTCCCACCTGATATTTTCATTGTTGCTAGACAGTCTATTGATTTAGATGGTACTTCTGTAATAATCTTCAAATGCAGTCAGGTGCTGTGAGCTGGAGTTCGTTCCCCTGCAGGTGTCTGGATCTCTGCAGCTCTTGGTCATTAAGAAAACAGCAGCTGCACGTGGTCAAGGCTGGGCTTGAGAACTGCCACATGAAGAGTTGTCATCCTCTTCCTCCAAGAAGGACCCTTCCTCCAAGGGTCTCACCTACTCAGCTGGAGAGGTGACTGTGGCTTGATTGCCTGCTTCCACCAAAGGTATGACACTTATCAATGAATATTGTTAAAGGAAGTTAAAAAATAACCCTATTTTCTCAGTTATCTTCCTTGATGGTGATTGCTTAGAAGGAATGTTCCTTTCAATGGAGTCCACCATTGATTTGGTAAATTAGTACCTACTGCCATAAACATCTTTATTGCCTTTCATGTCAAATGTACTTTATGGTATTTGCAAACCACATGAGTCCTGGCTTTGCTTTTCTTGCTGGTTGCAACCCAATGTTCAGTTTTCATTGGCACCCTCCTCCCTGCACACACCTGAAATGCTGCATCACAGGGAGGGAAGTAAGTGAAGCACACGCTTCAGGAGAGACAAGGAGGCCTTCAAAGCACGTTCAGGAGCTGCTTCTCAAATGTTTGTAAGTTTAGTTGATATTTTATCAAAGAATCATCCTAGTTAAAGAACCAACTTGGATTTCTTGTTAAATCACTGCAGAAGAACACTAAGTTTTCTTTTAACAGTGCTTAACGAGATGGGAGGAAGTGAGACAGAATGTTCTTACTACGAAGGAAGGAAGAGAAAGTGCACAACTGACTGTCATGTATTATTTCTAAAAATAGACATACTACATTTTTCTATAGAGCAGCAACTGCTCCTTAAAATGACATCAAATAAAATACACTTGACATTGAACACTGAAGTCTTTGTTTGATATCCCCCCCGACTTTATCATCCTTTCAAATCATTTTTCCTCTCCTCATGACACTGAGATATTTCAGCCTTGCCTGAAATCTTTCTACAGCTTTATTAAACTGACTCCCTTTTCGACACAAGCTTTTCCAGCTGCGATCCAAACACTCCTGAGCAGCACTGTCTGTGTATTAGTAGAGCATTAACATGAAGTTCCACCAGCTACTCCCCTCCCTCCCTCCATGACAGCAAAACATAGCTGCTACCTAATTTCGTTTGAATTATTAATATTTTGTGCACTCTGCTATTTGGTATCTCCTCACATTCGCTTTCCAAACTTTGCCACTGTTCCTTACTTTTGTTTATGAAAGGAAGTATTTTTGTGATATTCTATGATCTTTTCTTGAAGTTTGATCTGTTTTGAAAATATCACAGATTAATTCCAAATATCCTTAGGATGTTTTGCTTGGTTGGTTGGGGCTTTTTTTCCTTTACAGCATTTTAGCTTCCTTGTTTCATTTTCTTAAACAGTTAAATGCTAATGAAACATGACGAAAACATACGTCTCCTGTCTGCATCTTTCCAGGTCATTTGCACGTAACCAAGACAAAAAGAGAAAGATACCAGCACCACAGCACACATCCTCTGTAAAAGCAAGCAGCCCTTTTGTGATTCTGACATTAAAAGGTACGTGTTCGTTCAAGTCACCATAAGGTGTCAACTATATATATAAATATACTCATTTTTTTAGAGTGAAAATGCATAGAATTCAGCAATATTGAATATTTGAACAGAAGGAGGGGAAATCTTGTGTGATGGAGACACTGATATTTAAATCCATTGCATGAGCTTGGTGCCTTTAGCAGCCATGTTCTGACCTCTGCTATGATCCTCCTTGTTCGAGTGTGGCATAACCAAAAGATCTATTTTGTACATAAGTGTACCTGAGAAGCCTGTCTAGTTTTCTACGGTCAGGTTAAATGAGGGTGCATTCAGTGGCCTCTGTTGTAAAAACTTTCCAAACTGAGGTTTGGAAATAGCAAGGTAGAAAAACGAGTGAAATAGATGTGAAACAGGCATCCAGCAGGCTTTGTGGTGAATGAAGGTAATGGCCATGATGTCTCTCTAGATGAACATCTGATTGAAATCCTGGGATCTCTTGACCATGGCAAAACTAGGTTTCATCCCACCTTTGGATAAATGCTCCAAAGCATTTGGATAAATGCTCTGTGCAATTCCTATTCCTATCACTTTTTTCTGGGGATGCAGTGCCTTGCACTTTTTCAGAGCCCCTCACAAATGGACCCAGAGCACTCCCATCCTCTCCTCAGCTCACGTGGGGACAAGCTCCTCTCTGCGAGACTTAGCTCCCAGGTGGAATACACTGTATCTGTCAAAAGGACCAGCCTGAAGGTAAACCTTGCTCTCCTGGGCCCCACTGCTGGCTCAAGTGAGACTGAGCAGCACTGCACAAGCAGAGCCATTGCCTGGTCCCCTAAAAGCCCACAGCGACAAAAAGAGAAGTGAACAACATAAATGGCCTCTATGCTCAGCTTTTACCTAATGCTGAACATCTCCATGTACCCTGAGCCCCTTTTGAACATGACCTGCAATGTTTTGGCTCAGATGCCCTCCTGTACCTACCCAGGCACCTCCCCAGCAAGTGACAGTGTCTTGCCTGTGCCAGGAAACTCAGGGTCCAGTTCACCAGGGTCCAGTTACCACCACCCCAGTCTGGGACTCATGGTCTTCTCTCCTCTGTGCTGTGCAGCCTGGGAAGTCCTCCTGACCATGCCTGTGGTCTGCACTCCTATGTCCTATTGTCCTCTGTAAAATGGATTTCAGTTGCCAAATATTTGCAGCCACTTGCATAGTCCAAGGCTGGAAGAAAAAACCAGACTGAGAGTTTTAATTAATTTCATTTAATTTAATTGCAGAATTCCTCCTCTTAAGCCTTACCTGCAGAAGCTCAATCCAAAGATGACTGTAACACAAACTATCAAACCCTCATTCTCTACCATGTCTTTGTTGCTAAATCCCAGCAGCTGCTTTGTCTCTTCTGAAGTGCCCTGATTTTTTTCCATGCTTGCTTCAAAAATCCCTGTAATAATCCCTTTGGCTTTACGATAAGCTGCTGCTGTGACTGGTGATGAAAATATTTGAAGGGGATTGTTGATTAGATCCACGTCTTGGAGGTAGGGTTTACTGTTTTATGGAGAAAACAATGTGAGAAGAAAATGGTACTTTGACCATCACTTAAGGTTGGGGTTTAGTACTTTAAAAATATTTCTATATTTAAATAATATGGCTAAATTTAATCTCTCCATCCTAAAACCCACCTCCAAATTTGGATTTTCTTGTCTTGGTTAACAGGTTATCTCCAAAACCATGCTTTGCAGCTTCACTCTCCTGCAAAATCAGCATTTGGTCTCTTTCAATACCAGTGTTTCCAGTGTCAAGAGATTTCAGGAACTGGACACTGGGAATTATATCTACTGTCAGAGGCCTTCTCAAAGCTTCACTTCAGAAAGCGAAGCAAACCTCGTAACCTTGCTTCTAAGGGAAGGTTGGAAAATGGGGCCCATCCTTCATACAGCCAGGATCTCCAGCCAAAGTGAACAATGTTTCCCTCATCTTGTTCATCATGCTTGGGTTTTCAATCTTCCTTCTCTGACAGAGAAACATAATTGAAATTATTAATATTACCATAGCCTATCACCTTAGCAATGCATCAAAGTTAAGGCATTATGGATGGACCTGCAACTACATCTTTTGTTACCAGTACAGAATATTTTTAGAATAATAGCATTGGGTATTGGCCTTGGAGTCCATCTCACCACAGCCTGATACAGCAGCTGTTCTGAATTTAGCCCAACCAACTATTTAGCCATCCAAGGATTACTCTGCTAATACCAACTCAAGACACTACAGCAACAAGTTCAAGCAAACATGAAAGGAAAACAACAGGAATAAGAAAAACACACTTTGAAATCTTATCTTGTAAAAAAAAAAAAAGATGGCAGAGAGGTTTGCAAGTACTAAATGACTTCTGCACTTATCAAATATTTCAGTATTGACACTGTTCTTATTCAACCACAAAAGCTATTTGTTTTCTAATACTCTCCAGTCTCAGGCTTGTTTTCCCTTATTCATGTAAAATATGGAATGTGTGTCAGTGAATCCATTTTTCTCCCTTCTTCTGGCAGTCTGGAAGGAAAATCATGTCCTGGGGAGCATCAGGCACAGCATGGCCAGCCAGGCAAGGGAGGGGACTGTCCCTCTGCTCTGCACTGAGGTAGCCCCACCTCGAGCCCTGTGTGCAGTCGTATGAGGAGGGGCTGAGATCACTTGGTCTGTTCAGCCTGGAGAAGAGGAGGCTGAGGGGACACCTCATCGCACTCTGTAACTTCCTTGTGAGGGGAAGAGGAGGGGTAGACCCTGATCTCTTCTCTGTGACAGGACCAGTGACAGGAGCCAAGGGAATGGCCTGAAGTTGTGTCAGGGGAGGTTTAGGCAGGATATTAGGAAAAAGTTCTTCCCCCAGAGGGTGGTTGGGCACTGGAACAGGCTCCCCAAGGAAGTGGTCACAGCACCGGTCTGAGAGAGTTTGAGGAGTGTTTGGACAATGCTCTCAGGCACATGGTGGGATTCTTGGAGTTGTGCTGTGCAGGGCCAGGACTTCGACTCAATGATCCGTGTGGATCCCCTTCCATCTCAGGATATTCTGGAAATGAAGAAAAAATAAAGATGAATCCCCTGGGCTGTTGGTGTCTGCAAGACTTCCCCCAGGGTTGTCTTCCCAGAACATACAATTTGATGTTTGTGTACTGAAAAACTAATGAACAAATGTTTCTTTAGAAAATGTTATCCCTATTTTACTTATGAAGCTGAGATTAAAGCTGTTCAGTCTTTGGTCATTTTTTTGGTTTTTTGTTTCAGCAACATGGCTATGAGTCAATTGAATGTTTTATGTGATAAAATGAGTACACTTTCTCCTGGCTTGAAGAGATTAAATGAGACAAATAAATGCATTGCTTTGTAAATGTCTCTGCTTTCTAGTGCTGCAAAGAAATGTATTTTGCAGGATGTCAGTAATGTTGAATTTTATCCTTAACTTTCAGATAGCATCCATTTCAGCCCTGTGCTTCTCTCTAAGCCAGTAATGTCCTCCTCATGCTCTTCAGCTTTGGAGATGGAGATCTTCCAGTACATTGATACACATCAAAGTGATTTCATCAAGGTAGGAACTATATTAAAGTGAAATGATGAGCACAGAGCTGGTGTCCCAGAGGCCTGAGCTCTACGTGCCAGAGGAGTGCTTGCCACAAAGGTAGTGAGCAGGGTTCCAGGTTGGCATCAGGAGTGCAATATGCACTTCACACAGCAAGGCTGCAAGGAGACAGACTGCTGGGCACCCCTGGGGTGAAGGAGGGGTTTGCATGGACTTCCACAAAGAGATGGTTGTGGGCGTCCTTTGGTGTGTTCAGAGAGAGGCTCCGCTAAGCCAAAATGCACCTGCTTGGGAGATGCAAGCCAGATAGGATGCTCACTCTCTGTCTTGCTTCAGAACTGATTTTTGTAGGTTTGCTCTTGACAAGGAGAGGAGTCTTGGTCCCACTCTGGTTTGTGCTTTCATTTTTGTCAGCCCTCTGTGAAAAGGCAGAAACATAACTAGCCCAGTCAGTATCAGTTATGCTTTGAATCTATGAGCACTTCTGAATCCTCATGAGGATCACCAAGGTAAGTTGTACATAGTGCAATCTCTATAATGCAAACTAGTCAGCATCTAGTCTACCTCCTCTTCCACTTTATTTTAGATCCAGGGTTGACAATGTGAATGCCTAAGTATGAGCACCCTCCCTGTTTAGAAAATCAGGGATCTCAACCCTGGGGAGACAACTAAGGAATTCTTTGCTATCCTGAAACCTTAGAGCATCTGTGATATTGTTGTGATGACAGAGAAAGGAAACCATCTTCCAGTGTGAGATTTCTGATACAAGGGCCAAAGACAACAACATTCTGGATCACCTAACTGCACTTTTCTTCCTGTGCAGGATCTGAAGGAATGGGTGGCTGTGGAAAGCGATTCTGTTCAACCACATCTGAGGAAAGAAGTAATGCGAATGATGGCATTGGCAGCAGACAGACTTGCAGCACTGGGAGCCACTGTTAATTTAGTAAATCTGGGGTCACATCAGGTGCTTCTCTGATTCTTGGACTTAAAACATCATATTTGCACATGGTCTACCTAATGCTTTCGGTGCTGTGTACTTGTACAGTGCTATGTTATGACATAGTATTATTTTTTTGAAAGTTAGATAAAGGTTTATCAATAGTCCTGTACCTACATGGCACCCGCTGAAATCAGGTCTGAGAACTGAGAGCATACTGGGAGTCACACAGACAATCCAAATGCAAACTGATATTCTGTGCATAGAAGGGAGTTCAATGCTTTTAACTGGAGTGAAGCAGTTTGCAAAGGTAAAAGGACTGAGTTTTTTATTGGGGCTTGTTTTTACATTCTTGTGTGTAATGAAGCATGAGAATTAATGCATCATTTGTCACTGATCTCTCTGTACAAGGAAGGTAGTTTTTACAAGGAAAATGTCAGACAGAAAGGGTTAGCTACCTGGAGCATCATCTTTGGTTTTCAGAGCTTCTGAAAAATGATCCAAGTTATTTTCTTAATGATTGTTGGAAAGCAACGGGGAAGAATTAATCTCTGAGAAACCTTTGTCTCTAATTTACTCACCTTACTGTAGCTGTGGGCTCTTTTCTGCCCTGGGCTGTTACATGCCTACTCTAAGAGGAATTCAAAAGTTCAATAATAGCGATTCCCTTTTCTTTTCTCTGAGGCTTCCGGTGAGTATTCTGATTCTTAGCACAAGGACCCTGCAGTACAGCAACACTTTAATATTTCAGGTTGTGTCATTTGATAGTTGTAGAGAATGCAATTGGGCCGTGTGGAGCTCTGTTCTGCACAGAGCCACATTGGAGGATTAGCCTTAACCTGTTTTTAAGACAGTCTGACATAGCTGCTGCCTCCTGCCAGCAACACTCTTTTTTGGTTTCTGTATTTGAGGTTACAGGCCTCCTGCCCTCTGTCTGTGGTGAAATCAAACCCCAAATTAATTTGTGTGGATTTTGACTATTTCAGTGTCACAATAGCCTCTATAGAACAAGGTTACCTCTGTTGTCTCCAGTGCTGGGAAGTGAGAGTTTAGTAAGGAAGACATTTATGTCAATAAAATGTTAGAAAACCTCTACAAAGTCCAGCAGGAAACAAACAGTTAAGGAGAAAGATCTCAGTTTCTCTGAATAGGTTAGAACTGGATTCAGACAGATTAGTGCACCTAATCAAATCAAAGTCAATTGAGTGTAGAAGTATTTTCAATACTGAGAATTCCAGATTTTTTGGTACGTTTGTAAGTTTTAGAAGGTTTGGTTTTCCTGAGTCACCTTTTTTTAACCTTTCTCCACAGCAGCCTGATGGCCAAGTCCTCCCACTGCCTTCTGTGATTCTTGGGGAACTGGGGAAGGATCCACAAAATCCCACTCTATGTTTCTATGGTCATGTGGATGTGCAGCCTGCCAAGAAGGAAGATGGCTGGAACACTGACCCCTACACAATGACTGAAATTGATGGTGTGCATCTTTTCATAAGTTTTGTATCATTTCAATACATGACTGAGGTTCTGAGTGGGAGAAGGATTCCTGTATATGTAACCGAAGCATGGGGACTTCTGTGGAAATCTCTGGGACATGTCCAGCAGCTTTCAACTTTGATAATTATACTGTGACTAGCGAGACTTATCAGTGACTGCCTAATATTTGGTGTAGAAAAGCAATGTGAGGTTAAAGATGCTTTATAGAGTATTCAATAGAGAATCCATTTCTCCTTAAAAGTTCTTATAGGATTTTTGCATCAACCATCATCCTCCCTCACACCTCCTGCTCTTGCTTCATGTCACTTTTGTACTTCCACCTGCCATGCTGGAGCTAAGGAGCATTTGTGGTGGAAGAATGTGAGGCCCGCTTAATGTAATTGTCCCTCCGGCACAGCTAGCTGACTGAAGGAACAGAAATGATGGATAGAGGGTCAGCAAATAAGTGAGACCTCAGAAATCCTGATTCCCAGGCTATAATCATTAAGTTGCCCTTTCTCATCATCTGGAACCAATTCCCAACAGCCTTACTGGTGTAATTCTTCTGCCTTATTCCAGTGTATATCCAGTGTATCCAGTAGGGACTGCTCCAGAAGTCTATACACAGGGACAGATTTCAGTTACATGTACAGTGACAACTGTACCTGATGTACAGTTGAAAAAGAAATTACATACTTAGACTTGTAGCTTCATATTTCTGCCATGGCATTTATCGGTAGGGTTTTTTCTGCTTGTTACCTGATCTGAACGATGTGTCCATAAGCTGCATATTGTGCAAACCCTTCAGGCATATCTGGTATGAACAAACAGTTCCTGAGAAGAAAAGTGAAGCTCAAAAATTGGCACATAGCAGAAACCACAACGTGATGTGTATAAAAGGAAGGAAAGGGAAAAAAAGTGTACCAGTCCATTGGGAAGCACCTGAACACTCATCACCTTATTTAAAATGAGCCAGTGAGATCCTGACACTTTTGACACTTTGACACATTGCTAAAGCTTCTGCGGCAGCTGGAATTTGCCAATTACTTTGAAGTGATGAGAGAAAATTCAAAGATTGCTTAAAAACTTTCCTCTTTTCTTTTTAAGGAAACCTCTATGGGCGTGGAGCAACAGACAATAAGGGACCTGTCCTAGCTTGGATAAATGCAGTGGAAACATTTAGAGCCTTAAAATTAGTAGGTATCAATGAGGACTTCTTTATTATTGTTTCTAATTTTTATTATTTACTATTATTTGTTGTTATCAATTATTATATCTCTGGAGTGATGTATTTATGTTCCTGAGTTAGATGATACATTTTTGTCCCAACAGACTATATACACTTTGAAATATTAGCTTGTTTCTAATGCAACACTTAGGGCACTGGTCCCACTCCAGCAAGAATTTGTCTTTGAGCATTTCTGTTTTGAACAGTCTGTCTGCAATGTAAATACAGTCTTGCTGCCATTGCCCTGCAGAGGAAACCTCACGGGGAAGCATTCAGTATGTATTACATACATTACACAGCTCTGATACCCTGTTCTCTTGAGAGCTTTTAAAATGGTAAAATAACAGACATTACAGAATGCTCATGAAGACTCATCTCTGCTGTTACGTTCTGCTGATCTTTGGTTTTGTCTGCCTACAAGATACCTTCAATTTATGTGTCTCTGTGAAGAGAATAAGTATCTAAAAATGTTCATGCAGAATGGGCTGTTGTGTCACCAACAGATTAGATTTATCAAAGCAAATACTTTGAGTGATTGTATTTGTACTTGGTGAATGCACCCATTCAGAGTCTGACATAGTTCTGAGGTCAGACATTTGCCTAAATTACTACAACGACCAACATAGTCATCTTCAAATCATGTAATAATTTTGGAGTAGTTGTATCCCCAAAGCAAAGCTAAACCAACATATATTCTAAGCTTGTAACTTGGTTAACTATCATCCTTTAAGGTGAATTTGCACGACATATTCTGTTAGCATGCTGAGAAACTGTTTTGTATCTGTTTTATGACATTATGACATGGCACAAATTGAGCACTAAGTCTTGATTTTTTTAAAGTCCTCTTACAATCTTCTGGAAAACATGTTTTTCTTGCATCGATAGTACTGAATGGACCTTGGTGTCTCTTAAGCACTAGAAAACACACACTTTATTTGCCTAAAGAGTAGTTGTTGTAAGTGGATATGGTTATGGGTCTGACTTTCTGCATTTTTCTAGTTTTCCAAATCACTAATAGCTATCCTGACATTTTAACAAGCAAGCAAAAAGAAATTTTTGTCATTTGAAGACTTTGTCTAGAAAATAGCACAGACCATCAAACAATATTCATGAGCAGTTTGTTTCTAAAATATCTGTGGCCAGCTGATGAACCATCAGTGAACCCATCCATGACACAAGTCCATTTAATTTTACACATTTTTTCTTGCCTCTAATCTGAGCATTGAATCAAAAGAGAAGACATCTTAAAACCTCTAATGAGAAAATGAATTGTAACGGGAAACTAAGTTGAAATTTATATCCGCTATGGGATGAGTCAGTATTTTCAACTCCCACTATTCCATAATAAAAGTTTTCCTAATGACTCTTGGAAATGCATCCTTATCAACCAGCAGGCTTGCAAATTCATGAGTGCTAAAAAGACAATTATGGTAGAATCAGTGACAACATTTTTATCACCATGTAAGTCTGGTGATAGACAACATTGGGAAAACCACAGCCAGTGGCTCCCGCATGGGCAGTAACAGTGGAAATATAAGAGGCAGGAAATTTTCTATGAAAATGCAATTGCTATTACGCAGTTAGAATTTCCAAAGCAATTAGAATATTGAATAGCACTGAGAGAAAGCCCATTTAATGAGACATTCCAGCAAGTTTTCTGAAAACACAAAGAAGAAAAAAAGACATCACTTATTCTCCTTTAGAAATGAAAAGTAGGTAAAAACATGAGGAAAAGAACAAGTTTTTCTGGGAAACTATATGTGTCCATAACTGGCTTTTCTACTGAAGCAAGCTATATATCCTACATACTTATCCTACATCTTTCTTTTCCTAACACAATATGTACAGCAAACCAGTCTGCTCCTATTTTTAAAGATTTGGGCTTTTTAAAATTTTTTAAAATGCTTGTTTCTTACCCAGACTTTTCTAATTTTTATTTAGGCTCTGCCAGTGAACTTCAAGTTTGTAATTGAAGGCATGGAAGAAGCAGGATCCTTGGGGCTCGAAAAGTTACTTGAAGAAGAAAACCAGAGCTTCTTCTCTGATGTTGATTATATTGTAATTTCGGACAACCTGTGGCTCAGCAATAAGAAGCCTGCCCTTACCTATGGGAGTCGGGGAAATGCCTGCTTCTTTGTGGAGGTAAAGGACACAGGTTCATTTGAGCTGAGCCTCTGACAGACAGCAATGATGTAGCTGTAATTACACCTGCATGCAGAGAAAGACTGAACGAAAGCCTAATATTTACAAGTACAGAGCTTTCTTCTGCATCCCTTTTGGCTTCTGCAGATTTCCCTCCTCATTTCAGTTCAATTAGCCTTATTTACTTCCAGTAACTTCTCTTCATTCATTTCTCCCCTCGATTCCTTTCCTAATGCATTACTTTCCTGCTACTCTTCCAGCCTCTTCTCATCCTCCCTTCTACACATCAACCCTTGTGCAGCACCATCCCTACACCTGACTCTCCAACTCTCTCCAAAACCATCTCTTCTGTTGCTCCGCCCTTTTGCAGCAAATACTGCTTAGTACAATGAACCAGCCTAAAGGGACTCAGTTCGGTTGGATCTCTGGGTTTAAAAGCCACACAAAATTTTTGTAACCATTGGCAAGAGCAAATAAAGTTCACTGTAGCCAACATGCTACAGCAGTCAACGTGAGCTACTGCGAAATAAAGAGCAGAAATTTCTCATCTGGAAATGCTTCCTGATGAAGCATAAAAGGAATTCACAGAGAAGATTAAAGAGCTTGAGAACTAAAGAAAAATCTGCATTAACCTTTATGTCTGAAAAAGAATGAAATTTTTTTTAACTGAAAGAGCCTTGGCAGCCTTGATTCAATTCTTCTAAGTCTTGGTTAAGAAAAATGATGCTATTAAAACATCAAAAATGATCTCTTCCTGCTAGTAGACAGTTAGCTGTAATGAGGTTTTGAGAAGAATAAACAAGTTCTTTGCAGGAAAATATTTTATGATAAACCCAAGTATGAAAATGTGTCTGGAAAAAGAACCCATTTAATAACTCAAATGCCTCTATTCTAAAGCCTTGTTATTCAAGAGACCTATAAATTTTTATTTGTTGCAATCTGGAATTAAGGTTGGACATATATTCTTAATATAAAACAAGATATTTTTGCCTTTTTGAAAGAAGATTTTGCATTAAATAAAAAGGGTAGACAACTTGAAGAATTTATTCTCCAGTGTTAGAAACAGTAATATGCAAATGTTTAATGCATGATGTCTTCAATCTTACTGAAGCAAAAGAGGGAGTGGAGGGGCACCCTTGCTCTCAAATGTTTAAGTGCTACAGACAGCTGAATTTCTCTCTCTGGTGTTGGCAACAGAGCTCCATCTTCTCTTTGCCAAAGCAGCTTGTTCCTGACATGATGTTTGCCATTTACTATTTAGAAAAAAAAAGAAACATTTTCTGTTCATTTGTGGTCTTGTTTAAAAAAACTGTAACCACCAGTCACTGTGGAAAACAAACACTCACAGAAGAATAAGGTAGCGAGTGTTTA
Source organism: Falcunculus frontatus (assembly GCA_013398115.1). Lineage (NCBI taxonomy): Eukaryota > Metazoa > Chordata > Aves > Passeriformes > Falcunculus > Falcunculus frontatus. Next base: position 4,100,663 of record VZRV01002758.1, on the reverse strand, counting down.
TATGTAACCAGTGGTTTTGGTACAGGTTGAATGTGGCAGCAAGGACCTTCACTCTGGAACTTTTGGAGGCATCATTCACGAGCCGCTGCTGGACCTGATAGCGCTGCTGGGTAAATAACACACATCATTGCTCGGGAGCAGCTGGGGAGCGCTGCCCCGTGATCAGCCTCATGAAGGTCAGGGCCACGTTTAATTGTTGTAAGGCAAGTCTAATTGAAGCAAGATTCCCAGGTTTCCAAACCTCAACACAGCTATGGTGGCAGCAGCTGAGGAAGGGAATGTCCCCAGTAAGGCCAGGACTTCAGACATGTTAGGCTGATGACAGTCATGCGTCAATTAAGAACATTTAAGGATTACAGGCAACTTTAATACATACACACATAGCGAAACCTGGCTTTTTAATGCTGATTTGTATCTCAGTAGGATGCTGTTTTCATGTCGGAAGCTGGGCTGACACACCACACACTGCACACAAAGCTGACACACCACACACTGCACACAAACAGCAGCTCAAAGGTTTTCTTAATAAATGTCCAAATATATCAAGTTAGGTGTCGCAACTTGACAGATGCAAACAGTTGTTAGGGTTTTTAATTTGGTAAAGAGCTAGGATGAAGGGAAAAGGTATTATGACTGCCAAGGGGAAGAAATAGGCTGCACTTGTACTGATACCTGTATCTTATTTTCTAGACAGCCTTGTGGATTCCACAGGTCGTATTCAGATCTCCGGAATCTACGACAGTGTTGCTGCACTGACGGAGGAGGAAAGGAAATTATATGAATCAATTGAATTTGATCTAGAGGAACATAGAAATAATTGTGGTGTGAAAAAATTCCTCTACAGCACCAAGGTAACATAAAATCTATGAATACTCAGCAGAAACAATTTAAATCGCTTATTTGTAGCATTTATGTATAAAGCCAAACCTAAAGATATTTTCAGTCAATGGCAAGCTCAAAATAAAATAAAGGAGCACTGAGAAGTAAAAGGTAAATAAAATTAGTCTGCTGAAAATGTAAGGCACTGCATCTGGGGAAAGTGATCTGAAATGTGAATAATCAATGAAAGGGAATAATGTAAAACAGTATAACTCTCCCTTTCTTGCCTACCCCTTCTCTGCCCCCAAGCCTAATCAGCCAAATGAAACATGCATTAAAATGCCTACATCTAGGTTACATGGTAGGAAGGAGGTTGTATTCAGCTCTGAAAAAATGGGAGGCAGCTTTAGGCAGATATGTTTCGGGTGGTTTTTATTTAATACAGATTTTGATGTCTGCCGAGCTTGCCATAAAAAGCATCCAAAGCTACAAGCCTCTCCTTACCAGCAATTAAAAATTATATCCTAAATAAAAAAACAGCAGGTAAGGGCTGGCTTGGAGAGATCTCTCTGCACAAGAGTGGCAGCTGGAAGAAAGGAGTTGATTAATTTTTTATCACTAACATAATTATTCTGGTATAAGTTCTACTAACACAGATGCTTTTATTTCCATGAAAAAGCTTTAGAATTATCTAGAACTAGACTGTAAGAATCAGTAATACAAAAGTATAACGTAACTACATTATCTGAGTTTTGATGCTTTACCTATATGAAGATGAATTGATGTAAATTCTATGTGTAGTGATAAAGGTCTAGTCTCATAAAACTGAAGGAAAGCAGCAGGACTCTGAGGTTCTGCATAAAGACCAGTTTATAATTTATATATTTCTCCTATTTTCCATAGAATAATAATCATAATAATTTTGTTTCCCCTCTGCATCTTCTCCACAAAACCTTGGTTACTGAAAATAATACTGTTTCATACTATGTTATTTAGTGTTCATCAGTAGAATTTCTTCACTGGTGTCATCTGGGATGGGTCTGGCTGAATGGTTTTTCCAGTGACAAGTTCCCGGATGAACAGGCAGTCAGATCAGAAGTTGTTCTGATCCTACTTTGCAGTAGCAAAATTAACTTTCAAGATACTTTAAAACAATGCTCTATTTTTCTTACTTTTCTTGAAAGACTGTTACCATCCAAATCTGTCTATGACTGAAAGTAGTAGCATTTTTTTAAAATGAAAATACATGTGAATGGGTTTAAATTAAAAATCAAACATCTTTAAAATACAGAGGCCTCCAAATACAAATTTTAGGATGGAAAAAGCTTGTTTATATCAATTGTGAATGGCTTCAGTGTCACCTCTTATATTTTAAAAAAAGTTTCTTTTTTAAAGGAAGAAATACTTCTACACCTGTGGCGTTACCCCTCTCTCTCTATTCATGGGATTGAAGGAGCTTTCCATGAACCAGGAATTAAAACAGTCATTCCAGCAAAAGTAATTGGCAAATTCTCAATCCGTCAGGTCCCTCACATGGACCTTTCTGTTGTGAAACAACAGGTAAGAGACAAACCTTGTTTTTGGTCTCTACTGTGGAAACTAAGTCCCTCTTGCATGGGTATAAGCTTGAGTTGCAAGACGACGAAAGCTTTTGACTGAATAGGATTTTCCCTGCAGGTGGTGGAACACTTGGAGGGTGTCTTTTCCAAGAGGAACAGTCCAAACAAACTGAAAGTGTCTATGCCTTTGGGTGCGAAGCCCTGGCTTGCTGATGTTAACGATCTACTATATAAAGCAGCAAGAAGGGCAATAAAAACAGGTGTGTTCCTTCTTCTTTTTTTTTTTTTTTCTCCCCCAGTTCTTAATGTGTTTTCAAGTGTGCAGGGGCATTGTGCTCATCAATAGGGAAAAAAAGGTTTCCCAATTCAGTGCTGCAGCCACTTACCCTTATAAATCTCATTGATTTTGATAGAACAACTCATCAACGTCTTCCACACCTTGCTAAATTTTGATTTGTTTTATAGGAGTAGTTAAAAGGGTTCATTTATTTATTTTTGTATTGATAATAAACCAGTGGTTTATAGAGAAGAGTTGATTTGTGAAATCAATTGGCTACACACTCAAACCCATTTCTATTCAGAAGCTTTTTAGTATCAGCTCTTTGCTTAAATATATGGTAGCAGAGAAAAACACCTGGATTATGTCTATTTATTAGTTCATTCTTCCCATGTATTTCAGTTTTTGGAGAAGATCCAGATTTCATTCGTGATGGCTCAACAGTTCCTGTTGCCAGAATGTTTCAGACTATAACACAGAAAAGTGTGATGATGCTTCCGATTGGAGCAGCCGATGATGGGGAGCATTCTCAGAATGAGAAAATAAGCAGGTTTCTTTTATTTGTCTGTTTCTGCTATTGGTACCCATGAACGAGCATGGCCAGATGGGAAACTTTGCTGTGCATTGGGCAGTCCAAACCTACCGTCTCCAGCAAACTCTGCTGTGCTAAGAAAAAGCAAAATTCCCAGTCTAAGGCATACCATTATACACTTTTCATGGGGTGTCTACTCAGTGTTTAAATTCATCACATTGGCAATTTTCATTTCACTAGCAATGAAATTTGCCTCTGGTCTGAAAGATGATTGCATGGACTCTTCCATCACAGCATCTATTTTGAAGTGTGCCAGTCATAGACACTAATGGTTATGTAAGGATTTTAGTGGTTTTCAGTATAAACAGCTATAAAGATGTATTTATAGTCCAGGGACCAAAACTAGCGTGATTATATAAAAAATAGCTTAAACTTGCCACTGGTGTTCATTGTTGGAGGCACCATGGTAAGCCACTATTCAGTGTGTTGCCTGAAGCCCTGTGCAGGTTCTGAGTCAACTTATGCTGAACTCTGGAAACTGGAGAATCCTACAATAATTCTCAAATTACTTTGTTTCCTCTCATTAAAACCTCAACACTGCTGGCTACAGATAATAGCAATTTGGGGATGTAAACCTGGAAAAAGTTTTCTGAAGTAAATCCAGAGGAGTACCAAATTGAAGGACGTCCACCATTTCTGTGCACTGGATAGTTTTTGGGGGTTACCAATCTTGCCAATTCCTCTGAAGACTCATAAAACTTCACTGGACTATATTTCTAATTTTAAGAGCAGGACAACCTGATAGGACTTCATTGTCTTTCTTTCCTTCTTCACAGACACAACTATATTGAAGGAACCAAATTGTTTGCAGCTTTTTTCCTGGAGATATCAAAGCTACATCAGACCTCACATGAAACTTCCCACACAGAGACTATCAACTGATAGACCATACCAAGAAAATCAGCAAAGCACTTTCTTAAACGTTCTAACTTATATTAAACATATAAATCACATGTTCAGTGGCTGTGAATTGCTGGGGGGAAAAACCAAATGCCATGCTATTTCTTGGCATACTACTAAATGGCATGCATTTGTGATATGGTCAATCAAGTGATCTTATCCCTAATGCTATAAAATAGGGTTAGGGATAATTCATTCTTGATGAATGGAACGTGATACATTTTAGTTTTAAACTTCAGGACAAAGGGAATTTTTACATCCATTTTACCAAAATGACTTTATTTCTGTTTTGTAGTATCACTGTTCGTCCTGCCTAGCTCACATTCCAGTTTCTGAATGTGAACAATACACAACACTGTAGTTTCCTCCCAGCGATATGCAAAATTTCACTTATGCATCTCTTTGAAGAAAGATACACTATCAAATTAATCTCTTCCCTGGCCTTCACAGAAGGCTTTAAATAGGAAATGCAATGAAATTAGCTTGTTGAGTTCAATGTGAAGACTTGCCTATTAATACCTATTTATGCGTATAATCATCGAGGTGAGTAGAACTGTAAGAGTAAATAAACATTTCCAGGTCTGGATTCTGCCTTCCATCTCATCCAAATCTCCTCTTACTGTGCTGTAAGCAGTTTTAAGAATCACTAAATAATGTTCCCTTCATGTGACTTTCTTTCCATACAATATAAAGAAGTTTTTGTAAACATCTTTTCTGGCCAAAGTCTGTCATCAGAAGGGTATTTTTCCACCCAGTTAGCAACTGGTTGTTTTTAATTGCTTTTAAAACATCAGTTTACATTAATAAGTTAAAGGCAAAAAATATATTTTGAAATGAAAACCCATTAGTTGAGAGCTCTGTTTGCTGTTTAGGCAAAACATCCAGCACAAAGCTCACAACTGGAATCTAGATTTTTAAACTCTAAAATGTGATTTTTACCCTAACATAATTAATTCACACACAACCAACTGAACCAGTAGTGTTATCCCTACTGTTAAAAAAAATGACATTAATTAAATTACAGAAAGTACTTGGGAACTTTCCTTTCTCTCCTGCTACCTCCCTTCAAAAATCTGCAAGAACAAAGATGTGGATATGGAATCTATATAAGGGAATATTGTACTGCAGATAACTTGTATGAACAGATGATGTGGGAAGTCATCAGGATAACAGCCTTGGCTGAATTAAAAAAACATAACCAAGCTTCTGATCTTCAGTAGCTCCTGTGAAATTTATAGGAGTTGGGCATAAAAGTAGCTGGCCTTTTAAGAGATCTGGGAACAGTAATAATCCAGGATACTTGGGTATCACATCACATTCTCAATTAACACCCATTTTTAGCCCTACCTGAGGCTGTGCCGCCCACAGTTCAGCTGCAAGAGCTGAGTAAGGATTCTATCTCTGGCTGCTGATGGTGTTCAAGGGGAAAAAGTGTACTCAGCTCAGTGTCTTAATTGTGTTGGCACAGCTGACTGCAGAACTGCAGTGTAACTTTTAGTGCCTGTGTCAAAAGAGAGGACTTCAACACAAGGACCGAAAGCCTCAAAGCCCAGAATACTCTGATTTGCACATCATCAACTTGCAGAATAATTCTCTGTGAACTCTCAGTTCCCGTCACCCGTTGAAAGCATTTAGGAACCAGCCCGGTACTGACTGTTGCAGAGGTGAGTACTCCAGTGCCTGCACAGGACTCGGGGCAGATTGGTCCATGCTTAAAAGCTATCACGCCACAAAGGTACATAAGGGAATTTTGCTGAAGTGTTTGAAGACATATAACTGACATAAAGCATTGCAATCTCTGGGTTTGCAGTGGTTTCACAAGTTACAGAATCCCACAGAATCACAGAATATGCCAAGTTAGAGGAGACTCATAATGATTATTTAGTCCACCTTTTAGTCCTGTGCAGAACCATCTCCAAATTAGTTTAAAATGTAATTGAAAGCAACCTCTGCTCATAAATATGACCCTTTTGGTAGAAGAGTAGAAAAGTTGGTGAGATGGCGGTGGCAGATTTCTTCATGAAAGAGGCATGGAGACTGCGTTTTAGGAATATGACTGCTCTGAAACACCACTATAATATATGCTGTCTATGTGTTCTACAACATTACAAAGTTGGAATGGAAGATGGGCTTATGTATTTTTTACTGTTGCTCTTTGGAATGACAAATAAACTAGAGTCAACAAAGAGCATCATTTTATAAGCACAGACACTACCAGAGCGGTGCACTGAAATAAGGTTCTGCTCTGAAATAGCCACTTACTGTCAAGTTAAAACCATGTGAGTGAAACAGTGGAGACACAGAATTATGAAGACCATCTCCATGCCTCCTTCAGTCCCAGAGAAGAGAAAGAGCATAAAACTTCAATTTCAGATTCTCCTGTCCATGAAAGAAAGAAAGCACTGGGAAAGCAACTCCTGCCCACAGGGGTATTGAGAGCTACTCTTTCCTTCTTAGAGCAAGTGTCCACCCTGTCTTTTCCTTTTTTGTTGTTTTGTTTTTTTTTTAACATTGTGCAGCATCTCATCAGCCTTTCGAAAAAAAGAACGAGTGCGCATTTTTCTAAGGTTTGTACAGTTGTACAACATTTCCAGAAATGTTACTTCTTGGTTGCACTAACAGCTATTTGTTGCCACAGTAAGTTAGAGATAACTCTACAATACTAGTGTTAGAAATAGGATTAAAGTTTGCTTCTATTTGTTAGTCTTACTCTGATGTGCCATATCGCATGCCAGAGCATATTAGATATTCCCAAATCCTGACCAACTAACTACAGAAATCATATGTACTATTTATGGGTCTACATATGCAGGTATGTAGCTGTATATATATGTAGACTTGCAAGATCTAATCCAGTCATTGATTTAAAACAAAAAATCTTGTCCATTCTGATTCAGGTTTTTTCTTACAAAGGACTGAATAATGGGAAAACAATGTTGTGAAGATGTCCAAAAGCAGCATCTATATCTCTGAGAGCTTGATATAGACATCAAGACTTAGATCATAGGATCAGAAAAGGGTTTAGGTTGGAAAGGACCTTAAAGATCATAGAATCATAGAATAGTTTGGGCTGGAAGAGACCTTTGGAAACCATCTAGTCCAAGCTCACTGCAATGAGCAGGGTCAAGCAGATCAGGCTGCTCAGAGTCCCATCCAAGCTGACCTTGAATGTGTCTGGGGATGGTGCCTCCAACCACCTCTCTGGGTAACTTGTGCCAGTATTTCACAGCCCCCAGAGCACATCTAAAAGTACGAGGTGCCTATACTGGTCAAGTTCTGCCCGTCTCCACGGTAGAGGAAGACTTGTCCCAACTCTTCCTTTTTCTTGTAGGCTGTGCATCCATGTTGTAGGGAATCGAACACTCGAGAATGGGATCATATTTTTCTACTGATTATTAATGTGAAAGAATAAATTAGAACATTTTCATTTCCATTTAAAATCAGTGGGTTTAAGTGTGAAAGTCACTTTTTTATATTAGATAAACACAGTTTTTAATCCTTAAGTAATGTTTCAAAAGAGAAGACTGAAAAGTGTGTCACCTAAAATCATAGAGAATAAGATGCTGACAATAGGAGCTGAAGGCATAGAGAGATGAGCAGCCTACTGAGACTGAGAACTAATCAGGTCATCGTCTGCTTAGCCTGTGAAAGTGGAAATTAGGCTTACTCACATAGTCATGGTTTTCCTTTTCAGTCACACTACTCCTAAGAAGTTTGACTTTGACTCCTGCTAGTTATTCCTTTCAGAATACAGCATTTGGCTTGTTTCACAAAATGTTGTAAAATGCCTTGCTAGTTAAGGATGTTCATAGTCCATGTTTGGACAGGGAATATTGTGCAACTGTGCCTTTCCCTGTGACGCAGAGGCCCATGCCACAGTGGCTGGTGCCAGTGAGGACCCATGAGTTCCCTTTTTTCTGCTGGAACATTCCCATGCAAGTAACATGTAAAGTTAAATACTCATTGCTCCAAGGCGAAGCTTAACTAATTTTTGAGTTTATACCTTGTATCATAGAATATCGAGAATTGGAAAGAACCCATAAGGATCATCGAGTCCAACCCCATGTATGTCTGCATTTGGAGCTGCAGACACATCATGCCCTTTAGGAGGTGTCATTAAATATTTGAAAAAAATATATGAATAGAAAAATATGAACAGTTCCTTGTTAACTGAGTGCATATTTGTCTGCTTTGCTCTACTGCCAAATATTTCAGTGATCTTCTCACTTGCATTCTTCAGAACAGTGTATGAAGAACACCTCCATGTTGCAGATAATTTCGACAAATGTGTAGTAAAGGTTTTTCTGCAATGCTGCTACATTAGAGTACATAAAAGTAAACCAGGAAATTCAAAATTATCTGCTAACAACACAAGCATGGTGATATGCAATTTTGAAACCTCTTTTCATATATTTTTTCAGCTATGAACTTGAACAAGTGTGACTCTTCTTCCTGAAGTCATTTAGAAATCATTTTGACATTTCCACTACTTTCTAAAGAGGTAAGTGAAAGAGTCACTGTCTGTTGTAATGGATCAGCAGTTCCTGCAAAGCCTTCAGTTGGTTCTCACATGGAATGAGTTGTTTGGATAGAGGACAATGGAGAAAATTCCTAGTTACTTCATCTGCTGTCACAGAGTTCAAAAAATTGCAAATACTATCTGAAAGTGTGCTTGCATTTTGTTAAGTAATTTCACTCAGGTTTCTTGAGTGCCACATTCACTTACTCCTAAAGGCAGGAACAACAGCTGTGGTCTGTGGTTTTTTGTGGACTTAAAACAGATGAGTGAAAGTGCAAACATACTTCCACAGGTGTGGAATTTGAATTCTTCTTGCTAAGAAACTTTACCCTTGGGAGGGGAAAAAAAACCCAACAAAACCTTGCTTAAGCTCCAAAGTCCACACTGCATAAGGTGCACCTGATAGCAAAGAGAAATGGTCACATTCCTTACTTGACGAGCATTTGAGAATTTCAGTGTGTAACCAGGAAATTCTTCCCTTAAAGCTACCAGTTTACACACATTCTTATTTCAGCAGATGTAGTTCTAACAGGACTAGGATAAGTGTGCCAGGTGGATATGTTGACTTAGTGAAGATAAAAAATAAGGACTAAATCTCTATTTCATGTAGTGTACTTTTCTTGCATATTATTTTCTGATCTGATACCACATTAAATCTTCATGTATTGATGCATAATGTACCAGGCTTGATGTTTGTATTTGAGATATACTTCTATCTGAGAAACTTGCTTAGTGAGTTTGCAAGAGATTAATTATACAGTGGCAGAGCTGTAAATTCTGGCAAGCTGGACATCTTCACACATAATAGACAATACAGGGTAATAAATGACTCTCATTTTACTGCAATGAATTATTATTAAAATTAAATGAATTTTTACTAAAAACACACAGTACAAGAAAACCAAATCCTTGGAGGTTTGGCAGAGTCGGCCTCCACAGACTTACACATATCCATAGTTAAACCAGGTGTTGTGGATGTATGTGTGGATATTGCTGATGTTTCTACCTGTCTCAAAATCCTTTTGATGATCTCTCACTGTGAAATAACATGAAGTGCTGGCCAATTGCATGTTCCCCATCCTTCTGATACAGTTGTAATTTTCTTTTTTTTTAATATATCTGTAAGAATAATTCAAATATCATACTAGTCTTTTTATTTGTGGAACTGAAGGGGGATTTTTTTTTCTGAGCTTAGAATTGAAACTGTAAAATCTCTGTAACAGAAACTGGAAAATATTCAACATGACATGTTCCTGACATACACCCTTCCGGTGTGAAGAAACAAGTGGTGGCAGAGCCCTCATATGAATTTCATGTAAGTTTGCATCACTATTTTTTACAACTAGAAATTCAAGAGTTAGTACTGCTTTACTCCTCTCCTGTGCATTATTGCCTTCCTGACAAGGCATCAAATTCCATAGGCAGGAATAACCCCCTCAATTTGCCAGCAACCCTGACATTCCAGTGACAATTTCAAAAGATAAAGTTTCATTTCATCAAAGTGTAAGGACCAGTAAGATTCTGGAAGTACAATCCTTCTAAAGCTGGCCTTTTTAGGGGCTTCTGGACACCAAAATTTATGTAGTCCACTTTTTATTGAAAAACAGTGGAATGAAAGATACATTTTAAAGAAACTAACAAGCAAAAAAACAAAATCATGACAGATGCTGTGCTAGCTTCACTCCTGGAGAACAAGCTAGCAATGGCAGTCTGTGGTGCCTTTGCTAAGCAGCCCTTATAAAGTGCACACAAAAGAGTATGGGCCCAGGAAAAAAAATATTCACCTGCAGTGCTCTACAGGTGCTGGTGTATCTTAGCATGGGATTTTCTAGAGGGAACAGCCTGAAGACTTAAAGGTAATGTCCATGGGTAGAATTTCTGCCGGTGTGCTTCAAGTAACTTTAGTTATTTGTCAGCATAGAAAAAAAACCCACATCTGATTTATTGGTATATTGATACTGATAGAAAGCTGCATGCACAGAGACATAAGCAAGGTCTGCTATCTGCATGTTGTGTATTGGGAATGCAAAACAGTTTAGTTGTTTGTGCTTATATACAGTTGCTTTCTATGACCATTTTGAGATGTTGGCTACTGTGACACTGAGCAGATGGCTGTATGACTACTGTTCTAGACCTTTGTATCTCGTAGATGTTACACGCTTCTCTTACCACTCCTCAGCTGGACTGTAACTTGACTTTAGAGAAACATAACTCAGATTATTCAGGATCTGATGTGACATCACATGTGATCTTCAAATGCCTCTGTGAAGACACCTCTCTGCGCACATGCAGATAGATATCCATGGCCTCCATGCTTCTGTGTTGCAGGCTGAATAGAAAGCCTTTAATACTACTGGCAAGACTAGGCCTGCATGATGCATCTTGTGGGCCAAATGAAAGGATTTGCAGTCACTGCTCCTCTTTCGTCAAGTGAGGGAACGTCAAGCACTATCTTGTTTTTTTCAAATTCTTGCAACTTCTACCTGTAAACTTGAACTCCTTTAAAAGTATTTTAATTGCAAAGAACCCTTTTATTCTCTTCAAGCTGCTCAAAAATATTTTTTATCCTTAGATTTTATGTAATTATAAGAAATTCAAACAAGTCCCTTTTAAGAGTTCCATTAAAGCCTGCATGCATTCCTTCTTATTTTTCTCAAACATTTATATTGCACTTAAAATAGCAGGACAAGCTGGGAAACCACATAATTTTTACCACGTTTTTACTTGCTTGCATAAGTTTCTTTCTATCACAACAACAAGATTTAACAAAAGGTACTAAGCAGTGGGTAAGCATTTTGTTTATGTAAAAATGAGTAACTATTTGTAGTTCAAACAAGTTCCTTGGCACAACTGGGCTGCGAACCCAGCGTGTAACATGAAGTGAGTCAGAAGGTGCAGCCTTTAATGAAAGAGAGGGTGCAGGTGCCATGGGCAGCGTGACCTCGGTAGCACAAAGGTGCAGCCGTGCCCTGATGTGGCCACACCTCCCCTGGTTCCTAGAGCTGGTGTGGCTGCCTGGCTGCGGAGCAGGCCAAGCAGGGCTGTGCAGGCTCGCTGTCCATCCCTTTGGACACCAGGCACAGTGGGGACTGAAATGCTGTCATGGTTCCCTCTGGAGGGACAGTTCCCCACAAATCCCCATCAGAGCTGCAGCCACCTGGCCTCAGCCAGCTCATCCGTGCTCAAGTGTGGTGCTGGCACTGCCCTGGTCCCTCGGTGACCCTGCTGAGCCGGCCAGAAGCCACCTATGTGTCGCCCAGGCTGCCGTTCGGCTGAGGCAGTGCCGGAACCAGCTGAGCCGTGGATCACAGCAGTGCTGCACCAGTGCTAAGCAAAGGACCAGGATCACAGGACCACGGCGGATTCATAGAATTGGTCATTGAACTTGTCCATTGTTAAAAAAGACCTTTATGGAGTCCAACCATTAACCTAGCCAAGTTCACCACTAAACCATGTCCCTAAGTGCCACATCTACACATCCTTTAAATACCTTCAAGGATGCTGACTCAACCAAATTCCATCAGTTTGAACAACCTGCAGCAGCAGGTCAGTCAAACTGGAATATTGCACTTTGCTTCCTGAATCACACACCTTGACAAATAGGCAAAATAACTTGCATTTAAAAAGGGAAAGTATACATACATGTGTATATATATGCATAGGTAATTGACATTTAAAAGGTTCTTGGTGTTTACATCCTAATTATTCTGTTTAATGTTTTCTTAGGGGTTGGAACTGCAGAACAAAGATATATGCAAGTTTTCTTCAAAAATTTGCTACTCTGTTAAAAACCAGTGGTGGTTAAGAAACCCTTATGGACAGTACTGTTGATGACTTAATATCCTACAGACACCATGGTGTCTTTTGGAGGGCCTGCCAGCGATATTCTATTTATGAGATCATTGTTGAATCATGCGGTTATTTCTTCTAAACAAATTTGAGGGGAAAACCCATGTTCAGAGTTGGTAAGTAGTGATATGGTGACTGCCTTTATCCTGCTGAATGCCCGATTTCTGGTAGTAGTCGTGTGTGTTTTCTGTACAGGAGCAAACACAGAATATTAAGTAGGAAAGGTAGGGAGAGTTTTAAGTTACACAGCTAAGTAAAGAGCTGGTACTACTCTTAAAATGAGCAACATTTCTAGTGAAATCAGTATTTTGGTGCGGTAGAAATATAGCAGCTGCAGAATCGTACCTAGTGTCATATTCTGTTAGAAAATAAATATAGTCTATGTTTACAATCCACTGATACACTAATCTATTAACTAATTAAATACTCATTAATTACTCATTGACTTATTCAGCTTGCATTGTTATATATTTTTATCAGCATAGCTACTTTAGAACACAGAACCACTTTTTGGTACCTTAAAATTCTGTATATACCTAAGCCAGAACATTAAATATAGGGATGTCTGTAAACATTTAATAAATACAGCTTAGAATTACAAAATAAAATTAGTAATTTTTGGCACAGGTATGATTTTTTTTTTTAGATAAATAGTGATACTGCCTCAGATGCTATTTTTCCCATACCAATGGCTCCCTCTCCAGGCTATTCCTAAAATATGCTGCCTCTTTTCATTTTCTGTTAGAAATATTTCAACTTACAAAACTCCAGCTCTCACAGTCACGTATTTTTCTTCACTATGTTTCCTCTCAGTAAGAAAATGATGAAGTAACTGATGGACCAGGTAGGCTCACTTGGCATTACTTGAGACCACAATTTTTTTTGAGACTACAAATCTTTTAAGGCATATGAAAGGAATTTTTTAAACGGCAGAGAAACTGAGCTTAAAGGACATCAAGAGGTTGCTTTACCTCTTTTTCCCATGCTGAAAAATAGCCATAACAATCAGATTGTTCTTAACTGTATTATTCTTACAGCTGCCAGTGGTTTCTCTACTCTCTCAAAACATTAAAACTAAATATGTATCTAAAAAACCCCAAAGATATCTTTACTACAAATTTAGCGGTATTCTGTGTAGATTTCCTTGTTTTAGAACAATTAAACTATTTAAAATATTAATTGTTTTAGAAAAATTAAACTCTTTTAAATATTGTTTAATTGTTTTAGAACAATTAAACTATTTTAAGTTCTAAATTCTATACTATATCCCTTAGGTATAGGACAAGGAGCCAGCCCTCTCTCACCAATGTCTTGTGTACTATTTGACTGTTTCAGATTTTGTTCACTCATTTCAAATCTTTCCCAAGACACTGGTAAAGTCTTGGCTGCTCCACTTTGCTTCAATGGAGGGCTCAGGCCACAGCAACTGCTTACTGCTTTGTTTTCAACCCATTCTTAGTCTTTACAACCCACAACAGAACTGGCATTGCTGTGCCATAAACTTAGCAGATTAGCCAGTGACTAACTGGCTGAATAGAACTCTAAGTTGTCACTTCTAGATGGTAAGCTCGTGCACACTGTGTGACTGGAAAAAGTCAGTGAACTGCAGACGTATTCTCAAAGAGGTGTTTTCTCTTAGCGTCTCTGTGCCTTGGCCTGGAAGAATGCTAAGTGCTGTTTAACTAAGATACTCTTGTCTACTAAAAAATGCTGTGTAATCATGACATAAATGGGAAACCTGCATTTTAAAAATCATAAGCAACAGTGAGAAAGCAACTGCATTTCACCCCAGACGTCTGAAGACTCTTTAGATGACGCTTCTTTGCTTTGAAATTATACTTAATCATGTAACTTGACTTAAGGAAGAGGGAAAGAACATTTAGGGTTTCATCATCATGGTTTCTTCATGAGTTTATGAAGTACAAAGTACTTTACAAATTGCCTCCCTCTTGCCTTTTTTAACTGTTTTTCTCTTGAACTGCACTTCCAGAGAGATATTTTAAGTACAGCTTGGAGCGTCGGCACCACCTTCGACTGATAACCCTAGTGAACGGCTGCGGTACTGTACGCCAAGGACTTGTTTCCTCCTCCTCCAGAACAGGTTTCCCATGGACCCGATCCAAGTCTCGCTGCAGTGCGATGCAGGGTGAGAACGTGAAACACAGCTTTACGCGCACCCCTGCAGGGTCCGAGGTTACCCAGCGCCGGGGCTGCAGGAGGGGCAGAGGCCATAGGCAGCCCGGGCTGCGCCACGCACCAAGGAACGGGCAGCTTCGGGGAGCTCCACAACCGCACCCACTGGCTCCTGCCAACCCGCCTGCTCTCGTCCAGCAGGCGCATGAAGCTGCAGCCTCACCGGCACGAGCATTCCCAGAAAACCCTCGGGGCTCCGTCTTTCCTTTAGGGACTATCCCTTCGCGGGACGATGTGGGGG
>VZRV01002758.1:4041762-4085306 GCA_013398115.1 Falcunculus frontatus | reverse complement strand
CCCGTGCCTCCTTCCTCCCAAGCTGCTCGCCGATTGGCCGGGGCGCCGAGGGGGGAAAGAGCGCTCCTTGCGCCCATTGGCCGCCGCAGCCGGCCCCGGGGCCGTGGCGGGTCTTCCCTTCCGCTCTGCCCGGGCGGGTGCGGCGGAGAGAGGGCACGGGAATGGGCGAGGGGAGCGAGGACGGACGGAAGGAGAGAGGGAGGGAGAAGCGGGAGGGATAGGGAGCCACGCGAGCCGCCACCGCGTTGCGCGGCTCCAGCTGGCGCGTGCTCCGCGCTCCTCTCCCGTTCTCTGTGTTCCCCTCCCCCCCCCGCCCTCCGCCCAGCTCCCTAGGGTCGGTGCGCACGCGCGAGACCCGGTCGGGCGGGGCTGTGGCGTGAGGAGACAGCGGGGCACAGCGGCGGTGGCGGTGGGCGTCGGCCCTGTGGAGCCGCTGCTCCGCGGGAACGGCACCGGGCGTCGCCCCCCAAGCCCCGCACGGGGACTGTTTGCGCGGCGGCGTCTGCGCAGGCGCGGCGGGGCGGGGCAGGGGTGAGGTCGGTCCGGGGAGGCCTCTCGGAAGTGTCGGCGGGTGGGGTTCGGCGCTGCCCTGAGTGGTTTCAGCTGCCCGAACTCCTCTTTTCTTACTTCCCCCTCCTTTCCCGAAGGTTGTTGTAGAATAAGCGGGGATGAGCTTTGAGAAGTGCAGCAGTTGGCGGTGAGGGACGACGCACGTGACTGCAGGAGCTCTGTACGTGGCTCTTGTAAGGGATAAAGGAAGGGTTGTAGTTGCTTTCCTTTTATTCTGCTTCACTCACCAGGCAGAGCAGTGACAGAATTACAGAGTTAGGTTGGAAAAGACCTCTGATATACCGAACACCGTCTTGTCAACAGACCATAGCACTGCGTGCCACATCCAGTCTTTCCTTAAAACACCTTCAGGGACAGCGACTCCATCACCTCCCTGGGCAGTGCATTCCAAAGTCTAATCACACTTTCAGTGAAAAAATTCTTTCTAATGTCCAGCCTAAATTTCTCCTGGTGCAGTTTAAGGCGTTTGTGCTCTCATCCTGTCTTGGTTGCCTGGGAGAAGAGGCCGATCCCCACCTGGCCACACCCTCCTTTCAGGACCTTGTAGAGAGTGGTAAGGTCCCCTCTGAGCCTCCTTTTCTCCAGGCTAAACAAGCCCAGCTCCCTCAGCCATTCGTCATAGGACTTGTTCTTCACACCTTTCACTTGTTTTCTGCCCTCCTCTGGAGGTCAGGATCTTCAGTTACAAGCACCTCCTGTGCTCTCACAGTCTTGTGATTTTCAACATGTGTTTGATCTAGAGAGTCAGAGTAGACTCTTAGGGAATCTGTCAGATTGTGGCAGGGAAAGCAAGTTCCCATAAATAGCAATGTTAATATATTTCTGAGGGTGTGTGTGTCTTGAGTAGGAAAGATCATTAAAACAAAACTATTGCTTTAGGTGGCCTTTGAGGGATAGTTCATCATCTATATGTCGTTTATATAGAAAAAATTTTTTAGTGTGAGTGTGGCGAGGCACTGGCACAGGTTGCGCAGAGAAGTTGTGGATGCCCCATCCCTGCAACTGTTCCAAGGCCAGGTTGGATGGGTCTCCGAGCAACCAGGTCCTGTGGAAGGTGTCCCTACCCATGGCAGGGGTGTTGAAATTAGATGATCTTTAAAGTCCCTTCCAGCCCAAGCGTTTTTATGAGTCTGTGATTCTGTCTTGTTTAATTTGACTTGTTATGACTTGTTTCCTATTGCTCCTTCAAATAACTAGTGTGGCCTGTGAGCCACAATGTTAATATTAAATGTAGTGTTAGTTGGAGGAAGGAAAGGAAAAAGCGTTTGTGATCTGAATGCTGTAGCTAGCGGTGATCTTAGAATTTACGTAGTTAAAAGTTTTGTTTCTGTTTTCCTGTCCCCTCTTTGCTTCTTTGTGTGGTTTTACTGATGCAGACTTGCAAGACCTTGGATTTGTCATGTGCTCATGCTCTTCCGTATCATACTAAGCATGATGGTAACACCTAGGGAGTAGTAAATAATGGAAATCCAAAAGTGCAAGGGTAATAGTGTCAGTGGTGGATTTTCTGATGGTGTAAAACCATAACAGACTAACATACAATTTAAACGCTGGATGTAATTCCCTGTGATTGTCACCTTAGTAACCCAAAGGTGTGCCATGTGAAGACTATAAATTTTCCATTCCTATATCAGAAGATGAGTAATCAAGATGTTTGTATGAGGCTGGAGCTTTGGATGGTAGGATCTATATTTTTCCCAGGTCACACCTCTTCATGAAAGATGAAGACAATTACAGGCTTCAGTTTGGTCTCTCTTGCAATCTCCTACACTATTCACAGCAAGTTACATTCATCATAGAAGTAACATTGCAGTCATTCCATCCTTATTTCATAAATTATTTCAGCATGGACATATAATCAGATTGTAGCTTTTATATATAAAATATGGGGCCTGGCAGTAATTGTATAATCCATACATTTAAAAAAAAAATGAAATGCACTGATGTGACAGCACGATGATGGACTGTGACTTCTTCAGTATGTTCAAACATGTCAGTTTTATTAGCATTTTGGGAAATATAATTCAAACGACCTAAGTTAAATCCTTTACTATCATTCTTCTGTAGGAACTATTGTATAGTAAGAGCATCAAAGATTTCTAATTTATTTGCATGAGAGTTTTCTTTGTTAGAAATGCTTTTAAAAATCTGTGTTGTCTCTTTTTATAGAAAAACATTACTTGGAGATAGAGTGTGTGTGAAGCAGATGTCAGTCACGGTACTCCATTAAACCCAACGTTTTGTAGTGAAGAACAGCATTTTCTTGTTAGTATGCACAACATTAAGAATGAGGTGGCTTTGCTTTTCCTGGTTATTTTTTTTTTAATTTTTCGAATGTATACAGTGTTGTGATTTTGTGAGTGAGCTGAAATTTCCAGACAGACTGGCACATGAAATGTGGTTGAACTGGAATTGTTGGGTGGCTCCTATGTTTGAATTTCCTAATGTGGTTTAGAATTTAAACATTCTCTTTCTTGGGAAAATGGAAAGGCTTCATTGGATGGATGATCCCATCAGTCAAATAAAAACATTTGTTTATGATACACCTGGTCTAGTCATTCATTGAAATTGATGCTTTGGTATTATGGTGCATGTTAAAGGTACTAAAAAGTTGACTTTTCAGATGGAAATCTGGAGTATAACTTAATCTTTTGAAAGCTTGGGGAGAAAGACAAGCTGATGTGGTTGAACAGATCTAGTGGCTGTGGCTCCTTCAGCTGTTCACAAAACCAGACATGCGGTGGAGTGGTCTCTCTGCTGTGCTCTGTTATGAGAGGAGTCAAATGGAAATGGTGCTTTTACTTTGACAGATTGTCAGCAGCTGTCCAGCAGAGCATTCGTGTTTATTCTTCTACCCCAGAAAGGTCTTGTTTTGTGTTGGCCTTGCCACCTCGGGGTAGCACAGCCACCCAGTGCTGCCACCGCTGCCCGAGGCACAGCTGCATCACACAGTGCCTGGCCAGCAGTGGCCAAGGCATGGAGGCACTGCTTCTCCTGTGCAACACGAGTGGAAGGAGCAGAACCAAGGACAGTGCTTCTTGGTGGACACAAAGGCATGAAGGAATGAGCACTGTGCCTCACTGGTGATCACAGAATCAACTAGGCTGGAATGGACCGTTAAGATAAGTCCGGTCTGTGACCTGGCACCACCATGTCAATTAGACCATGGCACTAAGTGCCACATCCAGTCTTTTCTTGAGCACCTCCAGGGACAGTGGCTCCATCACCTCCCTGGCGAGTCCATTCCAATGTCCAATCACCCTTTGTGTGAAGAAACTCTTCCTCATGTGCAGGCTAAACTCCCCCTAGTGCAGCTTAAGACTTGTGTTCTCTTGTCCTGCCGCTGGTTGCTTGGGAGAAGAGACCAACTTCTCTCAGGCAAGTACAGTGTTTAGTGCTAACAGGCGTAGGGTTAACCATGGATTTCTGGAAGAGAATGAATTAGGAATAGGGTTGCATGGGACCTGGCATTGCAAACTGCTTAAATCCTGCCTGGCCTGTGGTGACAATGTTCATGCAAAATCTCTCCACTAACATCAGAGTGGTTTAATTTTTGGTCTGTTTACCTTTGCAGTGGACATTCTTACATGGTTACACAAAAGTGTATGAAAGTTTAAATATGTCTATACCTACTTCTAAACGGGAATTTTTTTTTTTTGGTCGTTTTGGGCTGTGTTAACATATAAACTCAGATTGTTTATTAGCCTGTGTGTATAAAACCAGTGAAGAAGCAAAAAATGTAAAGACGTTATTGTAATTTCTAATTTCTCACCTGCAGAAATTCCAAAGGTGACATTTTGCTTTGCAGAAAGAAGTTGTTTGTTTAAAACAGGGGAGCCACACCTGCTTTCCTGCTCTGCAGTTGTGAATGCTGTTAATCCTGTTTCTGCCATCTGCCAGTGAAGAGTCTGTAGTTACAGAACAGTCTGTAGCCCATTGTAGGTGTTTATGTTAAATATATGTGGAAGTTTTCATATTTTATTTAATCTCAGTTCTTCAACATATGAAGATGAAAGAAAGTTGTGTCCCAAACTTATGTCAGCAATCTGTATCTTTATAGCAGAAAGAAACCTAGCTATGTGTTTTTCCTCAGTGTGAAAAGGAAAATTACAGTAAGTGCTACCCAATTCACACACATTCTTACGAAGAAATAACCCAAGTGCCTTTTAGAAACAGGCAGTAATGGTGTTCCAAAAGTAAAATGCTTGTTTGCGTGATTGTGAGTGTTTTCCAGTTCTGTGTTAGCAGAGTTGTTGATTGCTAATTTTTTTTTGCTTTGTTTTGTTTTGTTTTGTTTGCTTGTTCTACAACAGGCTGACTTTTCTCAGTAGTCTGGCCTACTACTGAGCTACTGTCTGCAACAGTATGAGTTATGTTTAAGTGGGCTCTGAGGCTGTGAATGTTTTAGGTTTTTTTGATCCTTAGTGGTACAGGCATAAGTTTTAATTGCCTCTGTCTTTCTGAGTCTAAACATAAAAGTTGTTACGTGTGTGTGGCGTATGCAATGGCCCAGGAGAAGGGTGTGCAGAGTTAGGGTATGCAGTATTTCAGTGTATAGATCTCAATGTACATCTCTGTAGGTTACTATTTTGCTTCAAGTGCATATATATAGATGCTTTTCTAGCTGTTATTTGTCTCATTGTAGTTATAAAGTTTCTTGCTGTCCTTACCCCCATCTTTGGAATTTCAAAAGTTCTTCTCAGAAATATACGTAGCAAGACGTAAAAATTACATGCAAATGTTCAAATCCACTGGAATTACAAGAGGTAACAAAACTTATCTGAATAGTAATACTAAGTCATCATTTTGTATGGAAATCATTGTTTCATGTGGTTTTGTTTTGGTTTTTTTTTTTTTTATGGGATCCATACAGTTACCTGCTATATAAGCTTTTCTGTAGGAAACATTCCAGCAAGAAGTGTGGAGGTCCTGACAAGAATTCTAATTTAATCAGATTGCTGAGTTGCCATTTGGATGGCCTCGAGATCTCTGGTATGGCTTTATATATGTGAGTTCTCCCTTAAGTCAGGTTTTCAAGCTTGGGCTCACTCTGGAAGAACCTGTGACCTTCACCTGTTTCCATTCAGTGGGTTAGAGATTGGATTTATTTAAATGTTTGCTGTAAACATTTGCTATGAACATATGAGATAGTCCATGGAGAACTAGCTTTAGGACACATAATCAGGAGGAGACTTACTTTACCTGTACTGGTGGTGTGCAGCATGTTGTCATCACCCACTTCTGTGTTCGAGGGAGAAGCATGGACAGGGCTGACCTTTCCGTCTTGGTTCACATGTGGAAGCATGAGACTTGCTGCTCTTGTGCTGCCTGGGGGGTTGGTGCCTCCGGAAAGGCCGGAGTGCTGTCTGTGTGTGTGCTGTAGCTGAGTTGCATCCTGCTGTATGCCCAGAGCTCACTGGATGCACCAGGGTTTCCTGCTCAATATTCTGCAGTTGTGCAGGAAATCCTGCATGGCTGACAAGTGTCAGATTTCCTGGTGCGTGGGGTGCAGCAGTAAGTGGAAGGCTTCTGAGGAGCATGTCTTGATGTTCCTGGGATAGTCAGCATCTATGCACATCTTTTCTCAGGAATATGGCATTTTTGCATTTGCAATGCCATGTGGTCTTTTAACATGGCGAAAGAAATTCCGGTTGCATTCTTGTCTTCTATTGAATATTTAAGTGACACTGAATATTTAAGTTGGATTATTCCAAGTCCTTGAGAAAAGGATAGCAAACTCCATAAATTCAGTGAAGGCAAAATGTTGCACTTTCCTGGTTCCTTGGTGTATAACATGCTTTTTGCAGGGATGTATTGATATCAGATTTGGGACACTGAACACTCAGTGAGGATATCACTGATCCTTGTGGTTTGGTTTTTTGTTTGATTTGTTACTTTTGTCTTCTTCACTTTCCATTTTCGATGCCAGTGAAGTAAAGGCTATTTCTTTTCATGCTCCCCATGTGGGGCAAACCGAGGTTTACCTTGACCTTTAAAGGGAAGGGGGTTCTTGAGTTGTGTCATATAAATTGTTAATAGGATATACATTTCTGAAAAGTCAGAATGGATAAATATAAAATCTAAAAGCATCGATAAACTGCAGCTTGTTTGTTTGTTTGCTTTGGCAGCTCCAGAATAAAGTGCAATGAATTCTAAAAATTACTAGTTCAGCATGCGTATCCTTTACTGGGCAAAGCCTGGTTGTTACAAGTCAGAGCTATTTTTTTTTGGATTGGATCCAGTACTAACACAACATGTAAGTTCAAAGATACAGTACATAAAGATGTTTTCTGGATGGTGTCTTCAAAATCTGCCAACTTAGTTTCTATTGTTCTGAGTTTTACTGGTACAACAATGGACTGATTTGAATTGCATTTGCTTTTTTCCCCGCCTGTTGTTCGCATTTTCATTTTAAATTATTTACAAGTCTGAGGCTTGAAGATGAGAGCCTAATGAATGCTTTTAAAAATAAAACCTTCTTCTTTAAGCATGTTATGCTTCATGTTTTGAATTTATAACCCAAGTCTTAATGAATAGTTTCCTAGTTGCTCTCATCTTAGAATTTATGAGCTGTCCTATTTACAAGTTTACCTATACAATGGAAAGATAATTCCTGTTTACCTTAAATGAACCGTTCTTGTTAACAAGCTTAAACTGCTAATTAGGAATAATATGGCAATAAATACCGTGTCAAACCTTTTAGCAAGAATGCGAAGACGCAATATTTAGTTGTTGAGCCTTTTCCTGGTACATTGCGTGTAAGAATACAGTGTTGTAGTTTTTGATGTCTCGTATACATATCAGGTTATTAAAAAGTATTTTGGGAAGAAACTATGGCCTGTAGATCCTCACAGAAGCAGGTTGACATGGGCCCTACATTTAGGATGATATGTTGGTGTCCATGTACTACGATACTGCTAAAAGCCTCCTTGTTGCAAGGCTTCAGATAGAAGGCAGACATGTGAAAGAACCCTTGTGACTTCATGTTTATGTCCAGGTACTATTTTTTAACAGATAAGTTACTCTCCTGAAAAAACCAGCAGGGATAGCAGTATAGTTGCTTTGTTGTAAGTGTACTTTAATGTAATTTAATCAGGAAGGAAAGAAAACTTGGGACTAGAATTTGATGTTATTTACCTGACTATAAAACTGAATATTTCCATTTAGTTTAACAGAATTTTTTCAATTTGTGTCAAAATGATCAAAATCACAACCTGACACAAGCTCTCCATTTCATAATTTTTGTGTACAGAACCAAAGAAATAAAATTGGATTTTTTAAAATTTTTTTTTTTGTCCACATCCTACCACAAAAACCAGGTTGGTTCTTGAGAAGAGGTTTTATAACACAGTGTTGTTACTTGTTGGTACCAGGAACTAGGCAGATATGTTATATGAAAAAACTACCCTTTTTTTCTTTAGTTGTTTCTCATTAGACTTTAAGTGTCAAAGATGCAGACTTGTGAATTTGAGTGCCATTCTAAATCTAGGTAGCTTAAAAATTCTTGACAAGTATTGCTTTGACTTCTTTGTGAGTGCCTCTGATATCTGCAGAGGATTGTATATAGGCTTTGTTCCCTGTCTCCTTTCCTTTGTGTCACCCAAGGAGTTTGCAAAAGGGATGGCAGTCTGAGGAGGGAAGGGGAGGAAGAGACTGAAGAGAAAGTTGATGTAGGTCTGGTGTTGACCTTCAGCTGCTCTGGTGCAGACATCTGATGAGATATAAGGAGCTCCTTCTCTCAAACCCCAAGAATCCTTCCTGGGCAGAAGGTCGTTGGGTACAGAAGGTGTTGTTTGGAGAGGACAAGTCAAAACCTGACAATGCATTTTGCTAGCTCAGGCTATTCAGATTCCATTTCCAGGTAAAAAACACGCTGAACTTTGTTGGTGGTGGTTGACTTGCAGGAATGCTTTCTCTTTTTTATCATTCACCTCATCATGATTTTAGATGTTGCTGATTTCAGTAAAGTGTATTTTGAGGGTGAGCGTTAAATAAACTTTTTTCAGAGAATGTGTACCTTTTTTCTATGCAAAAGTATTTACTGTATAAGGGGATGGATTTCTGAGGAGATGACATACAGGCAGAGGCAATATATTCTGCCAGCTACTATAGGGGAAGAAGTAGGCAAACTTTCAGGCACACAAGCTTGTCTTTGTATCTGCTACTGGTACCACGATAGTTAAAATATGCTTGAAATGAAAACAAAGTTAATCTCTGAAGTTTATACTTAAATATTGTATGAAAGTGCAGGAATGTAAGGAGTATGTCTTTTTATGGGGTCAAATAATATTTTATTTATACATTTGTTCTAAGTACTCAAAGGTCTTTAGGCTTGCAATTAGAGAGTTTTGGGTGGCAATATAAATAAAAGTGCTAAGAAAACTTCAGTTGATGTCACCGTGGCCATGATTTCATTTGTACTTAATTTTTCAATTATTTTTCATCCTTGTAAGTTATTTCTCTAAGCTTTATGGGATCTGTTTCGGGAGAAAAGAAATACTTCACATAGTGTTTAAATTTCGTTTGAATAAACCACCTAGAAAGCACAGGAAAAAAAAGTATATTCTCTAAAATAAAACTGCAGTAGGAATTTTGCATTATAAAAAATGATGTTCATAGTGCAGGATTTGTTTAAACCGTCAGAATTGCAAAGCATAAATAATTACATAATTTCACACTTTCCAGTGAAGTCAGACCCTGATTAAGAAGTTGACAGCCTGAAAGAGTCTGCTCTTTGACAGTGATGTCTGTATTCCCTCAATTTGTAGCAACTACATCTAGGAAAACAAACGGAGCTTTATACCCTTTACTTTGAATGAGAACCCTTATTGACAAAGGGAGAATATTCCTTTTATTAAAAGTTTTCATACTTTAAATGCACAGATATTTCAGCTTTTCTGCTTTCAGCTAGCATATATTTTGCTGATACCAGGTCTTCTTGCTGTCTTGGTCCTCACTGTCTTTCAGTGTGTTTGATATTCATATTTCTTTTTTATTCCTTCTTCCTTGCTGTGCTTTTTTTCTTCCTTTTCTTAAACAAATAGACAGTATGGTAATATGAACTCTAATAGGAAAAAGGCATTGTTTAACTCAGTTGGGGTACTACTAATCCAGTCACCAAATGTAACCATAACACAGCATGCATTTTAATTATTAAATATAATGGAAACTTTGCATTTTAAATATAGAGCTATAAACCACTTGTTTGAAAATGCACAGTTCGGCGCTATGATTTTAGCTTGTAGTCAATTACAGGGCAGTATTCTTTGATCAGTTATTACAAGTTGAAGATTAGTAGCATTCAGTGCTTGTGTTAATTTTGAGAGTACATATAGGAGTCACTGCAGGTCAAACTGAAGCTCAGTCGTGTATATTTTTAATGATTTAGTGAGCTGACTGGATAAAGCAGTGTTAAAGTGTGTGGCTAATACAGTCATGCCAGTCATTCCAAATAGGGGAAATCTAAAGGCACATTTTGAGGACTAGAATACCCCCAAATTCTAGTACTTTGTGAAGTATGCTTTATTATTAAAAGCCATATTGTTGAGGTTTTGCTTTTAGAAATGTTCGTTTGAATAGTTCTTGAAAGCACTCCTAATGATTTTTTGGTGACCTTCCACTAAATAAGAGCTGCCAGGTAGAACAATTAATAAATGTTTTCTTGTGTTTGTTCAATACATGTTTTTGTAATGAATATATTTTGACCATATATTCTAATAAATACAGTGAATTCAAATGAAAAAAATCTCATAATCTCTCCATTTTTTGACATGACGTACAAAACTATTCCTAGAGTGAATGTGGATTTTACTGACTCTTCACAAAAGATTGCTAGTCCCTGCATGAGATGTGCAGGCCTGAACAAGCTCTGTTTTCAGGAGTAATGGACGCCAAGTTATGGAGCTGCTGCAGTAGTTTTGGAGGAGTAGGAGGCTTTGCCTAGGTGCCTGCTTCAGGGTGCTCACACAGCAGGCGTGCCTTAGGTACAAGAACCAGACTTCTCAGGTTCATGAGCAGTAAATAAGATGGTAGTAGCTCTGTAGAGTCAGTGTCTTCTTTTCTCCAGGGTGCCAGATTTAGCAGCTCTCGTTTTCTGGGCTTAGAACTTGTGCTCACTATATTTCTCTAGCTGACTTCTCTCTAGGGGCTGTCTCATGCTGTTTGAGAAGGAACTGGATTTTTGTCTTCCCTCCCTGAATCGGATATGAGATGCCAGTACCTAAAACTCCAGGTCTCACTTTCTGATCCAGACATTTTAAATCTTGACATTGAGCAGTACAGTAGTGGCTAACATACCAGGTAGATACAGACATGAGTGATTTTGGACTGTTGAATTTTAGGAATTGAGTGCAGATTTTTGTGCCATGGGACCCTCTGATCCCTTAGAGGATCCTTGCCACCTGGTTCAGCCTTTCATGTGCCTTCATCTTTTTTCCTGTTGGTGATCTGACATAAATTCCATAAACTGGTAACTGATTTTACATTTGTAGCCTTTGCTCTTTGAGTCTGGTTGTTCTAAGGATACATTTGTCTTAGAGCACCAATTTTCTCATTCTTTCTCTTGTTCCTCACTGTTCATCTCTATTGCAAATCAAATGATATCAAAATAATGATATCAATGTCTAATAGATCCTTAAAATTCATGCTTTGTGGTTCTCTTTGCTCATGTACCTTTTTTGAGTGTGTGGCGGGAGGGTGTGTAGGTAATATCTTTGTACCGTGTTTGGTTTTTATGCGTATTTTGGAAATATTCTCTCCTGTGTATGCCAGATTAATCTAGTCCACAAAAAGATCTTCCCATGAAGGTTATTTTTTAAAACTGTGACTACCTTCAAGCCTGAATCACTGTAGAGAACCAATGAATTTATAAACCTTGCTTATTTGTATTGTTCTGGGAATTGGTTGCAATATATACACACAGTCCTCATGGACTGTAAAGAATTGCTAAGAGAGAGGCTTTTCTGGTGAATAAACTTAGTTGAAGACTATATAAAGGCTGTGTTTGAACACATGGTCTTGGTGGTTTCGTGTAAGCAATAGTGCAGCATCACCTGGAGCACACGGGAGCATCTCTGGACTTCAGGTCTTTGCGAGCTTCCCTAGTGTCCCTGAGGCAGTGGCTGCAGGCAGCTGTCTGGTATAGCTTGGCTGTTGCTGCTGCCAGCTTGTCCAACTCACCAGCTGCACTGTGAGAACTAATGCAGGGTTTTGTTCCTTTGCTACTTCTTTCTGTTCCTTTCAGACTGTAAAATGGGGACCCTGAAAATAAAGGTAAATTTTGCTTTTGTGCTTTTCGTTGTGCTCCTGGAAAAAGCTGAAAATAAGCTATGGCTAGCAGGAAATACCCTAGGTTGTAGCTTGCACCTTAAGGTAATAGGTTGCTTGTCTCTTGCTGCTTTAGTTCATGCTTCATTTTGGAATCTGCTGTATTATGTATGAATTGTTTTCCATGCTGTCTTAAATAAGACCCTTTTTATACCTTTTAATCCTTTGGCTTCTGTGAACTTCTGATGTTTTTTATCTGCCCTTATTTTTCTGTTCAGTTTTCGTTGCACTGTATGTCGTCCAGTTTCCAGTTCCTGAATTCTCAAGACTTACATTTTTTAATTGGGAGAACCTTTTTTTTACATGCTGTTTTGTCTATTTGTCATTTTTAAGATGTGCTGATGTGTTTTGTCTTGTCTCTTCTCTGACACAGGTGATTTTAATGCTCTCTGCTGTTCTCACTTATTTTCCATTTGTCCGATTCCCAGTTGTACAGCTGACTTCAGGAGATAGCAGTAGAATAAGGTAGCCTGAACCTGGCAGGTCAGCAGCAGCTGGAGGCCAGTACCTGGCTGCCCTCTGCCCAGGGGCTCTGGTGCAGCCAGCTGACCATCTCCCAATGGTTCTTCAGAGGATGGGGTGGGAAGATGGGTCTGAATTACAGTAGATGGCTCTTACCAACCAATTTAATGGGCCAAGCATTAAAATTCTTAGTCTGATTGCTTTTCCCCTTCTCTTCTCTCACGTTTTCTTGCCTTCCTTGTGAAACAGATTAATTTTTTTTTTTAAATTTTTAAAAGGAAAAGTATACCAACTTTAAGTATGAAGTGGATTTTTACAGCTGAGTTATAAATTCCAAAAACTGGGTGGTTTATAATGGAAACGCTTATGGGGGAGAGGGGAGGGCACATTATAATACATATGTAACCTTCCCTCTCTTTAGTGAACAGACCATTTAAACTAAATTAAGTAAAGGATATAAATTCTGTTGTTTCAGTTTTTAATATTTCATGGCTGATTTTATAGATAAAAGTTACATTTAATAATAAATATGAAGAAGAATTTATACAGCCTGTTCTGGTTTGATATGGAACAGCAAATCCCATTTCTCTGTAGCTGTAAAGAAAATTCATTATAATGTCTTTGATTGTAGGAGATGTCTTCATTGTGATTAGTTACTCTGATAATAAAACAACCTTTTTACAAATGGCACAAGATACATGAGATCTCATGTGTCTGCCTTTTAATAGCATTGAATGTGTGCATTTGCTACCTTTATTCTGTAGTCCTTTCATTTATAACTGGGCACTTTTAAAATCTATTAATTATTAAAAAAAATCTAATCTAATTTAATTTTTCTTTTGAAGCATTCTGGAAATGTGTTATTAATGTAGTTAAACATTATTAATTGTTGAGTTTTCAAAATATAAACTAGTTTTAATTAAAAAGAAGTGGGTTTATATAATTTTATTTAATTCTGAATAACAAGTCTTGTAGATAAAATAGTGAAATCTGGATATATGGCATTACTTTACAAATCTCTTTTAAGCACCTAAAGAAATATCATGATTTTCAAATGCCCTATTCTCAGTGAATTCAGTTGATTTGGATGTTAATAGGTATTTGAGTAATTTAAAACATAGATAGTGGCATGAGGATGCCTGGGTAAAAAGCTGGCTTGATGGCAGGGTCCAGAGCGTGGCAGTGAACAGAATTACATCCAGCTGCTGGCCGGTCACAAGTAGTGTTCCCCAGGGCTCAGTGCTGGGGCCGGTTCTATTTAATATCATTATCAATGATCTGGACAAGAGGATCAAGTACACTCTGTCATTTTGCAGGCAACACCAAGTTATGTGGGAGTGTTGATCTGCTGGAGGGCAGGAATGCTGTGCAGAGGGATCTGGACAGGCTGGATCAATGGGCTGAGGCCATTTGTGTGAGGTTCAACAAGGCCAAGTGCCAGGTCCTGCCCTTGGGTCACAACAACCCCAGGCAGCGCTACAGGCTGGGGGCAGAGTGGCTGGAAAGCTGCTGGTGGAAAAGGACCTGGGGGTGCTGATTGACAGTGGCTGAACATGAGCCAGGGTGTGCCCAGGTGGCCAAGGAGGCAATGGCATCCTGGCCTGGGTCAGTAATACTGTGGCCAGCAGGAGCAGGGCAGGGATTTTCCCCCTGTAGTTGGCACTTCTGAGGCTGCACCTTGAATCCTGTGTTCAGTTTTGGTCCATTCAGGTCAAGAAAGACATTGAGGTGCTGGAGTGTGTGCAGAGAAGGGCAGTGGAGCTGGTGAAGGGTCTTGGAGCACAAGGCTTATGAGGAGCTGGGGTTGTTTAGCCTGAGAAAAGGAGGGTCAGGGGAGACTTTATCACTCCCTACGAGTACCTGGAAGGAAGTTGTGGCCACGTGGTAGTTGGTCTCTTCTCCCAAGTAACAAGTGACAGGACAAGAGGAAATGGCCTCAAGTTGCACTGGGGGAGGTTTAGATTGGATTTACGAAAAATTCCTTTACTGAAAGAGTTGTCAAGCCCTGAAACAGGCTGCCCATGAAAGTGGTGAAGTTTAGCATCCCTGGAGGTATTTAAAAGATGTGTGAATGTGGCACTTGACATACATGGTTTAGTGGTGATCTTGGCGTTGCTGGGTTAACAGTTGGACGCGATGAACATGGTTTTTTCCAACTTAAACAATTCTACGATATGATGAGAGGAAGAATTTTGTGAGGGATTCATTAAAAGGGGTATTAATTTATTTTTTCCATTGTACATGCATCTAAGAATACTTAGATCTCCTTAACACAGTAGTACAGAATGAGATTGATTAGAAGAGTGTAATGATTGTAATAAGATCCTTTGCATATTTATATTGCTATGATTTGTGCTGTTACAGGGGTTCAGCCAGTAAAATCTTCAAAATTGTTTAGTATATGGAAATAGTATCAGATATTAAATCCTGGAAAAATGGTGCATTTGCTACAAAATTTTAACTTGTAAAGT
This sequence comes from Falcunculus frontatus, assembly GCA_013398115.1. Classification (NCBI taxonomy): domain Eukaryota; kingdom Metazoa; phylum Chordata; class Aves; order Passeriformes; genus Falcunculus; species Falcunculus frontatus. The sequence continues at coordinate 4,070,478 of VZRV01002758.1, read as the reverse complement.
GTAATTGTATTTTAAATTGTAAAATGGAATTGCAGGGTCAGTGTTAGAAGTGAATTCCTTTCCTGCTACATGTAAAAAGAATTTGGTGCTTTAGAATGAGGAAGGCTCCCTAGCTGACAAAACAGAAGTTGCATTTGATTATCAAATATTTATGGCATTTAGCAGAAAGTGAAAGTCTGAATCATAGCTCTTGGGGAAAAATAGCACATGATGCTCAAGTCTTCTGGAAAATTCATGATGGAACAGCACACTTAATATTAGGTTTCACTGCAAAAGACATAAACCAACATTTTTGCTCTGTTATCTGTAAGGTTTAATTTTACACTGTTTTCTCTTTTGCATTGATGATAACAACCAGGAAAAGAGTTAACTTGTTAAAGTTTTTCCCAGGGTGAATACTAGGAAAATGACTGTTGATGTCTGAAACACAGGACTTATTCTTTTTACTGTCTGAGAGATAAACAGGCTGCATCAGGACCCTTTACTGTAGGAGGCAGCTCCTTTGACTTGATGTTGCTTTCTGTGCCCTATTGCTCCGTCAGAGGAACTGGCTCTGTGGTGTGGGCTGCTCAATCAGCTGAGAGCTGCCAAAACCCTGCCCTTCTGTGGGGGGCAGATCTGACTGTGTCCTGGCTGTGCTTTGCTGTGCTAAGTCACCACACAGGTCACCCATCTTGTGGTGCCTCAGATCCTGTGGGTGTTTGAGCTGAGCAACAGCCTGCTTAGTGGTATGTCAATTTTTTTCCTGCCAGGAAAGTGTTGGAGCAGGTGCAATTTATTACTCTAGCTTGGTCTCCGGGTACTTGCCCGTGGTTGCTACTGAGTGTGTTTTCTGTGTTCATTAAAACCTATTGATCTTGGGAAAGTTAGTGGGATTGATTTGAACTTGGTGTTTTTCAGGGAGTTAGTATTTTTAGTAATAACACTCTCCTCATGTATTCCTGAGAGAAAGAGTGACGGTGTATCGAGGAAATACAGTCTATGCAACCAAGTTGCAGTTCTGCCCCAACTCCCAAGGTCTCCTTGCCCAGGCAAGCACTGCATGGTCCTTCTGTGACCTCCTGTGATGCCAGGAGCTGTGTCTGGGCAGGGTCTGGTAGCACCTGCACTCTGTGCCCAGGAGGGCCTTGGGGAGCAGAAGGCCACGCCTGGGGCCACCAAGTTGACCTGGCACATGTCTTTCGAGTCTGTGGAAGAGGAGGTCTATGGTGCCACCCTGATCATGCCAGGTGATGGTTGAGTTAGCAGTGGCTCTGTATGGCTGGTGGGCTCTGGTGGGAGGAAGAGACTCCCCACACCTTGGGTTTCATTGCTGATATTTCCCAGGGAGCTGTTTGACATTGTGGTGCTGAGAACCTGGATATTCAGGTTTAATTTGATAAACCAACAACTGAAGGAAATGCACTGTAGTCTTGTGTAGCTGTTAAACAGTGTGCTTCAAAAGAGGGAAAGGGTTTTGCACACTTAAGATACCCAAGTAACAGAAATCTCGTAAGCAAGTTGCAGCTCTTAGATAGAGCAGAGTGAAGCTTCATAATTTTTGTAGGTATTAGGGAAGTGGTCCCAAGTGCAACTGTTCCCTGTTGCAACACGCCATGCACCACTCCTGCAGGAGAGATGAAAATGTTAATTGTCAGGTGATTCCTTGTTTGGGAATGCAGTTGAACACGTGTGCCTCGCACAAATCGTGCTGCCGCTGTGCACATGCTTAGGCATATTGTTGGTTCTGGAAGAGAGGTGAGTTTCAGGGACTGATTTAAGTAAGCACCAAATTTGTTGTATTCTAACAAATACACATGGAGGGAAATGGATACAGTTGACAAGCAGCAGCAGCAGCATTTGAAACCTTCATGGTATTTGTTGCCAAACTATTAGTAAGTGTGAATGCTTTGGACTAGTAAATGGGGGTTTTATTTTATAAGTGATGGTGATATCAGCAAGGGACTGTTCCTTGTCTTCAATTCCTTCCTTACTTCATTTCTATCTGCCTAGGACCCATTCTGGGAAGATATGGTTTCGTCATACGGGCTGCAGTAGGAGGTGGAAAATGCCCTGGCATCCCCTGGTCCCTCTCTCTTGGACAGCACTGCCTTCTCTCTCATTTACCTTCACTCTCCACCTGCTGATCAAGAGTGTGTTTTGCTAGGGAGAAGTGGGAGGCTGCTTGGCCTTCAGCCTCTTTTTGGTCCTTAGCTGAAGTGAAGGCGGCTTTTGTAGCTACATGGCTTAGTTTTAATAAAGGGCTTGAGGATGGGGAAGGGAAAAGGCTCCATGATATGCCGTAGTAGTATCCCTTGACTGGTATCACAGGCACCACGGAAGTCATGAATAATTTTTGTATCATCCCGTGTTGCCAGTGCTTGGACTCATATTGCCACCGTCACACTGGTACGCCTCCCATTGCTGTCTTATATTGGTTTCTCTCTCTTGACACAGATGAATGTGTCACAGATGCAAAGTAGATTAAAGTTCAGTTGTAATCCCTGAACTGTTCAGAGTACAGAACTATGTAGCTTTATAAGTTCTGCAGTGACTACAGCTGAAGCGTGGGTTTGTTCACCTGAAAGCAGGTAACAGCTCTGGAGGAAGCCAGGCATTGCCCAGCTATGCGTGGTTTAAATCCCAGTCATGATCATCTAAGTTATTGGAGGGAAAAAAATCCCCATGTGTGTTGCAGAGGACATAGCAGCACTGTTGTAATTGCTTGCATGTATTACAGGAAAGCATTAAGGAGAAAAGTTGTGATTTGTCATGCAGCTTTTCCTCTGCATGTTAAGGGTTTACTCTCTCCATAGCTGAGATCTTTGTACAGCTATTACCTTTTTATACTGATTCCTAATGATGAATATTATTTTTTTTGCTAGAAATCCAGTAATACAAAGAAGCAAAGGCTGTTTTGTTCGCTTTGCTTAAGTATGCTGGAGAACTGACTGTGCTGGAGGGATTTGGGACATCATGTGTTACACAGAGCCCTTCTGAGTGCACCCTAGTGTGAGGCAGCCCCCTGTTTCCACTGTGATTCTCCCCATCACCCTCTGCTTTATGTAAGCAACCCAGCTGGAAAATCAAAGCTGAAATAAGTCCGTTTTGTATGTCTTGTAGGATTGAGCTGAAATACTTCCAGTATGCTCACTTCTGTTTCATCCAAGAGAAAAACAGATTTTGATTCTAATAGTTAAATTTTTGGGTATGTCTATGTGTTCTACCAGTAATACAGTAATTTGATATAGACAGACATGTAAATGTGTACATTCTAATAAATATATATTCTAATTGAATAATATCAGATGTCATTTCTGTAGATATGCCTACCAGTAGAACATGTAAACACATTTCTATTTGATCTGCTTTTCTCAGATGGAATGCAATTACTTCCTTGTGTGAAGTGGCCACCAGGGGTCATCAGAATGCTTTTATTTTTATTAACGTCTCCCTTTCTTTAGAAGCATATGTACACTTTGTATTTTCTGGCAACTTTGTTATCCTATCACACAAAAAATCCAAAGTCTTCATGTTACCTGTTCAGCCAAAAATTCATGCAGCTCTTTTCAGATGAGTTTGTTGAAGAGGCAGTAGATGAGGAAAACAGGGTGCACAAGAGTGAGAAGCATAAATACGCAGATTACTGCATGCATTCTTTTCTTGATAATTTAACTGGTGATAAATACAGTAGTAGTAGATGACAAATGTGTCCCAGGCTGTGATGGTAGAGGCCTTTTGTTGCTTTCTGTATGAAATGGTAATGTTAAGCAAGGGGCCAACAAAGCCATCCTTTTTTGTCTTTTGGGTTTAATTTTGAGCAAAGGTTGATGGAAATTTCGTAAGTCTTCACAAATACTAAACTCCAGAGTAGCCTTCTACGGAATTCATACTCCTTATGTTTTCAAAGGAGAAAAGAGCTTCTAGGACCAGGTTTCTAGGATAAAAATTACAAGAGCTCATTTGCAAGTAGCAGCAATTCCAACTTGCTTTTATCTTTTGCTGCCAAAGTTCAGGAAAAAGTCAAGACTTCCAACACTTCTTTCAAGTGTCAGTGATAGTGCCTGTGTACTTCCTCTGTTGAATTCCAGTGCGGTCCTCTGTACTTAAGAGGGTACTACAGCAAACAGCAGAAAGGGATTCAAATTGCATTTTACTTTTTACTTCTTGCTAGTTTTAATTGGTGTAGTTGGTGAGGATTGTATCTTGCACGAAATCCTGTCATTTGGAGAATCCCAACAAACCACAAAACTTACTACTGTATGTGGAAAATGATCATTTCTTTCCTGGAAATTTCTTTCCTGTACCTGATAAACTCTCTAAAGTAAAGTGTTTTGAGAATACTTAAAAAGTGCTTTTCATCCATAAATGTCACACTGCTATATGAATGCAGTCTTTCTTGGATCCTCAGAAGTTTCTACTGGATGTTTTTATTGATATTGTTATATGTATGCCTTGCTCTGGAAACAGAATTTTTTGGATTTAAAATTAAAAATATACAGACCTTAAATTTTCAAAAATTGAAAATCTGGAGGTTATATAACAATTTCTAGGAGATACTAGTGCATTTCCTCTGATTTTCAGTCTTGGACATACATTCCCATTGATTCTGACAGCACTTGAAATGAGTGTATATCTGTATGTGTCTTTTTTGACTTCCTCTTCAAAGCTGGTCTAATAAGTGGTCCCTGCTGCATTTAGCAGCATTTGGCTCTTTCTGAAATGAGTAGATGACGAAGTAGGGAGCCTTCTCTTTTAATTTTTTTTTTGTTGGTATGAATTAAAGAATATCTTCATTATGTCAGCAATTCACAAGGACTTCCTTTATGTTGCCAAGTCCTGGAAGGACTCTGAGTGGTTTGGAAGCAGAAGCGAGCAGTATGTGGGTAGTATTGCAGGTGCATTTCCCTGTGATGCCATTACAGTTCTTCCTGGTGGCTGTGAGAAAATGAAATTAATGGGTGCAGATAACTCCCTATTTCCAGTGATACACAGGGGTGACTATCAGGGGGCTTTTTATTTTGTCACTTGAACTATTCTGGGTAGATCTATGTGGAAATTTGAAAGTCTTTAGTCTTGGAAGTCTGCAGCTTGTTTGGAAGTCTGCTGTGGAGATTTTGCTGTCCTAGGAAAATGGGTGGCTTTATGTGAAGAACAGGCTTACAACACAAAGCTCAAAGTTCTGGCATTTTTGAGCTGCAAGGGAAAACAAATGTTTGTAATGGATATCATCAAATTCTCCTCAAAAAAAGGTGATCTTTGTTTCCATTTAAATTGACAACCATATTGTCTCCTGTATTCCATTATTGAGGAGACTGTTATCTTGGATTAGTCTCTCTGAAGGAAGTGAGGTAACTTTGTAAGGCCATAAGACAGACATATGATTTGATTTAGGAAGGATGTTATGCCCCTGAGAAGATGCTTATTTGACACAAAGGTCATACGTTGAGATGAGTTGTTAACATGCAGTTTTGTGCAGGCTATTTAAGGAGCTCATTAAAATGATTTTGCTTCATTGTATCCATGATTTCATTGAAAGAATTAATTGTCTGAAAAGGGGGAGTCTTTAGTGGAAAAAAAATGAAACTCTGTTTTCCGTATGTCACATCCTTTACAAACACTGCAGATTGGGCATTGAATACTTGGAGACAATAGTACTGTGACTGAGAAGTGCTCTGGAAAGTCTAATGCCAGGATTAGCATATAAAATAAATTTAAAAAAGAAGTAAAGGTACTACTCATAAATAAACTTTTTTGTGTTCTTCTGTACACATCCCTCCCTCTTCTCTTGGCATATGACCAAAAAAGAGAAGTAAATAAAATTGTATTGACCATCAAGTTGAAGAACTTTGCAGTTTACTACAGGTTTATGGATTATCACTAAATTCCTTGTCCTTTTCATCTTAATTTAAGATTATTACTTTCTAAATTTCATCTGAGGATTAGAGCAATGCAGGTCTTATACTGGAAAGGTTAACTTCACCGTCTCCACGTTTTGGCATAGTAAGACATTATATACTGGTTTTTTGGACCAGGAGTAAAAAATTAGAACACTCAAATTCCATGTTCTCTATTTTCATCAAAGAAAACAGCTTCTATCCACAAATGACTTATGCTTGTGTATAGAACTGTAACAGACACTATGTCAATATACAAAAAAGCTTCATATGAAGAATACAAAAGTGTGTTGTTATCAGGTAAAAATGGTGTTGGCTGCTCAAGAAGTGCTATTTTTCTCATTTTTTGGTATGAATTTTCTACTTTACAGTAGCGAGATGGTGCTGAATTGTGACTGTAAAATGTCTTTTAAATTTGTTTAAATATTGAAATAAAAACTCCATGATTCTGATGATTTGGAAATCCCAATGGATGAGAGGGGAGAATCTTTAACTATTGGTTTATGTGATATAGCCAAAATAATATGTATTATGCACTTGCAATTTAAAAATGTTTGTCTTCTCATACATTCTGTAAGGATTTGGAGAGCTAGCCTATGCAGAGGTAACATATGTAACAAACATTCTGCTTTTGAAGATCTTAAAAACACGTTTCACTTCTTTCAGATATTTAGAAAGTTATTGAAGAAAAGCACTATGTTATAGCACCTATTTACAGTAGAACTACTGAGCTCAGCTTTTTCTGAGCAAAAATTTTGAGGCCACAACAGGTTTTTTTCCAAAACTCAGGAGGAGCACTGTGCTGCAAAGAACCTTAAAATGCATTAGGTAATGTATGACTGTCTCCAAGCAGAAGAATTTGTTAACCTGAAGCTAATGTGGCAAATTAATTTTTGGTCATATCCTTTAAGGATCTGTTCAGCTATACTTGATTTATATGAACATTAACAAAAGATTTATGTTACAAAAAGTCAACCCACTTTTGAGTTAGAACAGCTTCATTTTGAACATCGAATATGATGTTAAGAGAGCGCTGTTTGACAGAACCGGCTTTTAAACTATGGAAATACTGAGGATTTGACTGCTGTCTGCTTAGCTTGGGATTGATCCTATGCTGCAGTCTTCTGCTGTGCTGTACCTGGCATTACCATTGGCTCGGTCTTGGAGCCGATATAAATACATTTTGGTTTATTTATGCAATACATTAAATGATTACATATTGTTGCACTTTAAGCACTTGTTACTTGTAAAAATGTTTCAAGATGATGCTTTAAAAGATGAAGGTAGGAGGAAACACATGAAAGTTTCCATCTTGCATTGATTTTAGTCTTGTTGGTCCATGAATAATGTTCAAGAGCTGATCTTCCTCTTTCCTGCTGCTGTACGAGTTTGGCAGCATTACATTGCTATCAAAAGGCTTACTCGATCACACTAACAATTAGGAGTTAGACTTAAGCCTATGCTTAACGTGCCGTGGCTTCAGAGGGCTACTTGTTACATCTACAGTGTGTTATTAGATTAGATTAATAAAATTCCAGATGCTGATTCTTCGCTTGTGATGATGATCCCTGTGCCAGACTAAGGCTTGATCCAAGATTAATTTTGCAAAAAGATACTCATTTGACCTTATGTGGTCACTGGGACAGTCCAAACTTTGAGTTCTTTTGATGCTTTCTCCAATGCATCGATTCTTCTATATTACAATACCAACTTCAGGATCGCCCTTAATTAGTGTGGTGGCTTTGATGAGAGCAGAGGTGAATTGGCATAGGCAGGCAGAGGATCAGGATCACTCAGATTTATGACCAGTTTGTGCTTTGACGTTGTCCTCCTGCCCTCCGGCAAATCTGGGGAGGAGCTTTTGGGAGGGAAGCTTACAGCAGGGGAAGTGTTACAGACTCCTTTTGCCTAGATGCAGCTAGTGGTGTGCTGAATGCCTTCATCGAGTAGTGATAGCCAGTCCTGCATTATATCCATGCGGGAAGGAACCCACAGCTGCATTTGGGTGTGAGGCACTACTCTGCCATCAAGGAAGCTGAGGTTTGTGCTATTGAAATTGTGTTAGAGGCACAGCAGTGTGATCTGAGCAGAGGTTGTAGCAGGAAGAAGCAGAGACTTGGTCCAGTGCTGTGGTCCAGTGCTCCAGATCATGTGCAAGGTGCGGAGAACTGAGTAGAGCTCAGCAAATTGCTGATCATGGTCCCAACAAAAGGAGTGATAGTAGCCATTAAGTGTCTATCAGAAGATGTGCTCTTGTCCTAAAGGCAGCTTTAAGAGACAGCTAAAAGAAGATGGAGGCTATTTAATTCTTTAAGATTAATTAATATAGGGGCAGTTTTAAAGAAACAGCAGCAACTGCCTCATAGTTGTTTTCTTTCATAGAGAATACTTTCTGGATTATGGTTTCATGCAGGTGCAGGCTCCCATGTAGTGATATTTTGACACAGATTATATGGAAGTGGGATGGAGGCAGATGTAACTCTGGGAAGGGTGTGCAGAGGTAGATGATTTTCATGGAAACTTAGATGTGTGGTAGAGATGAAGTTGCTAAAGGTATATCATTAATCGTTGCAACACATAGCCAGCTGTGCAGCTGGAGAGCAATTGCCTGTATAATCCTTACTGGTTGTGGGGGTAGATGTGACACTGTTGACTTCATTAGGAGAACTGCCTGTAAATGGAACAGTTTGCATTGCTAGAAGTTTGTCATGAAATGAAGGCAGAGATAAGGAATTAGGCAAGAAGTCTGGGGTGTAAGGCATCTTAGCATACTTGTATTACTCATGTGATTATTTTAATTTCATACTGAAGTTATTGGCAGTACCTATGAGATTTATGTTTTGCATTTTTCACTTTTCTAGCAGCTAGTCTGTAGTTCTTACTACAAACAGCTTACAAAGATAAAATAGAGGAAATACATTTTTTTTCCTATGCACTAGAAAAATCTGTAACTGGTGCAGTTGAGTGGGAGGTAAGGTTGGACACCAGAACTGGGATTGCAGTCTGAGCACAGAGCAGGATGAACTTCTACTGGAGAGTTACTGAACAAATGCTGAAAAATGAGGCTAAACCTGCAGAGACTGTGTGCAGATAATCAACCATCTTTTTTAGGTGTGCGAATGCCCAGTGGAGATGAGCTGAATTTGCAGGGGAGTGGCAGAAAAGGCCATATTTTTGTTGATAGAGAAACTTCTAATTATTCCAATACGACTTTTGATAATGGAAATGTTCAATGCCAGTATTAGTTCACTGCTGGACAAGTTTTCTGATAAATCTTATGGTCTGAGAGGAAAGTATCTCATAAAGAAGATAGAGAATTGGTCTGAGATTGCAAATTGTCTTGTACAGCAAAGGAAAAACATCTGTTCTTCCCCAGGCCATGCAAGGGAAGAGTGATTGGGTCTTGGTGGTGGGCTGGGAACCTGCTGTGGAGGTGCAGCAAGGCAAAGGACCCACAGCTGCTTGTTTAAGTATGGATTTGTGACACTCATCACTGAAGTAACTTGATACTTTGCATTATATAAATAAAGCTGTACTGCAGTTAACTGCATAATTTTCATCTGATCTTTTTTTCTGTATCCCAAACAGTGCTCATAACCTTTTCTGGGTAAGCTTGCACTTTCAAGGCTTCATCTGGTCCTGCTATTAATTGCTGTAGTGTTTTTGAACATACCAACAGTATGCTGACTTATACCAGCTGAAAATATAGCCCTGACTGTTTTCCTTTTGACTAATTGTGATAAGTTTCTATCCCGGTTTTATAAACAAAGAAAAATAGTAGTGCATAAGGATCAGAAAGCCACATTTAGGGGACAATATTGTGATCCTCCAAAGGGCTGTCGTGATCTAGGGGTGGTTATTCTCTTGTTATTTAGGTGTAACTAGCTCGATATCAGTTTGGTCAGTGCTTCAGCTTAGTGAGAGACCCACAATTGAAAAACTGTTCAATGTGTGCAACTAATGTGCACTCAATTCCTTAGGGGCCTTCCATAAATTATTCTTAAGCAGAAAACCAGTTTTTTACTTCCATGGGTATAAAGTCCAACTGATTTGAATTTATTTTCTCAGTTTAATACTTTCCTACTTTGTCCTCAAAATCAAGCATAATTATTTTTTAGCATATACTTGAATAGTTTTTTGTACCCTACGTTATCTGTATCAACATTGCAATTACTTAATCTTGTCAGGAAGTACTTACAATTGTGGTCATGGCCTCATTCAATGGGTAACTGAACAAAAAACGGAATACTTGGATTTGCAGCAAATTGATGTTTAAATCATAGTGTAAAGCACATAGATAAACATTTAGTATTTAATCATCTGTTAAAATGAAATGCATTTTCAATTCTCAGTCGCTTCATATCAAAATGAAAAGGTAATAAATGTCAAAATTTGATTTCCCATCCCCATCCCTCTTATAAACTGTGTTGGTAGCATCAGTTTTCTAGTGGCGACATCTTCTTGGGAGCCAGGAGGGTCACACCAGGCGATTGAGCAAAAGCTTTTGGTAACTGGATTTGGATGGTTAGAGTTTGTGCTGGGTTTCAAAGGTGCTGCCCTTCTGTGCACTGTTATTTCATGAGTTTTTTTTTCTCCTTCCTCCTCCCCAACTGGGAAACAATATTTTAGAGCGTATTTTAGGAATGATGGGGAGCTATACTTGTGGCATATTCTTTTAAAACATGGTTCTATTTGTGTTTCCCCTCTTTCTCTTTAGCAGGTAATCTAAGCAGAGGAAGGAAAGCAAGCTGAATACTTAAAATATTTAACATTTATGTTTGCTTTGTTTTGGTTATTGTTGTAGTCATGATTATTTCTCCTTGGAACTTTTAAATTTGGGAACCTGATTTTCTAGTTCAAGGTAACTTAAATATTCCATGACCAGTTCCCTGAAAGCTGTTAGTATTCTGAGTCCTAAATATACTTCCAGGGGCAAAGGTCACATTTGTCAGCCCAAGTTTAAAGCATGTAGAAGATTACTTGATTGCATAAAAACTATGGGATCTAAGTGTTTGCTCACATGGTGCTCATCACAGTGAGAGCTCTGTAACCAAGTGCCTAGAAGGTGGTTTAGATACCATGGTGAAAAAGTCGCCTCATACGTTTCATTGTATCTGTCTTCCTGCCATGACTTTAATTTTCTGTATTGCATGGAATTTTAAAAATTTGATTCTTTTAACCTTTAAGTTTGCATAAAAGACTAATAATAACTCCTTTGTTTTGTAGGTGCTAAACCAAATGATCTACAGTTGATAATATCACTGTTAAGAATGGATGGGGAGGAAAATAAGAAGAGAGATGATGTTGATGAGAATTTGCAAGTTGAGTTGACAGAAGAATCCCCAAGGAATACATCAGGAGAAAATGCTCAATGTGACTGTTCATCTCAGCAGAAAACAAGGCTTGTATCAGATGAAGCGGTCAGGGACCTTGAAAAGAAAGGGAAAGAGAATGGCACAAACAAAAGAGCACTGTCAGAATCACCAAACCTGGATGTTGTTGAAGCAGAGAAATCTGAAAATGTCTCCAGAAAAAGAAAGCAGAGTTCTTCAGAAGACATGAAAGATAGTGGAAGGAAATTGCAAAAAGTTTTAGCTGGAGAAGCAGGTAGTATGATAGCTGGAGCTGTAAAGAAGGAAGGAGTCACCACTTGTCCTGGTAGTGACATATTTAATTCAGATATCCTGTGCCTACGTTCTGATTTCAGATGTGCTGCTGATGATGCCATATTGAAAATTCACAAGGAAAATAAACATTCGCAAGAGGTGTCAGCTGCTGTTCCTGATAAATTATATTCTTCAGAAGAAATCAGTGTTGTCTGTACAGTTGGAAACATAGACAAAGATCTTGAAGGCAAAATGAGTGATCAGTGTTTGTCTTCCTGCTCTGATAAAGAAAAACATAAACGAGAAAGCCTCTCTAAACCATCCAAAGAGCAAACACGCCCTCACTGTAGTTGCATAGGTGAGTGTAGTTCAACGTTGCATATGCATGTTAAGCAAGATCATGAGAAATCCAAGATATTTTCTTGTGATCTTTGTGGTTTTCAGAGTGCTGAAGAGAGTCTCCTGAATTCTCATTTTCTTGGCAAGACTCACCTTCGACGCCAAAATCTTGCTGCACGGGGAGGATTTGTACAGATATTGACAAAAAAATCCTTTAAAAAACAACTATCTACTGCAACCAAAGAGGGGAATGTCAGGGCAAAACCTGGGACCAATAAATTAAGGGCAAGAACTGCTGATCCAAAAGAATTAAGTGTTTGCAGTGCACTGAAAGGCTCGAAAGTAAGCTTGTCTAAACAAAATTATGGCAGTGAACTTGTTGAAATGATACCATCTTCAAATATTCCCACTGAAAAAATAGATACTATGACAGAAGAAACATTGCTTTCTTCTGGTACAGAGGGAAATGATGAAGTCCATACTGAAAAACTAGAAATACCGGGACCATCAGAAAATATCTTGCAGAAAACAGAATCCCTTCCAACTACCAAAAAGCTAGTTAACAGTTTACACAGGACAAGGAGATTTGATAAACTTAAACACAAAAGAAATGTTTTCTTGTTAAGGTCTTCACTTGGACAGAGTAGGTCTTCTAGATTAAAAAGGCAGGTTAAAAGAAGATACAGCTTGTTGGGTAATAGTAAGAGACCCAAATCTGAAACTCAGAGAGTACATGTGAAGCCTATGTCCAGCACACAGCTTAAACATGATGAATCAAGCCCTATGTCACATACAGAACTAGAAACAGATGCTAAAAGTAATTGTAATACTGCTGCAGAAATGCGAGATCTTACTGAATATAAGCCAAATACCCCTTCTTCTAGCACTGCAGATGCTAAAGATTCTGAGGTTAAACTTACTGCTGATGATGGTGCTCTTCATACTTGCACGGATTGTGGTCATGTTTTTCATGACCGAGAAAGTTTGGAAACTCATGTTGCAAAGCTTCATACAAAAAAGATCCAGTTCCATTGTCAGATGTGTAGCTATTCCTCTGGAGTCAGGGAAGACATGAAGCAACACTGTCAGGACAGTAAACACCGGATGGATGGTTGTAGCTTTAATTGTCAACTTTGTTCATTTAGCAGCTTGAATGTGGTCAGCCTTCAAAGCCATATGAGTGAAGTCCATAATATGTCCCATAGTTGTCCAGCTTGCATTCTTTTTTTTCAGTTAGAAGAAGAGCTGATAAATCATCAAAAACAGGAGAAACATGATGGTTCATTGTTTCAGCAAGCTACTCCATTGAGTAACAGTGATCAGACCTTGCAAGTGGTACCTTACTCTGACTCAGTATCAAACAACAGCCAAAGACTTGCAAAGGAAATGGAAGTGTCAATGCAAGCAAAAACTCCATACTCTTCCTTCATAAATCATAGAAATGAACTAAAGCATTCTGTTCTGAATAAAACCCAATTTCAATGTAAAAAGTGTTTTTATAAGACAAGATCTTCCACAGTTCTTACAAGGCACATAAAACTCCGACATGCACAAGAGTATCACTTCCTTTGCAAAGCGTGTAATCTCTACTCACTGAGTAAGGAAGGAATGGAGAAACATATCAAAAGAAGCAAGCATCTTGAAAATGCCAGGAAAAACAACATTGGACTCCGTTTTGAAGAATGTATTGTAAAGGTTTGTGTTGGTGTTGGTGGCATTAAATCAGTGGTGGATACTTCCATTTCTGGGACTGGAAATACAGAGTTGGATAAAGAAATTATACATGTTTCATCCTCTTCTGTGGAAAACATATCGCGAAATAAGGAATTTGTTCCACTTGAGCAAAGCATTGGTGAAAATGAATTGGTTTTAGCTAATGCATCCAAAGGAGGGAGACCTAAAGGTACTGTTTCTAGGACGTGTACCCATTGTGGCCTTTTGGCCTCCAGTGTTACAAATTTGACTGTTCACATCAGACGAAAGCACAGCCATCAGTACAGCTATTTGTGTAAGGTTTGCAATTACTACACTGTCACCAAAGGAGATATGGAACGTCACTGTGCAACCAAAAAACACAAAAGTCGTGTTGAAATAGAAGGATGTGGAAAACAGAACTCGGAGATCATCGTTAGCCCTGAAGGAGGTAATTTTGAATCCATGAGCAAGAAGATTAACAGCCCCGTGACTGCCTTGTCTGAACATGTTGAGGATGGTGGCCAGTCATCAGATTTGGAAAATTCTGTCTTAGACAATCAGGAAGTTGAGCAAGGAGATGCTGAGCTAAAAGCTGCAAATGCCAGTAGGCTGCCAGATTTGCAGACTGGTAGCAATCCATTAAATATGAACCAACGTGTGTTGGTGGAACCAGCGAGGGTTGCTCAAGACTGTGACCCAAGCTTCCAGAGAAGATCCATCAGTGCAAACAACAACAAGTGTGTACACTGCAGCTTCAGTGCTCATTCTGCTGCTTCTTTAGAGCTGCATGTGAAGCGAAAACATACAAAACAATTTGAATACTACTGCATGGCTTGTGACTACTACGCTGTTACTCGCAGAGAGATGATAAGGCATGCAGCGACAGAGAAACATAAAATTAGAAGAGAATCTTATGTTTGTTCTTCTTCTGGGGAGGAAGCAAATACAGCAGATACCACTAAAGACGGCACTGCTTTGCCTCAAGAAGAGCAACATTGCAGTGCAGGAGAATCAAAAACTATTTTAGGTGAAAAAAAATGTGCCAGTGATGCATCAGAAGGTGATAATATGAGTAAAAACTTAACTGAGTGCATAGATGAAAATACATCTCCAGGAATCTCTAAAGATGTCAGTTCCCAAAATGCAGTAGGAGGTGAACTTCATGAAGAGCCTAAGAATGGAGGAGAAAACCCTTTTCGTGAAGGATTCCAGCAAACTCCTCAAAAAGATAAAGTTGTTGAACTTGTCAAGGAAGTATCAGTTGAAGAAAAAGGTACTTGTGAGGTGCAGAAAAGTGAGCATGGTCAGGAGCTGCTCAACTCAGATGATGATTGCACTGCTGAAAATCAAAACAGATCAAGCAACGCAAACTTCAATTCAGAAAAAGGTATGGACAGCTTGGAAGAAAATAGTGAAAACCCAGAAGCAGAATGTAGAGACAAAGACAGTCTCAAAAAAAAATCACTGAAGAAAAATAACCCACTTATGTTAAGTCTTCCAGAAACAAGTAGTGCAGTAGAGCAATCAAATTTTTCTGGAAATGCTGGAGAAACCGTGCAAAATATACATAGTTTAGATGGTAACAGAAGTTTCAGAGAGGATCCTACTGGGGAGGAGGAAGAAGCCCTTATGGAAGCACAACATGAAGCTGAAGTAACTATAAATAAAAATGTTTGGGAGGCAGATGGCTCAACAGCTGAGGGCACGCAAGAAAGTAGTAATGAGGCTTTAGGAACAGTTATCAGTGCTGATGATAAAGGAAAGGCAATGCAAAATGTTGGCAAGTTTGATTCTTCTATAGTGAGGTTAAAAAGTCATCAAGATGGGGAGGCCACTGACCATTCTGCAGAAGGACAGATGTCAGGGGCAGTGAAAGCTAGTGAGCTCACAGTGAAAGCAGACACTTCAACAAGTGGTGGGAAAAAGAAGAAGTCAGAAGGAATTTCCCTTGGGGAATCGACACGTATTCGCTGCGATGACTGTGGTTTTCTAGCAGATGGTTTGAGCGGACTAAATGTTCACATAGCCATGAAACATCCTTCAAAAGAAAAGCATTTTCATTGCTTACTCTGTGGAAAATCATTTTACACAGAAAGCAACCTTCACCAGCACTTGGCCAGTGCTGGGCACATGCGAAATGAGCAGGCGAGTGTGGAGGAGCTGCCCGAAGGAGGCGCAACCTTTAAGTGTTTGAAGTGCACGGAGCCCTTCGATTCAGAGCAGAGCTTGTTTCTCCACATCAAAGAGCAACATGAAGAGCTGCTGAGGGAAGTGAATAAATACATTGTTGAAGACACTGAGCAAATAAACAGGGAGAGGGAAGAGAACCAAGGCAATGTCTGCAAGTATTGTGGGAAGATGTGTAGAAGTAGCAATTCCATGGCCTTCCTAGCTCACATCCGTACCCATACAGGTATGGAAATGCTGTCATTGCAAGTGGTCTCTTTCAAATAGAGTGAATTATACCATTGGTCTTTTTCTGCTTGTTAAGCTCTTTAGTATTTCTTATGAACTGGCATTTGTATCGCCTGATGAGCCCCTGATGAAATACAAAATTACCTAAAAGGGTACGAAAATACAGTGATCAAAGGGCAGAAAATGTAAGAACATTTCAAGTACAGTCACTGTTCTGCTTTTTGTTTCATAAAGAGAGATTTTCTTCCTTTTAATCTAAATTATAACCATTGATTGGTTCTTAAATTTATATAATGAAGCAGTGGTGGTTTGAGAGAACAATTAGCTGTTCTTTCTAACTGTCTCTTCCATGCAGTTGTTTAATATCCAAATTGTTTATTTCATTTCAATTAAGTGAAACTTTCAGAATTACATAATGCTTCAGAATAGGCATTTGATATTACATCGTTCCTAAATAAATACCAATAAGATGCAACAAGAGGTTTTTGTAGAAATAAGTTACAGGGATTGGAATTGGTCAGCCTTTTTGGAAGGTGGTGTGCAGTGCTGATGTGTTGCACAGGGATGTAGCATCTGATTTAGTTTCTGTGCTGATCACACTTTCAATTCATTTTTATGTTTAATTTTAAGTGGAAAATTTAAAAACATTTCTGTAGAAAAATGCATAAGCTGCAGTTCTAAATTTATGTAAAAATTCACTGCGATGTTTCTATAAACCTGCCATACATTCTTTATTTTAAATAGACAGCTTTTCTAAATCACTGAGCTCTGCTTAGACAAGTGGTGTCTCCATGGTTGAATTTATGAGTGGATTTGAATAATAAATTCACATTTCAATGAACATATTTTCATTAAAACTGTAAGGTTTATTTTACTGTACTTTTAAATAATGGCTTATTATGGAAGCTATAGTTTAAATTCATGCAGTATTTGAAACTTAGTGCATGGTTACAAGGAAGAGAACAAAAAGGTAAGAAAAAAGAAGCATAAAAGAATGGTAATTCCTGGCATAATCCTAAAATAGTTTTCTATGGTTTTTTATGAAAAGGCAAGGGCGTGACTGGACAACAAATCCTAAAAATTAATCTTGGGGAACATGGACATTGTATTTCTAACCTTTCAAAGTATTTTACTATAACCGCAGTATTCATGTATACCAATAACTCACATACTTAATACTTTCAGCATTACTTCTGTCCTGTCAATAACGTAGTTATCTGTGTTGCTTCAGCTAATATCCAACTTCGAATGCAGTGTTAAGTCTTCAGAGGGATGCTCGTGTTCACATGGTCAGAACAGCTGTATAAGCCCTTAATATGCCCTCTTACGGCAGATAAAACTGTATAAAACTAAGGGGGAGGATGCTAATGGAGCTCTCTTTAGAATTCTTTATGCAACTGTCTGGTCAAGACATGTTGCTTATAATTGATGTGTCCATTACTTGAATTCTCTTGTAATTATAGTCAATAAGTCTTGTAAATGTGTTAAAGCTCACTAAAAGCATACAAATTCAAGAACAGAGTAAGGCTAATAATTTAAAATAATCAATGTAGGCATTTCAGCACTTAATTTCCCTTGTGTGTTGATAGCTGATCATTCTTAATCCATTAAGATTTATTTAGTCGTTTACAATGCAAAATAGGTTTGCACTGGTCACTTGTGCCATTTGAAAATGTCCACCAGGTTAAGTGCAGAATGTAGTCCATTAGTCTTCCTTGACTATATGTATTAATTGCATTTAAAATCAAGTTAATGTGGATGTGAAAGTGAGGTAACTATCAATATATGACAAAGCAACCCTACTTACATAAGTTACATCATTGATTGTAACATTTAGTAAAAGTTAGTGTACTTTTTAACATCTTGTGTGTAGGTCTTATCATGGAGTGTATTTTTATTGTGCTTTTGGATAGCACTAAATGTGCAAAGCAGTAAAATAATGCAATTAATTTTGCAAATCATTTTTTGGTGCGGTGGTATAGAAGGGTTTCAGAATGGAGTTTTATACTCCTCCTTCTCACTGCACCTTTAAGTGAAATGTTTTCTGATGCTTTGCTTATTCGCATAATAGTAGTGATGTGGAGACTTTTATTAATAGTTAATGGGAAGAAGGCTTTCTCTTCCGATCTGTATTTTCGTATATGTGGTCTTCTTCTTATATAACCTTTTGTTCCCATCTGTATCACAGTGGATACAGTTTAATAACAAACAAATATGTTTAGTTTCTTGGGAGTGGTGGCAGAGGGAAATGACCTACTGCACCAACTGGATGAACACTTCTTGTAACTTTGGTGAGGCAAAGTACAGCATTGCCAGCTTCTCACCTGTCCCAGGGTAACAACAGGTACATAAGAGCACAGCCACACATTTCCCCATTTATTGTTCTGATTATGTGCTTTTAAAAAAGTCTTTCATCAGCATCTGGATGTGCATAAATATATTCATTTACATGTGTATATATATGTAACCATCACCAACTCCTTTTCTTTTTTTAATTGAGTAATCGGTGATGGTTTGGGGTGATGAAGAGAAGGGAAGGGAAAGTTGTAGAAAGATACAACTAATGATTTCCATTAATAGAAAAATAATGTTTCAAAATACCATTAAATAATGTAGATTTTCACATTGCAAATGAAAAGGAAGCTTTGCTAGAGAGGACCTAACAAATAATTCCATCACATGTTGACAAGTGAAAATGAGGAAGTGTAAAGAAAAATAAAAGGAGTAGTAGAGGTGGAAGACTTTTTAGTTTGCAATTGATGGAGGTCCCATAAACTCAATTAACAATCAACATCTAAGGAAAAATCACCTGCAACCACATCATCTTTGTTTCTTTTTTCATCAGATTTCTCAGTTAATGGCAGTTGTGCCCAGTGCAAGTATGGTGTATTACTCCCCATGTCCTAAGCATAGAAGGAAATGGTGGGATGACATTTAAAGTGGCTCTGGTCACTTTGTATTGGGCCTGAGCTGGGAACACAGCTATGCCTGCAGGTGCAGGTGATGTTGCCTTTGGCTGGCCTAAAGCTGAGATGGTGAATTTTTCTTACAGCTTTGGGTCTGTATTGTCCTAATGAAAAGCAACTCAAGTCCTTTTTTACAAAACACTAGAATGGTTTGTGTCTGCCTGACCTGAACTCTTAAATTTACTCTTATTTCCAATTTTGTGTGGTGGTGGTATTTTTTGTTTGTTGTTGTTGTTGTGTTTTTGTTTTGTTTGTTGTTGGTTGGTTTGGTTTTCCCCCAATTGTTAAAAGCCTTATTGTTTCCTGCTGCCATTAGAAATTTGTTTTTCATGCCATAACTTGTGGGTAAGGTAGTTTGGTGGCATTTTTGGCTTTTTTTTTTTTTTTTTTGAGTCATTTGGTTGAGAAGTTGACATAGTGAAAGTATTTTTCTCTTTTTTTCTGAGAACTAAAAGCCAAATGTGAATCCAGTAGTATCACAGTTTAAAATAGCCTAAGAGAACCACTGAAGTTGGTGATAAGTATGGCTACGAAATGGTTAAATGCTTTACATTGTTTCAGACAGCTTTATGGCAAATACAGATTTTTCTTTCTCCCAATAATTTAAATCTTAGTCTAATGTCTTCATTTCTAGTATAAAATTTTGGGCTGTTCCATCCAAGAACATACTGGAACAAATTTGTCACCAGCAACCTAAAAGGGCGATACACTGCTTTTGTTTCAGGTGATAAGTACTGACTGGAGCCTGCCAGCACTTGAATTTTCATGGAGTTTAAATGGAGATGTTAGCAGATATTCAGCTCTGGATCTGAGAAAAAATCAAAACCCCCTCAAGGCCTCAGTGATTTTTGGATGGGAGCAGTCAACAGAATAATACATTTCTGTATTGTCAGCACACTGTAGTCACGATTGGTCTGAACTCGAGTTCTTCACAAAGGGGTCATGTAAATGGAAAACAGCAAAGGTCTTGTATGGAAGCCCTGTGGGACACCTGCAGTAACAGAATGAGGAACGAATTTACAATTTAATCAGTAGGAGAGAAACTAAGGGAACATAGGATAGAATCCACTTGGTATTTGAATTCTATGAGAAAAAAGAGCAGTATAAACACCAATAAATTTAAAAAAAAAAATCCTCTTCAACTGTGGCCTTGTTATTAATTGTCCAACTAAAGATCATAAGTTAAAACATCAACTTTTAGTAGGTTTTTAATGCAAAGATAGGGGTTTTCTTTTTGCACTGATCTCTTTGTAGAATGCAGTGTTGATTTGAAATGTCACCAAATTAATGATTAATTCAGTTTTATCAGGATCATTTAAATAAACTGGGTTTTTTTCAGTGTGATGGATAGAATGTGATTGCTGTGAGCTGCAGTCTGAACCTGCTTTCGACATTTAAACATATAAAGCTGACTAGATATAACCATTGAGGTGCTAAATATATTTTACATCTACTTGCAATGGTAGAAATGGAAGTATTAAGAGATCTGGCTTCATTGTCATTGAACTGTGAAATATTCAACCTTGTCTGTCCGTGCTTAGTACTGTTGACTTTTTTATTTCAGTTAGAAGATTAAAATTAAATGCTTCATTTTTCGTTAGCTTTTGGGAATTAAATTGAAATTTAAGACTCTAAAATTTTTTACTAAGATCCTCAATTTCACCTGTGGATTCTTGGAGGATATTCTATTTTCAAGGGCAAAGCAAAAAGCTTCATTGATCAAATATGATATAGTGCAACATTTTTTTTATCAGAGCTCTTTATGTATATTTATTAAAGATCCCATATTTCATATTATGCTTAACTGTGTTGGAAGAAGTACTTCACAAAACATATACTGAACATAATATGGAGACTCTGTGACCATACTGTACTTACTTTTAACTGCAATTCTATGATTTTGATTTACTGATTTAAGGATTTAGTGGTCAGAAAATTGGAAAGTGCTTCTAGAATGATGTTGCTGCGTAATAACCTGGGGACTGACATGTGCCCAATTTAACTATGTCAGTAAAAAAGATAGTTTTTTCCATCTCGAGAGATCATCACCGTTAATTAAGATAGACAAATAATTTGACTTTTTGCTGAACCAATGTGATACAAGAAATAGGCTGATACTTTTTCCTTGGAGAAATAATTTCAGAGTTCTTTGGTCTGTAGCAGACATTTAATATTAAAGTTTTTTCTTGAAATAAATAATAGCCAAAATGTCAATACTTCTGGTTTGCAGAATAATCATAAATTCTTGACCATAAAACAGTCATAAAGGCACAATATTTTATCCACTGTATATTCAAACATTGCATGCCATTACAATAGCTAGGTGATGAATCATTTGCTGTGTGTGACAGAACAAATCTGAAATACCAATGCTAATGTGAAATCTATTCAAAGTTGGAAGACTTGTAATATTACTTTCCTTTAAAAATGTTTGCCAAAGAAACAAGTACATTTTGCAGTTTAAACCAATACCAAGCCGCTTTAAGACCATTACCTGAGTTTCAGCTTTTGGCAAGGGGGAAAGGTGTAGAACAACTTTTGCCATCTTGTTGAAACATTATCTACCTATTAGATGTTCTTCTCATTTTAATATATTTTGTGAGTTTTTTAATGATAAGAAAAAAGACCAGATTAAAAGTTAAGAGAGTATTTTCTGTGATCTTGAACTTGAGGAAACTTTAATGAGTAATGTGTAGCATATACTGTCTGTGTCTTGGGAGTTATAAATTTATGTACAAGATACTTTTTTTTTTATTAGGCAAAAATCTCAAACAGGTTAAATGTGGGATAGGTTTTTAAAAGGTTATTTTTCCTCAGGAATTTTTATTTCTTTAACCGTAGGTGATATTTTATTCTAATTCAACTCATATCTTATGCTAAATTTTACTTAGGATCAAAGCCATTCAAGTGCAAGATATGCCACTTTGCAACAGCTCAGCTTGGAGATGCCAGAAACCATGTCAAGAGGCACCTTGGGATGAGGGAATACAAGTGTCATGTCTGTGGGTGAGTAAATTGAAACAGTCTCCACCATGGTTAACCAGGAGAAGAGCGCAGAATATGCATTGTTTCAGAATTGAAAACTGTGATGTGAGCAAGAGTGGCTAAAATTATGCATGCATATCCTCCTTTCCATTGTTATGGTAAATTCCTTAAATACAGTTATGACATTCTTTTCCCACTTCTAATCCTGTACTGAAGATGAGCAATTTTATGGGCTACAAGGTCAATTTGAACCTGTAATCTGTAAATTGACTAAATTATAGGATGTTCATTCACATTGCCAGGGAGAACTGTAAATTCCATTTAAAGACATAAAAAATATATAATATAGACTTTACTGTGTGGGGTTTTTTCTTTTGCTATACTGTTATAATTTTAGTACCATTAACAGATTTCTGGACTCCATTAGGGTTTTCATTCTTTATGAAAACAGAACAGAAGATAGATTTTTCAAACAAATGGATCTAAAATATTGCAGGCATAAGACTTTTAAAAATAAATTGAAGTCTTTTATGTGTGCTTGTGTTCCTGTTTGTTACCCAAAAAATCTTGTTTTTCTTTTTACAATCGTTATTTCCTCAGAAGGATCGTTCATAATGTTTAATTGTCCTTCAAATGTGTTGCATTTAATAGGAGGCATTGAGACTCCTTAATGCAAAACTAATTAATTTAGCAGAAATGTTTAAAAGGTTTTAAAATGCCATGGCATATATGGTACATCATAGGACATTCAAAGTTGGATTTTAATACCCTAGTTCTGATTAAAAATATATTTTAATGTTATTATGCTGAAGAAATTAACTAATATATGCATCATATAAAAACATTTTACTCAAACCTATGTAACCTGCTATAGCAGTCTTATGGCTAATGTGTAGAAGAGCACAGGTTCAATTAGATGGTGCAGTGCACACATGCATGGTGTGGTGTGATGTTGGGGATAATATTCCGCAGGAAGAGGTTTTTTTAGCCTTGATGTACCAATCTACTGCAGGACAAAGTGAGTTACACATATCAGAAGACAAGTGAATCTTCAGCTGAAGACTCAGCTGAGTGATTTTCACTGATTCATCTCTCTGTTTTTCAAATAATTTTGCATGCAGCATTATGAGATATTTTGGATGGGTTTACTCACTTATGAAAATTAATTGCTGACTTCTTGAAATGAGAAATAAAAATGTATGAGCCCAATTCTTAAGTCTACTGTGTATCAGTAGTAGAATAACTTGTGCTACTCCTTATTTTGCAGCATGGTTAAAATGAACATGGAAGGGTATTTTATATTGTTTTAAAAATCTTATTTACTGTCTCTGCTTTATGAATTGCCAAGAATTTGACATGGAAGATAGTTAAAAACTACAGATCCACGGAAGTGTTTAGCAAAGGCTAAACTCTCTTCTTTAGAAGTTGTCCACAAACCTGACATTGGTGTTTTTTCAGTTCCCCTTTACCTTGAACTGAAAAATCACTGTATTATTTAACTATTTCGTTGTGAGAGGAAAAGTAAAAAAAAAATCAAACCGGCTAATACAGTATCTTTTATAAAAAAAGAAAATAATTAAAATTATTAGGATTTTGCATAGTACCTCATTTTTTCAAAAACTCATTCTCTCACTTCAGGATTGACATGTCTGACAGCACCTGTCTCAGAAATTGCACAACTCTCTGTTGGGATTCACAACAGTTATGCAAGAGAGAGAGCAAAGCATGTATGAATGATTTAAACTTTGGGTTGAAATGGTAGTCACTTTCCTAAGCTGATTGCTTACTCTATGTTGCTGACATGTAGCCAAGCAAGTACTTATTTTCCATTTTTGTGTATTGTTAATTTTCATCAACAACATGGACCTGTGCTATTTAGATAATGGCAAAACAACAGGCCGAAGAGACATACACCACAATACCCCATGCTTACAAATGCCTGATTTATATCCCTGTTTAAATAATCATCACATTTTATTTAATGTGCACCAAAAATGTATTTTAACAATCATATACTAACACTGATTTATTTGGGAAGGACATTTTTGCACTGTAGCTAACAGTCCTGAAGAATTGAGCAGGATTTAAAGGAGGAATGACCGGAGCAGTTTGAACCACAGTCCATATAATGAATATGCCATCTTATATGTGGAGGAGGAGAAAAAAAGTGTTAATAGTCTGTGCTGTATTTGTGCTCTTTTAATTGAAAGGACTGGGTAGTGTGTTGGATAAAAAAATAAAGTAGCAACATAAAAAAAAATAAAATTGCTAGGATTGGCTATCGGATTAGTGGCACTATAGAGCATTGGTACATTAACACCACTGACAATGTCAATTCATTATCATTGATGGCTAAATAATCTTAGAAATGCTCGGTGGACCTATTAGTTCCTGAACATAAGCAGCTCATGCTGCATTTCTTCATTAGCTTTAATTGCTATAAATTTTACCTTTTTAAAAATCATGCTTTAAAAGGTGAAGTGATCTTTCAGGAACATTAACTCTGTAATTTTGTCACAAACAGAAGATCCTGCACTATGTTTTCTTTTCTACAGTAGTTAATATTCTATCCTCTGACTTTTAGATTCTCAGTAATAAGCCCTTTGCTAGTTGTAAGGATAAATTGTGTTTCAAAAGCTTTTGAATCTGCTTGGGCACTTTTTAAAGGTGAAATGTCAATGCAACATCATGGTGTAGTCTCAAAATACCACGTTTTTTAAAGACAAATTATTTCTAAATTTTGGTCTTAAAAAAAAAAGCAAAAAGCGTATTTTTGGTGGTGTTTTTGGAAGGGTTTGCCGTGCCTCAATTCTCCAAATGATCCTCATATTTACCTGCTACAAAATACACAATATATAATTCAATAGTTGTTGAAAAAGGCAGTAATTTTGCTGTGTTGTTTTATTTTTTTTAATTGAAGTTCAGGGTTTGTTTTTCTTCGCCTGCACAGCAGAAACTACATGACACAGAAATTGGACACTGCTAACGTTTTAACATTTGGAATAAACCGTCTGCTACTCATTCCCTTATCGCAGATGTGTGTTAATTGTTTTCTTTTCCATACCCATGGCTGTAAAATATATCCCATTATTTCACGGGTAATATCTATTTTCTCTGGATAGCAAACTGCTGCATATTTGACTTTCATTTTTGAAAATCTGACTCTGAAATTGGCTGATACCCTGGGTTAGGTGAGCAAATCTTGGTTGCCCAGCATTTAAAATTTTTGTTTCATTTGCCTGGTGAAATGCTGTGAAAAGGCTTATCGTGCACTTCTCAAATTTTATCCCTTAGGTAGGACATGAAAAATGCATTGTTCTGCAACTGGGATTTTGAATAGAATTTATAGGCAATGTTCAATTTAAAAATATGTCTATTATACCTTTGCCTTTTTCTTGCCTTTGCTTTAAGAAACAGAATTTTGGGGTATGTAGTTACATGTTTCAAGTAAGAGTGGCTGTTCCTTTTTTTTTTTTTTCTCTCCTTTATGACCACTTAAAAATTGATTAAAGAAGATGGCTATAAGGTAGGTTTGGATTGTTAGGAAAATTTTCAGTATTTAAAACATGCACATAAACATTTTTTGTTACCTTCCTACAAATTGAAAGGGCATTTGTAGCAATGTCTTTATTACGTTTATTGCACATATAGCATTTAATATATAGTAGTCAAGTGTTTTGAGAAAAAAGTAAGCCTTTGTAGACACAAAGGAGTTTGGAGGGGGGTCAAAAAGGTTGGATTTATTCTGTATTTTGTTGGAGTAGTTATGTCTTATAGTTTTTGGATGTGGTGTTTTGGGTTTTTTGGTTTTTTTTTTCCTTCTTTCTTTGTTTTGGTCTTTTGGTGGCTGGAGGTATTAATCTTTATTTACTTTCTGCTCCTTAGTTCTCTATTTACTTTGAAACTCCTTTTCTCAATTAATTCTGGAGATATCATAAGATGGTCTGATAAATAAGTGTTTTGCTAAATTTGGTTGTTTTTAAAGTCTCATATGGATAAGCTCTGGGGACAGTTACAGTGTCCCAAGCATGGAAATAACCTCACTTCTGCTGCTGTTGTTAATGGTAAGACTAATTCAGAGATTTGCATAAAGTTCAGTATTTTAGTGACACTGGTTGCTTGGAGAATGTCTAAACAAAACTACTCACCTATATTGAGCATAGTGACTAATAGATCTTTGTTCTTGATAGATAAGGATGTGCTTTAACCAGCCGCATCAGAAAAACTTGGTTGTACTCCTGTGTGTTATGTTCTGAAAAATCTTCTAGGTTTTCAGATTGTTTAACTGATTACTATTAATTTCAGGCTACTTTTAGGGAAAGGCTTCTCTTAAGATTGCTTTTAGCAAGCAAAAAAGACTTATTCATAAATTTATTGGTAGGAGCAGGAAAAACATTGTATTTTCAAGGATGCCTTAATGTACTGTAATGTAAATTAATTATTTATACTTGCGCAGTTTGGGAAATCTTAAATAGAAAGTTGCTTCTCTAGTAAAACTATTTTTGTGTGGTATTACCTAGTTTTTGTGCATTAGAAGGGATCTCTGTGTAGATGATTATAATGTCACTTTCTGACCTTTGCAGCTTGAATAATTGTAAATCATTGCTTCATAACGTGTCAGAGAATGTCTGTACTAGGGAATTAAATGGCAGAATATAATAGACCAAATTATTGCCTGTCATGTTTTCAACAACACAGTTAGTATTTGAGTTACACTTAATCATTACGTGCATTAGCAACTTCATTGGAATCCAGCTTCAGGCTGAGCATGAAATACATTACATTATTTAAACCTCTAATGGTAGAAGTCATTTATTTGTGTTGAAGTGTACAACACGCAGAGTTTCATAAAGCAAGGAACACTTGAGAGCTTAATTTATCCAAATCAAAGTCTAAATGCAGATAAACACAAGTGGCAAAAATTAGTAATTTTTATAGTCTGGAAATATTTAAAAATACATGGTTGTGGGTAATTGTAGGCAGCAGGAATAAATTAAAATCACTATTTTTAGTCAGCTCTGAGAATTAAAACTGTTTTATATCTAAATAATCAAATGCATCATGAAATTGCATTTTTGAATGAACAATTAATTATACAGATCATATCTACAGATGTGTCCAAACAAAAAATATATGTTTGGTGCAGCTGTTTAGATCAGAGGTAATTGCATGTGAAGTGAATGTTCCAGATCCAGCTATTCTTAGTTTCTCTATCTGCATTTTGCCATTTGGTCCTATCATACACTTGTGTCCACATTTACTTTAGTAAAGAAAAATGGGGTGAACCTACATAACAGCTTTCCAAACTTGCATATGCTTTTAAAAAAATTAACAAGAAAATGGGAGAAAAATATACGATATTAAGTAACACGTTATCTTGCCATTTTTTGTTCAGTTATCTTATAATTTTATTAGATTCAAACCTGACCTTCAGTACCTAGTCTCTTTTTTTACTGTTTAAGAAAACTACTTGAAGTAGAAGCAATTTACTTTTATTCAGAAAGCTCCCAGCACCTTTAACCAACTGGTACAGATCCCAGGATGTGTTGTGCAAGACTGTCCTGGCCTGGAAGTCTGCCATGGAGCTGGCTGGAGTTGACTGGTGGGAGACTCCTGAACGGGCAGTAGGAGGATTCTTCTGTTTGAGACAGCTCTAACAATTGATACAGAAAAGTCAATACCAACTTTCCCCCTTAATAAAATGTTTATTTAGCAATTTGTATGCAAAATGGGATTATATTAATGATTTAGTTGTGCTTGCTGAAGAGACAAGGTATATAAGGGGCATACTTAAGTCGGTATTTGGAGACAGTGATTCAGACGAATGTCCCAGCTGCATCGAGTCCCCCAATTCAATGCACTTCCAAATGGCAGCTATCAAGATGCACAGAGGTGTGGCATCTGTAACTACTGCTTTTACAGACATGCACTTTTAATATTTTTCTTCACTGTAGATTGCTTTGATGTCCAAGGTGTGCGCTTCTGCTAGGCCTCACTCTGAACACATCTTCTGGCCACGCAGCACAGGTTTGAGCCCTTTCTGAGGGTGCAGGCTTTGTGAGTAATGAGAAATAGTCAGATGGTGCAAAAATAGGTGTTTAACACTTAGTGCTAAGGCAAGCAGCAGTCCTAAAATACAGTATCCCAACTGAAAAAGGGACTTCTGTCCTTGCCATCATGGTTTAGAAAGGTTGGCCCAAAGGTTGGGAAAAATACTGTTAAAAAATGCCATCTGTTGGCAGAAGGAGGTGGCAAAAAAGTTAACTCTCTTTTGGTGACCTTGAGAAGAAGTGGGATGAGAGTTGTTGGTGTGGGTGATTGGTAGTGACAGGGAGAGAGGTTTGGTTGATTAAAATTGTGGATGGGTTGTTTTGTCAGTAGGCTGAAGTAGCATGGTTTGGATTTACATGCAGACTTCAGAAACCTTGCATTTGTTTCATTTTTCGGTTTAATCATTTGTGCATAGGAATTGCATCAAGCTCCTAATTCAGCTGTGATTTTCCTTGCTGCTTTTAATGACTTTACTCTGAAATTTAGAGGAAAAATAAGTGACCCTAATGTTTATCAATGAATATCCCTTCCCTACTACTACAGGGTTTGGTAAGAGAATTGGGATGTTACCCAGAAAGGGACAAAGTAGACTCTGATTTATGTTTTGTATCTTTAAGTGTAAGTTGTTGGAATGCCCTCGGTTTTAACCAGATTTAATCTGTAAGAATTGACTGCTGATTCAGTCTGTTGAGGCATCTTGGGTTTTTTCTGTGTCCAGTTTTACTTGCCTCAAATGTATTACCGTAACATAGCTTCTTCAGTGGTTACTGCTCAATTCATTGA